>LPNX011205838.1:41766-55676 GCA_001517045.1 Pseudotsuga menziesii | reverse complement strand
ATGCCTTAGATGAGCCTGCTTTCCACATTTATCAGTATTATAACCCAACCTCTGTTTGCATGCCTAGTTGGATGGGTAACACTGCAGCCACTCACAATATTTTGAACTTTGAATACTACCTGTTGGAAGGGAAGAGAAAATATCTCATGATCATTCTATTTAGTTCTCGAGTTTAGATCATTTTACAATGCATGCAAAAACACATCTTTTATAACTGGCAGAATGCCCCAAACAAAGTACGTGTGATGAATGTTCATGGTCACAGGCTGGACAAGTCAGATCCACTATTCCGCAACTGATTACAAGGCCACTAGACAAAGGCAGAGCTTAAATATACCATCACCACAGATCTGTAAACAAATCAGGCATTAACTCCATTGTTGCATTCATTTGGAGAATTTGTTAAAAATTTGCATGGCACAGTACAAGCAAGCAGCTACTAAGTTGTAGCTTAAATAGGAAAATTAGTATGAATTAGAGAATAAGACCTTTTATAGTTTTCCCCCGCAATAACATTCTGTCTCTTAACACATTGCCCTCAGTTTACAATCAATGGAGGAACTCTTGAAGAATTTTACTAAAAGGATAACAGCATTCTGAGGACTCTAACAGGACACTATCTGGCAGAAATAAAACACTAGTATCCTAGCTAGAGGTATCTGTTGCAACTTGCAAGAGAGAATCCTCTCAATTCAAAACTGCATCTGTCCTTTGACGTTAGCATTGTAGTTAAATAGCCTACCACATAACCAATACCCCAGTTACTTGTAATTCACTTCTCATCATTAACATTTCCAAATGTGGCAGCTTTTGACAATGATTATGAACCTGTTTTCAAAATGGATGGATCTACTGTCGATTTAAAGGGTTGTTCCTGGTTGACCCATACTCACCATTTTGAAGGACAGACCCAGAAGCACCAATCCCTTGAGAAGTAGTGGATGGCACACTAGTGCTTGCTATAAAATTAGCAGGTGTGGAAGGCCTTAAAATGCTGCTCTGAGATATCACAGTTCCATCAGAAACTATACTTCGAGGAGAATTTCCTGTGTTGGTACCTAAGGTTAAAGTTGAAGGTAACCCACTCATTGCAAAGTCAAAAGGTGTTGAAAATGTTTGATCCTGTATAGGCATTTTCAGTGCTTCCTGATAGAAGTTGCAACCCATACATTTTTCAAGATGTCTAAAAGGTCATTTCAGAGGTTCTGCAGTTAACTCCAAAATTGACCACGTAACACACAATAGACAGTTAAACAGTTCCAGAGGCTTGGACAACCTAATGTATCTATCGGCCTATCTATCTTCATGTTGTTTTTACATTACACTCTAAATGATAGCATTCTGAGCACCTGTCATGCTGTCCAGAATGTGAGGATACAGAATTGTAAAGATAAAAGAGACCTCCATATTTAACTGCATTGGTAGTTGAAAATGCTAGGCTGCATATGCAATCTTAATTCAAAGTAAGGCCAGGACTCTACATTTACAGTACTCATTTAAACCTGTTAAAGCTTCTGTAGGGTTGAGAATCAGTATCATGTCATTTGTGTGAGGATGGCATCAGAAAGCAACCATTTTCAGTCAATTTCCACCATGGATTTTCATTTATAGACTGGATGAGTTTGATTCCAAATGAAGAAAAAAAGACCACATTTACCTCCTTGTAGAATTTCATTTCCTGACTGCATTTCCATTCAAAGTAGTCATTTCTTTGGCAATAAGATTGATTCCACATACCCAAAGCTCTACATTTGCGGCACTTCCAGCTTCAAAATGAACCTCTCTTCCCTTAACAGTGACAATTCTAAATATCGCTGGTTTATCTGCATCACCTTTGTAACGATTTTTGCAGAATGTAACACTTGGTCCCACCCCTGCTTCTTTGCAAATAACATTTCTTCTGCTAGATTTGCCCCATGTTAGCAATCCTGATTTAAGCATTCGAACCATCTTCATATGAGGAGCACCTTTACCTTTCCTAGTGTGCTTGCAGAGTTTTTCACCAGCAAAAACCATATTCCATGCAAGATGATCCAATATGGCACCTTCAGCAACTCTTGACAGGTTATTTCTCCTAGCAAGTAGCAAAGCTGTCTCACCTCTATGATTTACTAGACAACAGTCAGATCCTCTGAGAAGTAGGACTTTACAAGCATCTGCATGGCCCTCCCTTGCAGCAAGCATCAGAGGAGTGTAACCATCCTCATCCAGGGCATTGACTGCACAATCTGCTGAAACCACATAGGTAGTGGTATCTTTTCAGGGCTAAAAATGCTGAAAGGTGGTAAGATTTCCTCGCAAGGAAGTGGGAATACTCTGAACCAAAATGTCAATAGAAAATCAAGTTGCACATTATCAAGATAGATGTAAGAAAGCTGTCATGTGGAAATCAGGTGCCCTTTCATACCCTAAACAAGTGCCCTTTCTCATATGAATTGCCATGGAATTGAGGTACTGACCTGATTCCAGCATAACCAGCTCAGCTGGCTTGACTCCTTATCCTTCAACATCTTTTTACCTGGTGCTAACTGTTATTATTTTGTTGAAGGTGTCTTCCTGTCCTTCTACACCTTTCCAATTGTCCGAAGGAATTTTTAATTTCTCTGGTTTCTTCAAGATTAGCTAGATGCAGTTCTAAGGTCATTTTGCATAAGTTCTTTCCAAGTTGATCTGTTCTAACTTCATTTCTGACCAAATCCCATGTCCTGTAAAAGAGGGTTTCTGCTTGTATCTACATGCAGTATCCTAGAAAATTTAAAATTTAATTATGCAGTCAATTTAGTTCACAGAAAGTAACTTTTTAGATATGAATCACAATGGAGATAGATACTATTAGCACAGATGATCAAGATTGGGATGTTCTTCATTCTTCAGGTACATGCAAGATACAAATTTCACCATCATTTGGACAAGCAATATAAGATTATGTGATGTACAGGCTATTATCTCTTAGTTTAATACAATTGACATGAACATTCTGATTTGGGGATTGGGAAATAATTTTTCTGGATTAGAAACCAGTTGAATTCGATGAATCATGTCTAAAATCAGTTGCACACTATGATTTGCAGCCTTTGTCTTATTCCCAATTTGCAAGGAGTATTCATGAACTTGCTGTAGCAGCTGATCAGGTTAGTGTTTGCAGTTTCCCTTCTCTTTGTGCTTTTGATCTGTAATCTATTCTTGGCCTTTTAGTTTTTATTGGCTGTATTTAACATTCTTGCAATAATTTTACAGAAAAGCTCCCAAAAGAAGCTAGTACATCAAGTATTTCCCAAACTTGCTGTGTATAATTCAGTTGATCCTTCATTGGCTCCATCTCTACTGATGGTATGTAACTGTTCACTATTTATCTATCTGCGTATTCCTGAACCTTTGCTTGTAATATGTAAATCCCACAAGCTTAATTGAATTTTTGTTTCCAATTTGTATATGCTATGTGACTTGAAATTGCCTTGCATTTTTTACCATATTTCAAGTGATAATCTTTTTAGCTTTTTAATTAGCAGAGAGGATAATGTAGTGATTTTGAGCTTTCCTTCTAAACAATTTCTAATGTCATATGCATAAAAATGTGATGCCAGATGTTCATTTGGATAGTAAAATTCTTATAATAGACATGTCATTTATATACTTCTGCTCTTATGATGGGTGTTACATCTGTAAATATGCAGCTTCATCAACAATGTGAAGACATAAGTGTTTTGTGCTATATATACTACTACTTAGCCAAGATTTTGTCAGATAATGGTTCTCAGGGTTGAAGTGCTGGTGGTGGAATACCCACACCTAATTGGGATGTTGCTGCTGACCTGGATGCTACAGGAGGGGTGACAAGGGCAAATGTGGTACCTCGTATTATTCAACAGCTGAGTGCAGAAGCATCAAATGCTGATGTGGAAGGTATGCTTGTCCTTTCATGAAGTGGGATAAAGTACATTTCAACTTGGTTTTCTGTGCATTTCATACCTTGAAGATGATTGCAGTTTAGTCAGAGTTGTTGGAAGAATGAAGGAGAACCATGTAGAGTCTAGTCAGTTTCTTCAGTTTTGCTTAGGCTATTTCTCTAGTGAAGGTGTTTGACATAGTAGTTTCTCATTGTCCTCTCTGGTAACTACTGCCGATGTTTATGCCATATGTCAATACCCAGTGAATAAATTTGGATTATATAAGAAACTTTAACGTTTTCTAGAATCCTTTGAATTCTCTAGAATCTACTACTTTGAGACTGTATTAAAAGCCGGATCCCTATGATATGTGGGGTTTTCTTCTTATTCTTTTAGCTTGAGTTTCTCTTTAATATTCTTTGGCGATGACTTATGCACTCTCCTATCGCTCATTTTGGTAGGTTTTACTTTCCAGTCCCATTGACCTAGTTTGGTCATTTGTAGACATCAATATAATTGGATTTGATTTGATTTTCTTACAAAAATATCCTATAAAAATGCTCTTTAATCCACTTTAGAAGAAACATATCTACTGATAGATCATTATGGATATCAATGAGGGCTATTACAATGGATGGATGAACCGTACTTTATGGCTTCAATTTTTTAACAGGATAGTCACATGCTTCAGATGTCTAATCTTGCAAGAGTTTACATTTGTTGAAATTGTAATGGCCTAGGTCTTACAACAAAGTGGAAGAATGAAAGAGAGCGATAATTTCTCCTTGAATGTTGTTCCTCTTTGCATTACTCTTGTTACAACTCAAAATAGCATGTGTTCCTCTTTGCACTACTCCCAAACATAGTTTCAAAAGTAGTGCTCCCAAAGAAAAGTGGTCCAATGAGTGATGAAGGAATCCTAGATCACACCGTAGGTCTCCTCATAGACCAAATGACCTCAAAATGTGCATAGATCACCTCCAAGAGTGAACGCTAAGCCAAAGAAAGCATGCCAAGTGTGGAAGAGATACTCCAATTTTGAACTCCCTCCAAGAAATCCTCAAAAAGTGTGCCAAGAGTCCTCCAAAGCTGGATGCTATCTCCTAAATGGCATAAATGATGAGTGGATTCTCTCCAAAGTGAATGCCCCCATAGATAAGGCCTCCAAGGGATGGACGCTCCTCCAAATATGGCAAGAGATGACATGTAGATCTCCTCTAGAGTGAACGCTAGCTCCAACTAAGCATCACACATCAACAAGGCACCTCCAAATGGTGGAATGCTCCATCACATAAGCATGTGATGATGTGCAACAATGCTCCAAATTGTCCAACTATTACCCATCAAAAAGGTGTGCTACAAACCCTCAAAAGGTGGACGTTCCATCATGTAAGGCATAAAATGAGTCTCCAAAATGAATGCTCCATGAAAATTAAGTGAAAGATGATGTAAGGGCCACTAGTGAGACTCCTAAAGTGAATTCTCTAACAGACCAAACCCCAAAAAGGTGAGCATTCCATCACACCTGTTAACAACTGAAAGGTTAATAATAAAAAAATTAGTAGGCTTTATTTGTTGTAGGATTTTTTTTAATTTTCAAATACCTTTTAGAAAATTTTGTTTAAGAGTAGTCACAGGATTTATTTGTTTTAGGTACAAGTACAACCTTAGAGTCTTCAACTGATCTGCAGTAAAGTTTGTACAGCATTGAAAACGGGCTTCTTATGTCACTGTTTTTTTGTGCAAAAATTTGATGTTATTGGCATTTGTAATGTTCTTTCTGTTTGAAGCTATCTTCAACTATCTTTGATCTCATTGAAGCCATGCTGGCCCTAAATCTATAAAATGCTATGTCATGCAATTTAGATCATGTGACAGATATTATTCCCACAGTCCTAGAGATAGAGAAGCACACATGGAGCTAATTTGCTGTGCATCAACCAAAATATAGTGGACCCAATTTTAGATGAGTTCAAAAACTGTTATGCATTTGATATTTACCGACTGTCCACTACATCTCCATTTGTAACCTTCATCTATGTGCATTTTTATCTTGTAACACGAAAGCTCGAAAGATTGTGTGAATGTGAATTGCATTTGTTTTGAATCCAGCTCCTAAGAATCTGGCAATGAAAAGAAAATGAAGAACACAAGCAGTAGGGATGCTGAAGAAAAGCTGAAATGCTAACTAATTTCAAGTTTGCAACACATATTCCATCATATCTACAAGATTATTCTCTTTCTAGGCTTGCCTTTCACTTTAGGTATCACATTGTATCATGAGAAAGTTTTTGTTTGCATCCTATTTTGAAAGAAACTCCATGGAGTACTTGAGCCCTGCATTTGTCTAATTGCTTGAAAAGCCCAAAAGTAGAGCTGTTACAAGTATCTTGCAAATTATTTGAGCATATTTGCAGTCAAGATATAACTTAGGAAATTATTTGAGCAGACATGGTGCATGCAATGTTGAAATCTTGATAAAAGACATGCACACATTTTGCAGGAACTATAATTATTAGGCATAATAAGATCCATACATGCAAGCTGGGTAAGGGCACATTCTCTAAATAAAACAAAACATAAGATTAAAGTATATTTGATAAGATTTTTTTGGAAAGAACACTGCTTATATTACACAAAATATATGCAAAAGGAGGACAATATGTAAAAGAGCAGGGACAAATAAATTAAAGACAAATATGTAAAAGAGCAGGGGATTAAAATGATTATGTACTGCTTATATTAGAATTTGCTTATATTGAACACTATATTAGAGATCTAGCTATTGAGAGTGCTGTGCGGGGCACAAGGGTTGAATGTTTAGATATCACTGGGGTTTCAGAGTTGAGGGACGAGTCACATATATCCAAATACATTCTCAGATCAAAAGGTGGTTCTCAGGATTGTCTGCATTGGTGTCTTCCAGGAGTGCCTGATACATGGAATGAACTCCTCTTTGCTCAGTTGTTGTTTCCACAACCAAAGAAGCCAGCAGCACAAACATGATGGGGCGACACTGTGTTACTTTTTATTGGCCATTGCACAGGACTCCACTGATGGTTTATGGAAGGCAGTTAATAACTGGTTCCAACATGAACAGATCATGAATTGGAGGTTAATTGTAATAGAGCATAGTAAGTAAATTCACATTTATTTGTGTCCTATTGTCTATTTGGCTATAGCCTATCATTCTTTCATTCCCAGAAGAAAACATGACAAGGACTAGCAGCAGATATCTTGTTGCAGTTGCCATGCTTTTCAAATATTTTCCACCAAAACAGTTGGAAAATGCATCCTTGTAAGTTTCCTACTAGAAGAAAAGGCAAGTTATTTATTGTGGCATATTGAGTCACTATTTTGTTTAATTATCATTGTTGATCCTGCTGAAAAGTTGGTTCCGGAGTCATTTTTCCTAGTTTTTATTTTTAATGTGATTCAGTATGCTACCGCAGGCAGGCCTCTACTTTTCTCCTGTAAAATTGGATTCATGTACTTTTTGCCAGTCCCATTGGCCATTTTCTATCAGTGGATATCTAAATATTAAATTTAAATTTAAATATTGTGTGCTGTGCACATAGGTCCTATTGAAGACCTTTATGCATGATTTTCCTATTTTGGATAGGTCGGTATTGAACACTGCTGCTGTCAACAGAAATAAGTAAACTTGCGTCCCCACAAAAAAACTAAATTCTCAGTATCATTATAGATCTGGTGTCTGCTAACTGAAAGTGTTAAATGCCCACTGAAATTGGCTGCTAACTCAACACTAACTGAAGTTTTGAGTGCTCATAACCTAAAACTAGAACTTAAACTCAACTTCTGCATGGTTTGTTTAAAGATGGGTAAAAGACAAGGTTTATGTTTTGACTGCGCTCCTTTTGAATGCTACACTAGCCAATGTGCCCCCTTCTTTTGCAATATACTCTAGAGTCTATCCATATATAAGAAGTGTTCTGCACATGTTGTTTATGAACACCATAACAAGTGCTTCTATCCTTTGCATGTACATCGACTTTGAAACCCTGTGCACCTTTGCTGCTGTGACTCAGGCCCAGACAAGGAATATATTCACAGAAATTAACTTAATGTAACATGCCTTCCCTCTCGCAATATTGACAACAAATTCCTCAGCACTGCTCACCTATCTTCACAGCTTCGAAACATAGGAAGAAACACTAGTTTCAGCTGGTTTGTTCACTAAAATTTTGACTGCATATTCTTCACAGGACAGAGCATTACAGCCCATCCGTTGAGTGTTACTGTTTCTCCTTGAAAAAGTAACAATGCCATTATTTATTGAAATACAATATTTGGTATGTGTTCTGTCATCCTTTTTGTGCTGTTCAAACTTTATTGTTTATCATCACACTATTTTGTGACCTTTGTCTCTGATCTCATTAGCCTGTTTCTTACATGCATCATTTTCTCAACCAGCCATTCTGTACCTCCTCTTGCAATACTGATTCTCAAGAGAAAACCTTTTACTGTTGGGCAAAGAGAACTTGGATGATGCCAACAGATATGTGATGCTTCCTGTGATAAACAGCACAGGATTGTAGAGTGACCATTACATGAATTTTATATGACATAACCTAGATACAATATATGGATTTTCGAAGAAGTGTTACAAGATAATGCTGGCATTTTTTATATGGTTCATTTGTATTCCTTTTCTGTCTCCCTCAAACATCGCTTGACATGAAATATTAGGACTATATCTGTACCCATGGCTACACTTTTATGCCTTCCCTTCATTTTCATTTTGTGGCAACACTTTTATCCCATCCCTTCACTTTCATTTTCTGGAAGACTGGCAAGTTGGATACCTTCTGCAAAAAATTCACAAACAAGGGGCTTCCTATTGTGTTAAAAACTATGTATTGCTTGTTTCTGTCCACTCCCACTTGTATATGGAGCCAACCTTCCGGTGATAGAATTTAGGTTGGTTTCATGGCATGTGCTGTTCTTGTAACTTACCATTAAGAGCCCAACAAAATTCCTATGCCTTTGTTTGTTTGTTATATGAAATAACATATTTTGAAGCCGTTATCATTTATTTGGGGGTAATTATTGTGGTAATTTAATGAATGCAAATGTCTTTATAGGGTTAGGAATTCTATTTTTGCTCTTTTCTGGTCTAGTATGTTGGATAGATTTGCTATGCTGTATTTGCATTAATATTAAGAGGGAAGTCTCATCATAGTTTTGCTTGTGATGATTTTGGTTAATGCACTTTTACATTCAAAGATATGATGCTTCATAATGCATTCTATTTGTACAGAACACGAGCATTCAAAACTCTATGGAATTCAGACCCAGATCTGGAATTCAAGGTCGAGGTGGAAGGGGGGGATCTTTAATGGGTCGTGGATCTGTTAGAGCAAGATATCATCCTATTTTACAAGGTATGATTTTTCCACAGACAGCTCTTTTATAGTGAAAGTACCATTGAATAAAATCATGGCTGTTATAATAAACCAATACACAGGACTTTGATTTAAATTTATTTGTCTGGATTTTAGAAGTTGTAGCTTCTTATTCTGTGCCCATGTTATTTATTTAAAATGCAGTACTTTAAAACATGCTATCTGTTTTCTTCTTGCCCAAGGTTCTAGGGCAATGACATGAAATAATGCTTTTTATTGCAAAGACTACATGTATATCACAGAAAATGCTTAACTAGAAATGACATATGTAATATGTATACAAGGTAGAGAGTGTGACTAGCAAAACAAGTGGGAAAGAACAAGGCATCGATGCATATACTGTATATTGTTTAAAAACATATTTTAATAAGTTTGTGGACTTCTTTTATTCAGATATTGGTGGTGGTAAGGGCTCAAATGTAAGGGAGAATGGTACCTATAAAATTGCAAACAAGGGTGACAACGCTGCCATACCTCCATTCGCAAATGAAAATGTCCAAGCTAAGGAATGTTCTTCAGGAACAAGGTAGAGAGCTTTAACACAATTGTATTCTGGTAGGAATGGATTTTACTTTAGCTTATGCCCTCTGATTATGATTAATTAGACACCACATTATAGTGGGTGAACGATTGAAGTTGATTCAGAAATGACCTCTTAGTTTATCTGGTCAGCAGTGTCTATTACTTCTGTAGATAAGTTTTTCTTTTTGGTTACAATGATATAATCTGCCATGTATTCTAACTCAGCCTTTATAATGTGTGAATATTGCCAAATGAAATTTCATTTTACTGCATACTATTTACCTGCAATAAACATACATATATAAATAATAAAGTTTTAATATGTTGGGAAGCAGGTGATTTTTTTTTTTTTAAAACACTTATAGCCGTCGGTTAAGCGACGGCTTGTAGGTGATTTTAAAAAAAAAAAAATTCAATACCGTCGCTTAAGCGATGGCTCTGCTGTCGCTTAACCGACGCTTACGTTTTATAGCCGTCAGTTAAGCGACGACCTGTAGGTGATTTAAAAAAAAAAATTCAATACCGTCGCTTTCTTCGACGGCCATGCTGTCGCTTAACCGACACTAACGTTTTCTCCACAGTCGCTTAACCGACACTTACGTTTAAAGTTTATTATGAATTAGATGTCGGATAACCGACAATTTACATTTAACTGACGGTAAACTGAGGTGTCGCTTAATCGACGGATTGGAAAGATGTCGGATAACCGACGAAAATCCACCGACGCTTAAAAAAATCATAGTGTCGTAAATGCGACAAGGAAGTGTCGAAAATCCGACAATACGGCCGTTGGATTTTTGGTCGAAATGTAGTAGTGTGGGGTGCATAAATTTTGAAGAGAAATGTTTTGACCATGTCATTTGCACCAAGGGAATCACAAGAAGCCCAAGTGCAGTTTTCTTTGGAGCGAGGTGTGCCTGCTGTGATTGGTGTAATGGGGACACAACAGCTTCCTTACCCTTCCCATAGTAGGGATCGAAACGTCGAGATTTGCGAAATCATCCAACGTAGCTCCTTCTTATTTACAATTCTCCACTACGTAAATGACTACTTTCATAAATACTAGTTACTGGTAAGTTGTAATAGTAATAATTATGTAGTTTGTAGATTGATATCTATCATAAATTTGTTTGAATATCATCATTGTCAAGCAATAACAACTTCTTAAAGGGTGCTAGCTCAATGGTAGAGTGCCTGCCTAATTATAGGCAGGAGGTTGGTGGTTCGATTCCTCCGTTCCCTATCATAAATTTGTGACTACAAAAACGACTAAATTCACATATATACGACTATTAGTAGCTAATTTCTCGTATCTTAGTCGTATTTAGCTTAGTCATTAATATGTTAACATCTAATAGTTTATTTAGTCGTATATTTGGTCATTAATGGTTGCAATCAGTGACTAAATCAGTGACTAAATCAATGATTAACGCAGTGACTAAATCAATGACTAAATCTGTGAGTAAATCAATGACTAAATCATTAACTATCAATGACTAAAACAATGACTAAATCATTGACTATCAATGACTAAAGCATTGTCTATCAATGACTAAATCATTGTATATCAATGACCAAATCAATGACTAAATCAGTGACTACTAAGTCAAGCTATTAATGACTAGTGAAATACGACTAGCTATAAGATAGTGGTAATTTGCTACTATTAGTCACCAACTCAAAAATAGTCGTTTATAGCTTGATTTTAGTCATTTTTTTAGTCATTAATTTCTCATTTTCTACTAGTGTCCTAATTTCACAACCTTGGGTGGCGTTGTCATAGCGGACACACGGCCACCATGCTGGAACCTTTCCAAAATGTCTTCTATAGGTTCCTCCTCGGACAGAACCCACTCGGTGCAATACTCTGGATTGGCAATGGCTGCGAAAGAGGGAAATCACAGCACTCTGTAACGAAGTTGGCTCTGCACAGGGAAAACTTAACAACTTACCCTATAGCTCTCGAATATTTGCAAAAGTAATTGGCCTGAATGAATGATCTCTGATTTTATGCTGAAGGCGATAATCCCAAAGGCAATGGTCATCTAGGATGAACATGTCAGTGGTATTAATTGCATGGACGAGACCACACCCATCATCTCGATCCTCATTAAATGCTGAAATCCAATCAAATTTCCCTCGAAACCTGTGTGCAGGCGTCGGTCTCGTCGAATATTTACTAAATCTGGAAAAATTATTATGTTGTTGCCAAATCTACGGTAAGGTACACCGGTCATTTCTTCATTAACTGTCTGTTAGAAGGAAAATTGACTAGCCCTCTATCTTTTTTTGAAGTGTCTACGTGGCACGGGGAATCATCGCCTTACCGCGATGTCACACCGCATCACCTGTACAAAACAAACTTAAGCGTGTTTTTTTTTGGCAAGCTGCTTATGACTTGTGCAAAATGAACCGCCTTAATGCGATTCCTTGTACTTAGAATACCTGCCGGTGTAGACTAATTCCCGGTGCGATGCCTCCTTTCAACTACACTGGACATCTACACTCTTAAAGCGGTTCTGAGTTAGGGTGAAGAGGTGGAGTGGCTGTCATTATAGAGCTTAAGCCTACTACCATTAATCAACATGGGAAGAAGCTCCCCATTCAGTTTGCTGAGCTGAATGACACCTCCCTCTGTAACTTGCTGTATCTAATATGGCCCCAACCAATGCATCTTGAACTTCCCTAGAAACTTAATAAACTTACTGTCATAGAGGAGTACTAGGTCTCCAATCTGAAAAGTATTACTCTTAGTGTGTCTATCATGCCAAGATTTTTCTCGTGCTTTCTGCACTTTCTAATTGAATCCAGCGATGAACCTGTCTTCCTCTAAGGCAAGCAGCTGTGCTATCCTTTCATTCACCGTGTCTGTATCAGCCATCCCGGTGATCTGAGCAATTCTTAAACTGGGAAGAATATACTCCATAGGCATAACAGCCTCCTATCCATACACCAAGCTGAAAGGTGTGTGTCCTGTAAGTTTCTTGCATGTAGTCCTATACGCCCATAATACAGCGTTAACTCTAAGGTCCGAATCATTCCTTTGGCTGTTGCAGATCTTAGTAGGAGCATTTTCTAAAATCTTGTTAAAGGCCTCCACCGTACCATTAGCTTGTGGGTGGTAGGGAGTGCTCTTATGGTGCTATATCTGGAATTCCTCTGTCAAGGCCTCAATGGTGCGGTTCAAGAAATGTGTGCCTTGATCACTCATCAAAATTACTGGGCATCCAAATCTACTGATGATGTTTTCAAAAATGAACTGTGTAGCTGTAGCAGCATCACAATTTCTTACTGCTTTGTCCTCTGCCCACCTGGTGAGGTACTCTATTCCAGTGATGATATATCTCGCACTAGTTCGTTTTCCTGGTGGGTTGATAGGACCCACAAAGTCTATAGCCCACTTGTCAAATGCCCGCAGTGTAATCTATGGTTGCAGCAGCATTTCATCTCGTTGCGAAGGTTTTCCTACCCTCTGGCAGATATCGAAGCATCTGCAAAAGTCCGTAGTGTCTTTGTGTAAAGTAGGCCACCATAATCCTGTGGTCAGGATTTTCTGCGCAGTCAGCTTTCCTGCGAAATGACCTCCTGTGGTACCTGAATGTGCCTCTCTGATAATAGCCTCTTTTTCATGCAGCATAACACATCTACGCATGACTTCATTTTGATCCGAAAACAAGATCTTTGCTACTCTATGACGTTAACATGAATTGCATAAAGAGCATGAACAAAGCTCACAAATCCATAAGAAGAGAACCAAACAGCATAGACAACAGTAACATAAAGACAACAAGTTGATAATGGAGTTCATCCAGGATGGACTACGTCTCCGGGCCTGCTTCTCAATAGGAGGGCCGATCTATAATCTCAGCATGAAGCAAAATACATGGCAATGATACAATGATACCTTGGCGACAATGTTCAGGAAGAGAACTGCTGCCCAAAACACAACAAGACTGCTTCCAGCAACTCCGAATCCTGAAGACGGTTTAGAACGAGTATAAACACTCGTACCTTCCTCCTGCAGAGCTACGCAATCTCCATTGTCTCCTTTAGCTACAAAGTCTCCACTCCAAGG
>LPNX011205838.1:26108-39508 GCA_001517045.1 Pseudotsuga menziesii | reverse complement strand
TGCTCAATATAACTTTCATGGGATAAAGAAGCATTTTTCAAGACAATAGATGCAACAATAGGAGGTCTAGAAAGCATATCTGCCACTTTGTTACCAGTACCCTTCTTTTACTTGATAACTGCGGACAACCTGTACATGCCCACATTAGGAAGAGGGGCATCCTGCTGGAGATGAATCTCATGTTGAATCTCCCTTTTGGGCGGCAAACCTGTAGGTTCTTGAAATATTTCATCATAGTTAGCCACAATATCAATCATAGCCTTTTTATGAGAAGGATCACAACCTTTGAAAGCATCGGATGCTTCAGCATCTTTTTCTCTCACAACCATGAGCATGTATCTCTTATTAGTGTTGATGAGTCTCTTCATCTATCCTGCACTAACAAGAGCGGTGTTAGCCTTCATACTGTGAGCTCTCACAATGTACTCCACCCCATTTTTGGTGAGATGGTACTTGTTCTCATGACGGAAGACTACTGCTTTTCGATCATACAAGTATGGGCTTCCCAATATGATACCGCAGATGTCAAGAGGAACAACATCTAATTCCACCTCATCGATCAACTTTGAAGCAATAACAAACCTTAACCTGCATTGCTTAGTCACCTGTAACTTAGCGTTATCACATACCCATCCAAGAGGATAAGGCTTGGGGTGAGGTTTAGTCTATATGCCCAACTTCTTAACAACTGATTCTGAGATCAAATTTACTTGAGAACCCAGATCAAATAATGTTTCAATATTTGTATGCTTAGACACAACTCTGATGTGAAACAACTCACTTCTTCTTTTATCATTTTCTTTAGAAACATTAGTAGAACTTGAACCAGTATGAGGAGTTTTGTTACCTTGCATTCCCACAGCTGTAATCCTGGTTTCATCACCTAAGTCAGAACCCAAATCTTGTTGCGCTGTTGCAACGGTCTTTTTCTTCTTTTTGCCTCCAAAATGCTTTGGCCTCTGTTCATGATGCAACTTCCAACAAATTTCTTCATCATGCCCATCAGTGTCACAATGGTTGCAATGGAGCTTTCCTCCTTCCTTCTTGGCAGTAGCTGTCTTCTTGCTCTTGTCTTTTTCCTTGAACTTGTGGTTGTTGTTGTGCTTGAAAGGCTTCTTCTGATGGTCTTCTTGCAAATGATTCCCCCTACTCTCAAGATGAGTAACCTGAACACTTGCTTCATCCACACTAGTAGGATTCAACAACAGCAAAGTATGGCGTAGATAATGATGAAGAGCACCAATGTACTTCAAAAGAGTGTCAGGAGAATCTAAAGAAATATTCAACTCTAGAGCTTTCTTTCTAAATTCTTCAGTAAAACTCTGAACACTCTGACCCTTGCCTTGTCTAAAACTTTGCCAATCCATCATATCCTTTTGAACATAACCCAACGGATAAAATTGCTTACATAAAGCAGAAATGAAAGCAGACCACGATGAGAGAAGATTACCCATTCGTTTGCTACCTTACTGAAGCTTGCTTTCCCACCATACAAGTGCAGTGCCTGTCAGCCAAAGTGAAGCCAACTGAATCTTCACATCTTCTTCTTTGATCTGCTGGACTCGGCAATAGACCTCAATTTTCCTTATCCAATTGTTTAACTTCTGTGCATTCAATTCCCCATTGAACATGGGCAAATCAAACTTCACATCGAGCTTCAATAAGGGCTTCTTTTGAGGCTCTTTGTGAGGAACCTTGGAATGTTGAGAATGAGATGAGGAAGAAGCACTTGAACTTGTGCTTGAAGCTGAAGGTGAAGAGGGAGGCTCAGGAGGCTCTTCGCCACCTCCTCCTTGGTTAGCTGAAGCGTTGCCTTCGTCCTTCACTTCTTTGTATTCCTTCTTTACTTCACTGCCTTTTCTTTCTTTTGCCATGCGTTCTTCATAGTCTGCAAACAACTTGTCTACCTTGTCGGCCATCATGTAGAAGACCTTGTGAAAGTTTGCCTCCATCTCGGTGTGGGCATCATTAGCTTCCATCTTTTTCCTTTGGTGTGCACGTCCGATCTCGGAATTGTAAGGCTCTAATGTACCCTCACCAGCTTGCAGTTTAGCCCTCGTGAGCATCCACACTCACAATCCAACGTCAAATAGCCCTGCTCTGATACCACATGATCCGAAAACAAGATCTTTGCTACTCTATGACGTTAACATGAATTGCATAAAGAGCATGAACAAAGCTCACAAATCCATAAGAAGAGAACCAAACAGCATAGACAACAGTCACATAAAGACAACAAGTTGATAACGGAGTTCGTCCAGGATGGACTACGTCTCCGGGCCTGCTTCTCAATAGGAGGGCCGATCTATAATCTCAGCATGAAGCAAAATACATGGCAATGATACAATGATACCTTGGCGACAATGTTCAGGAAGAGAACCGCTGCTCAAAACACAACAAGACTGCTTCCAGCAACTCCGAAGCCTGAAGACGGTTTAGAACAAGTATAAACACTCGTACCTTCCTCCTGCAGAGCTACGCAATCTCCATTCTCTCCTTTAGCTACAAAGTCTCCACTCCAAGGCATGAGTAGGAAATGGCAAATGAATGCGTTTATATAGGTTGGCTTTCCCTTATTCACATGACTCTCATGGATTCCTTTGGTTGCAACTAATTTGCCTATCTTGGCCTTGGTTACAACTTCCCTAAGTTGGTTTTCATGTGGTTGGGCTTTTAAGAACATAAACCAAAAATATGGTTCATGCCCACATGTCTATGGGTTTTCACATTTAGTTACTTCCCCATAATGACATTTACAAAATCCAACAATAATCCATTACATACCAAAATCCTTCTTTTAAATAGCATGTTGGTTTTTTCAGCCATAAACCAACTTGTTACAACTTCTTTACAAATATGGCATGTTTGTTTTTGGTTACAACCATGCATTAACTTCATAACAACTCAAGGAATAAAATAAATGAGTAATATGTGAGTAATTTTTCCACTCACTTCAAATATTAATCATTTTACAATTTCTCATGAATAAATGCATGAATGTCCTAAAACTCATTTTAAGCACAAATGCATGCATGCTAGTCATCATGCCACTTCATCATGCCATGTCACCATGCCACATCATCATGCCATGTCATCATGCCACATAAACATGCCGTGTCATCATGCCACATCATCATGCCATGTCATCATGACACATCATCATGCCATGTCATCATGCCATATCAGCATGCCATGTCATCATGCCACATCAGCATGCCATGTAGCATGCCATGTCATCATGCCACATGTCACCTTGTGATTGGTATGTACTGTATGGATACCATGTGTCATCCTCTAAGTGGTGCCACATCATCATGTTTGTATAGTACGGATGCCACGTGTCACCTTGTCAGTGGTGCCACGTGGCACCTCTTTTTGCCAAATTTTCCTGTTGACCTTATAGAACAGAACGCGATAACTTTCTCATACGGAGTCCGTTTGAGGTGAAACGAATGTCCTTGGAATCATCTCGACGAGCCCGTCTATGTAGTGCTAGTTTTGCTGAGATTGGAGGACTTCAAAATTTTTCCTTCTTGGATCCTCCTGGATCACATTTGGACCTAACTTGTATAGCTGTCCTGTGATCAAGGTGAAGTCTGCTGCTTTAACAACCAACGGCTTCTTTTGATGCTTAGTAAACTCAACAGGTGCCCATCCTGTAGTGAGAAAGTGAATGATATCAGCATAGTATTCATCTGTGATCTGGATAGAAAACAACTGTGCATCTGGCAAATTGTCCTCTAGATTACTTGGCTCTTCTCGTGAGTCTATCCACGACAGATGATCAAGTATGGAATTCAATCTTCTTGGTTTCACAATGATTTCAAAATCATACTCCTGAAATAGGAGTAACAGATTCTTCCCCCTAACACTGGCTTATTGACCAGATACTTCAATGCGAAATGGTCAGTAAACATCTTGAACGAGGCACCCAATAGGTAGTGCCTGAACTTCTGTAGAGCGTACACCATAGCTAAGCCTTCTCTTTCTGTCATGGTGTAGTTCTTTTCTGACGTAGATAGCTTTTTGCTGGAGTATGCGATAGGATGATCGATACCCCCTTCTCCTGGTTGCGTTAAAACAATCCCTAGTGCGATGCCAGATGCATCCACATGTACATGAAACGACTTAGTCCAGTCTGGGAATACTAAGATGGGTGCTGTAACCATCTTCTCTTTAAGTGTGTCTAGACTTTGCTGGCATTCCTCATTCCATAGGAATTTCACGCCTTTCTTTAACAGCTTTTCCATTGGTGTTGTAATCTTTGCATATCCATTGATGAATTTTTTGTAATACCCAGTATGACCAAGTCTTGTCCTCAATTGCTTGACTGAGTTGGGTGCTAGAAGGTTTACAATAATGGCAATCTTTGCGGGATCTACCATCAAGCCTTGTCTACAAACAATGTGACCCAACAAAATACCAAATGGCGCACATAATATACATTTTTTCAAGTTCAGAGAAATCTGGTACTGTCTACATTTCTCTAACATCAGTCTTAAATCTCTTATGTGCTTGTCGATTAATCCAAATACAGTCCAATCATCAAAATAAACCTCTAGGAATTTATGGATGTATTCTTTAAATACAACAACTACTACCGTAGAAAAGATAGCTGGTGCATTCTTAAGACCAAAGGGCATTACCGTATACTGGAATGAGCCCCATTCTGTTGCAAAAGTGGTCTTAGGTCGATCTTCTGGGTGGATTCTGATCTGGTGATAGCCTGAAAAGCCATCAATGAAGGAGTAGACCTCCTGTCCTCCCACATTGTCTAACACTTAATCAGTGAAAGGTGTCGAAAATGGATCATGGAGCGATGCATCGTTGAGTTTACGCAAGTCGACACAAATCCTGATGTCTCCTTTGGTTTTATTTTCTTGTATGACCATGGGACTAACCCATTCGCTCTCTTCTGCAGGCTTGATGATGCCTGCTGCTAGCATCTTATCGATCTCATCCTTAACATTTTCTTTATAGCGTGGATTTAATCTGTATGGACGTTGCTTGACTGGTCTGGCATCCTCTTTCAATGGTATCCTCATTACTCCCAGGTCTCCAACTATTCCCTTTATCTCTGTGAACTTGGTGGGGAATAGAAACTGATAGTCATGTAGCAAGTCTGCAATATGTCCTACTGTTTCATTGTCCCAATAGTCTCTAATGGATGCAAACTTTGGTTCTATGTTTGTGCCAATATTGATCTTCTTAATCTTGATAGGCTCCGTGATAGCTGGAGTCTCTAGCTTTGGTCCATCAACGTCGCGAGTCCCTTCTGAATCTGGAATGTTGATGTTGCGAGGATCCTCATCCTTATCCTCTTCCTCTTCCTCTGGTTCTGCTGCGAAGTTATAGCACTCGAGCGCATCTTATAACTGGATGGCCCACTTAGGTTGAGTATGTACTGATAGGGTACAGTCCTCAAATATCTTAATCTTTATTACATCTAGGGCATGATCAACAATTGGATACTCAGATTCAAAAGCGAATGTGATTAGAAAGCTGTCTATCATAAGTGGCCATGTAGTCATTCCCTTGCGCAATTCAGTCTCTGTGTACTAGTTCCTTGGAACTATGTCCAATGTGTGAATGAATCGGTGAACCCATTCATCCTCGGGAATGTCCGACCGATTCTGTTCGCAAGTCTGAATATGTGACCTGGGGTCACTTTCTCCTATGTATTTCTGTCGGACATACTCCCTGTCAGTAGAGAATCTGATCGCCATCAATCTCTTAAGATCATCCCATGATGCGATATTCTCTTTATGTGCATACCACCATCTTGCAGGTGTGGCTCGTACTGTAAGGTCCATAGCTGCGATCCTCTATTCGTGAGGAACTTGTTGTTCAAACTGCGGGAGAAAGTCCTGGATATCTGTGAAACCATGAAATGATGGAATCTCGTTAGTCTCTGTGCCAATCCATTGCACTGACTTAGTCATAAACGCACATCTACATGCTGAGACTTCGTAAAGTATGTTCTGCCAGTTTTCTAGACCAATATCCAAATCCGATGTGCATGAGCCGTCGCACCGCCAACTAATGTTCCCTTCTGCAGTTGGATTGATGTAGTCACTTTGGTTTGCAGTCATCTGATAGAGACTCTCCATGTTGCGTGCCTCTTCCTCTTCTCATATAGGTTCAATGTATCTAGGACCCTGAAGAGGATCCAACGGTGCGATGACCCGGATCTGTGCATCCTCAAAGGTCATTTGTCTTCTCTTTAGGTCGATAACGGCCATGTTACCGATCGCCCAATCAATGCCTAGTAATGCTGGATATGGTCTACTATCGCCAATGATTTCTATAACTTCAAAGTCCGCAAAGCTGTGAACTCCGTCAATGTTAACTGGCACCTGCGGTAATCGACCCAATGGTGATACCCACTGCTGATTAGCTAATCTTAGATGGATAGGCGATCTGACTAACTTAGGGCTACCCATCTGTTCCCATGTCTGCTTAGTCAGAACATTTACCTCTGATCCTAGATCTAGGATCACCTCATCCATTTCAAATTCTCCAACCTGTGCTGTGAGTCGCATCTCTCTTCCCGTTCTTGTATGTCCCATAATATTATGAACAGCATGCTGCGCATTGCTCACAGAAGAAGATGGCAGACACTGATCTATGATGCACTGAAGTTCTTCGATAGCTTGCTCATTTATCACGAGTTTTAAACAACTCCACAGGAAGGATTGTACACTTCTTGTTAACTCGTCCTCGTCGCATCTTCCCGATGTGGTAGCCTACGATGTCTGTACAGAGCTAACGCCACAAGGTGTTTGCTGTAGTACGCCCCTAGACGGCAGTACCTACGATCCTGATTGCATAGGGTCATCAAAGAAAGCCCTAGCTTTCTGAAATGTCTGTTTATTCTTCTGTAGGTCAAGTGGTGTTGATTTGTTAGGAGCTTTGTGCACCCACTCCTAACTGGTGGAAGCACCGCTGCGAGTCACAATGTTGACTCTTGGTTCTGGTTCTTCCTGCTCAGCAGCAATAAGCTGGATGTTCTGGTGTACTGTTGGCTTAGGTTCTCTGATCTTAGCTATCAAGGTAGGACATTCTTCTATAGCATGATCGTAAGATTTTCAATAGTTACATGTGGTAGTGGGGCTCTGACAGTCCCTAACATAATGTCCTACAACTCCACAGTTGTAACAAGTGATTGGTCCACGGCCACGGCCAAAGCCTTCTCCACGGCCAAAGCATCCTCCACGGCCTCGTCCTTTGAATCCTCCTCCACATCCAACATGAGCCAGATCATGCTGTGGTCCTGCTACTGGACCCTGTGTCTCTGATTGGACTTTGTACAAGTCATGTTTTCTATTGACCATGAGATCATAGGCTCTGCAGGTATGTTCATCATGTCCTACTGACTTATAGAAGACATAGTATAAGTTCTTAGGGGTCTGTACGTACTTTTGAAGTAGAGGGCATTACTGAGGTGGATGTCCTCTCGTTCTGCATAGTTCACACCACGGCCCGTGGGTCTATGGTAAGGGGTTAGGAGCCCCACTTGCTAGATATTCTACAAAAACTAGACAGTTGTCTTTAGTATGGCCTTGTGCTTTACACTTGATACACCATATGTCTTGTGCAATCTCTTTTCCTTTTCTAATCTCATGCATCTGTAACATGAGATTTGCTAACTGGTTTTGCAGGTTTGTCATGCCTGTGCTGTTTTCAGCTAGAGGTAAAGCCTCTAGTTTCATCACCATCTCCAACGCGTCATCCTGCGTCTGGAGTTTTTGCTGCATTAATGGCAGTCTGATGTGAGGGAGCAGCGCTACAATAAACCATTCCTTATGCTGCTCCAGCGCAAACTCAAAGCTAACTTGGTCTATAAGGGCTTTGAATTTCTGATCGAAGTCCCATACTGACTCTGTAGGTAGCTGTTTAATGTCTTTAAGCTCCGTAATGCACTGTGACTCAGACTTAGGTTTCTTAAACTCTTTGATCATGGTGGTCCTAACCTGTACAAGTGTTCTGGGTATCACTGAGGTATACTTCATATACCATGTTAAGGCTCATTCCCTAAGTGTGGTGACCAACTGTACAAGTTTAATATTATCATCTTGGAGTCCTTTAATGGTCCACACGACTTCACATAGAAACTAATGTTGCTCTGGGTCTTCTTCCCCTGTACCCTTAAAGGTAGGTAGCTTCATATCATCCCCCATTCTATTTCTACATGGTGGATGTTGATTTGCTCCGTTACTACCACTTGACGGTGTAGGTGGAGGTGATGTAGCGGTAGTATGTACTGTCTGCGAGCTACTAGATGGAGTTCCTACGGGATTGTTCCGAGTCCCGGTCTATTTCTGTGGGGTATAAGGGTGGTAAGGGATACCCCCTTCTGTTTTGTCTGTATTACTATGACTCTGTTGTCTAGTATTATCTGAACCGTCTTCAAATATGGGAGATCTGAAATCTACTTTATATTTCTTTCCACTACGTGTACATCCAATTTCATCAAAATCACTCTCAAACTCTTGTGACATTACTTTCTTTACTCATTCATCTGAAACTATATCCATTGTTCCTTTTTCATGTAATAACATCTTAATGGACAAGTTTAAAGATTTTAGGTACTTACCGTGATATCCTTTGAAGAAGTACCACTCATCCTCGCTGAAGCTTTTTCTCTGTTCAACCACAAACTCTGTGACGAATCCTTCTAGCACACTCGCAAGCCAGAAGTCTACTGTCCTCGTAATGGGATTATCAAGGCTCTTCACGGTCTGAATCAGCTCCAGTGTCCAGACAATGTTTCTTTTCTTCTTGAATATGCTCTGATTAGTCAACTTTGATAACCAGTCGTAAAGCTCATTTCCATAGGTCACAAAAAATATTGTATGCAAGTCTGTAAAGATATGTTTTTGTAACCAGTCCTCTGTACTCAGTCTAGGACTCTTGTTCTCTTGTTCGGCAAATTATTTCTCCTTAGACCCAACCCACTGGTTGAGTTTGTCTTTAGTAGGATGCCAACAGAACATCAGTGCTCAGTTTGTTAAAAACTGGCAACAAAACCATTTGTTGGCTTGGTTGGTCAGACCTGGGTTTACTGTAATGTACCAACAACACCCCTAGCTCACTGGCCCTTTCGGCGACAGACCGCGGAGCGGCCTGAAGTCTCACTTGAAGTGATTCTAATGGGTTGGCCAAAGACTCAAGTGTCTTCGACCAGGTTTTGTAGCATACTGGGGTCTCACAGCTCTTCTTAGCGAGTGAGGTCTCTCTCCACGACGCGCAGTCTCTCTTACTCACGAGTTTTGACAGGGGAGGGACTCCTATTGCATCGCAACTTCCTGGACGATGCACAAACTCTCCCTTTCTACTAACCCACGATCTGTGGTATCTCACACCGCAACTCCTTTGTTGGTGCGATATCACCTACTGTCAGCGCGATATCCTCTATAATACGGTCCTCTGCGACCCTCACAGTCCAAAGGCTATCTCACTGGGTGGAATGACTTGGCTAAATTTCAACAAGATATTAAACACTCTGACTTGAACTTCCATAGTTCAACACACCCAACATCAACTATATCTAACTTGCTGAATAAGTATATTTGAAACACTTAATAGAGTGACTATTGCTATATGGAACAAGTGCTGATAAACTCATATGTAGACACTTGATACATTTAAACTCTCCTTTAACCTTCTATAGTGTTGTAACTAAATGGGAACATACAAACAATTACTAACTGATATACAACATTCATGTAACAGATAGCAGATATCAATTGAGTAAACACAATCACATGAAACAGTCACATAACACACTGATTTTATGTGGTTCACTTCCAGGGTAGAAGCTACATCCATAGAACTGTGTTTATATATTATAACTCGGGGAGTAAACACAGTTTAGCTGCACCACATATGCAGCTTGAGATCTTCTGGGTAACTCCGCAGATAGCCTGGAGCCCTTCTCTCTTAGATCTCTTTCTTCTCTATATTGCTTCTCTTGCAATATACTCTTCCTTTCTCTCTCTATCAATCCCTGTGGATTGTTACATACATATTCTATGAGCCAGCTACTGGTTACAGTAAGATACTACAGCTTGAATATAGAACCAGAGCTCGACTCTATTACAATACAAAAATGACTATGAGCTAACTATCTAACTGTCTACTGTCTAACTGAATATCTAATTAGATAACCTTTTACAATACAAAATACATCCCTTTATAGGTGGCCCGAAGGTCTCGCCATTACAACATTGTGGGCCTGTCCCAACAGTAACCCAAAAACCCTAACTGGTGACTGTCGACGTATCTGTACTTGGAGTAGCCTCTTTCCGTCAGACCACTGCTCTCTGTAGTCTTCCATGCTTCCTGGCGCTGACCATGGGTACTGGGCGCCGCTTCCCGGACTGACCTTCATCTTCAATACCTCGGCCTTGTTGATCCTTTTCCTTTATGAGGGTAGCTGAGCCCTCCTGTCTTCGACGCTGCCTTCAATGCAGTGGGTGAGCTCTCTCTTCTTAGCCGCTGCCTTCAATGTAGTGGGTGAGCTCTCTCTTCTCGGTCGCTCAGGTACTGTCGTCTTCTTTGAATTTTCTGTCCCGATAGTCACAGTTTTTGGCTCTGATCTGCAGCTAGAAACATGCTACGGCGTCGTATCTTTACCTTATCTCTTATATCTTCGCCAAAACTTTCTATCCGCCAAAATGGCAGCTTCTCCTGTAGCTGCAGGACCCTACTCCAAAAACTAGTACAAAGCAATCAATAATAACTTGTGAGCTCAGGATAAACCTATTCTAACAATTCATAAACAAGCCATAACTAGAAATCTACACTAACAAGTCATAAAGAAAGAAATTGCTGGAAATCTACATTAATATAAGAGAGTCAAAGGAGGTGCAATAAGCATTATCTCCATTACATAACACTCAACATCTATTCTATGATTAAATCTGAAAGAGATATAGACTATCTTCTACTTCCAAACCACTAGAGAGGCCTCTAACCAAAATGAGGAGAGAGCCCTCCTATTTATACATAAATCCAAGATAACTGATCATAATTACAGATCCACTATTCTCTCAACCTATCCCTTAAAGTTCTCAACAAATAGACAACTCATCCCCCCAAACCCTCAACAAATCTACAACTCAACCCTTTAAATCCTCAACCAAATATTGGATGGGATATTCTCTCCACATGTCCATGATCTTCTCCTTGAAGTTAGCTCATATCTAGAAGATGAAATTCGAATATGAGGCTAGGTGGCCACTTTTGAGCTTGCTAAACTCTTCAAATACACCTGTACACATCACCAAACTCACCCAACTTTAAATTATAATGAAAATATGTTATTTTTCTCAATAATTAACCATAAATTCACTTAAAACACTAAAAAAAAATTGATTTGGAAAATAGTAATATAAACCCATATTTATTATGAAAGTGGTAAATGTTAATGGTTTTATGGAAGGATATAATGGAATAAGGTGATAAATAGTATGTGAAATGATGAATAAAATGTGGTCTTTTTGTGGCTCAACATACCCCCCAACTTGACTGTTTGCATGTCCTCATGCAACTATGCATTGATTCCTTTAAAAATTTTGGCTTGTAGCTGAGACTTTACATGATGATGGTATGTAATAGTAAATCATTCCATGATTGGAAATGCATGAGTGGAAGCAATTTTTCTTTTTTCTTTTTTCTCTTTTTATATTTTTATGGTTGGTCCTTATGTAACAACCATAACAAAATGTTGGTTCTTGTGTTAACAACATTTGCTTGTTTTATTTGTATTTTTGCTGCAATACATAAGATTTTAAACGTATACATGCATTACAAATGATAAACCATCAACGTATAGTAAAAATCCTTTTCTTCATATTATGAATCATGCTAGCATAGTTTGGGAAAGACATGTTGATTAAGAGTAAATGAGATGATGAATATGTAAAAAATGGTGATGAATAACCCCGCCTCCCCCCCCTAACTTAATATGTATTAGGTTTATGAAAAATGAAAAAGGGAATGTAGTGAGGGATTTTCCAAACTCATTCATTTTCTAGCATTTAAGGAATTACATGGTTAAATATTAGAAAACAACATACCTCCACCTACCCAAAAAGTTGATGAACTATACAAGAGGAATGTGGCTGATACTGATGGTGGATGTGAAGGATCTGAACTACTGCTTGGTTGGATGAAGTAGAAGATGAGAGCTGAAAGTAGAAATGTGGTACTCTCATATGGCTAAAGTATGTTGCTGTAAAACTGCTAATGATGATCATGAAAAATATTTAGTCTTTACCTGCTACAAAACCCGATGGTACAATTCTTACCATGCGAATAAATGTGTCGATGTCGAACATGGAAAGAATTCATTGGATTACCAACCATTGATGAATGTCATTAACCAATGTGAGGAAATATCACCATTGATGTCAATGAGTGCCAAGGTACCTAAGTGCATCATGCAAAGTGCGAATAAATGAGTTGATGTCGAGCCACTTGCAAGATCTAACGATCAAGGGAAATTGATGTATTCCCATGATTGTTACTGAGAGAACTTGTCATTAAGGCATGCAAGCCTCAAGGTATTGGAAATGAACTCTAGTCTCTATCCCAGACAAGGTGCTGAGGTCGATGGGGCAAGACTTGTTGAAAGGTGGGCCTTAAAGAATCCCACATCAGTCAACACAAGTTGTACATAATGAGTGGTAGGACTATAGATGAAAGATCTCATGGTCAAACAATTTTTATGGCAGGGTAACAAAGCAATGTAGTCATGGAAATGAAGCTGAATGGTTTTATTCATAAGGAAAAAGATAAACTGAAAATGAGGAAAAATGTGTGCGACTCAGAAAGGTAGACATGCGGGAAATCATGATGAATAAGGAAAGAAAAAGTAGACTCTGACATGGATGATGGAAAGGCTTGGAAGGAAAAATGGTAAGTAGTCATGACATGGCATAATTGGTTTCTGAAAGGCTTCTTTGTAGCACCAAATGTCATGACATACATGGTGGAAACACAACTCCTTCAAGCTTCAACTGGAACATTTTTTTGAAAACTTTCTGCAATTCTGGAAATGATTTCTACATGCCATTCATTTGTCTTAGGACCTGCAAAAGGTTAGCATTTTCCTACAACAAACTTGTGAGAGCATTGAAAATACTTGAAATTATGTGCTTAATCAAAAGTTATAGAAAATAAAATGCTTTTATACTTGAAAATAGCAACGCTTCCTGTCAAAACCTGTTTCTGAGTGACTTGCGACAACAAGTTAGCACAATGATCATAAAATTTTGAAAATTTCCAAATTTATAATTTTATGATTTTATTTGTTACCTAATACTTTTTATTTATTAGTTTTTAATTTAATTTAATTTTTATTTTTGTAATGTTATCATAACCATTTTAATATT
>LPNX011205838.1:2805-25229 GCA_001517045.1 Pseudotsuga menziesii | reverse complement strand
TCTTAACATAAATAAATGATATTCCTTTTTTCAAAATGATTAGCTCCATCCTTTATAAATGTCACATTTATGTCTTAATAATAATAATGATGATAATTATTATTATTGTATATATTTTATTTTATTATTATTATTATTGTATATATTTCTTTTTAATAAATTCTTTACAAATTAAAGATACTTATTAATAATTACAATGAATACACATAAACATTCTTGTAAATAATAATCATAATATTTTTTCAATTTGTCATTTCCACAACTTTATTTATTAATATTCACTTCACCTTCACCTTCACCTTCACCTTCACCTTCATTTTGAACTTCTAATGCCATTAACGTCCATAGATGACATGAATTTTATAAATAATAATAATAACAACTTGTTCCTACTATACTCTTCATAATGTTTACTTTTAAATAAATTTCATCCATTAATAAAGTTTATAACTATTAAAATATTGGATCCCCAAATGTAATTTACTTCACTAGGAATAGAGTACGTAGTATAATATATATCTTTTTAAAAAGAATATTTATAGGAATTCTAGCTCCATATAGTTCAAACATGTAAATAAAATCCTTCCCTATAAGATCTCCATATATCCATTACCACGGTAATATATATATATTCTCCCAATGCATAGATGTAACATTTAAAACATTCATGGATAAAAAACTGAAATTCATGTGCATATGCAGTGTGACGTATGCAATTTTATTAGCTTGGCAGTCTCTCCATGTACGTGTTTGACATAGAAGGTGTTTTTGGCATGATTGATGTTAAATTTTAACTATCGAGACATACTAGTGGTTAAATCCTCTAGGCAGTCGTTAATTGCATCTCCATAAATAGAAAAGGATCACCGGTGATTAGCTGTGTGACTCCATTGATGGATACAAATTTTATAGAAAGATTTTCGTTGCTTGGAAATGATCCAAGGAATCAGGTATTCAATGATGGACTGTTTTGTTAATTATGCATCAATAGCTTCGTTCTTCTATTCCATTACCATATTTGCACCCACTGTATCCAAAAAAACTATTTGAGAGGTTGAATCAACCTTCAAATACTTATTGGAGGACGGTAATCTCTTTAATGCACATTAAGTTACCAAGGTATCAATAGGAGGAATAATGTATACAAATGGTGCTCACTTTGCATATGGGGTTTCTATACACCGCATCTCCACTTTCGTATTCAAGACTTGAAAGTCGGGTGTTCAATTACTTTCATGATCATCACATCTTATCATGGCATACGGTATAAATGCTGCAAAATGACACTAAGCTTGAACACGCTTTATTACCTGATTAGAGTTTGAATATTGGCCGTTGAATATGATGCTTATCATAGTTAAGCCTCACCTCTTGCTCAACTAGTGTGATCTGTGTTATATTCCCATATATTTTCACTTGTTACTGATTAGATATGGATGTCTCTTGTTCGATCTGCTCTTTCTGTGCACAAATAGAACCGCGAATCCATTCCACTGCAAACTAATTAGTAGTTGTTTACAATGGAATTAACAAGGGAATTACCTTAGCTTAGCTTGCGGCTACTCAATGTAGTGCCATTTTAAACGAGATTGTTCTATTTGGAGTTTAACTTGTTGTTATCTTAGTTGAACTAAGCAGTGCATTTAAAATGAGACTTAAAATGAGCTGTATTTAAACGGAATTCAATCTCTCTACCTCGTAGTATTTAGTAGTTGTAGTATTTATAATGACTATTATTTAATTAATAAGCTCTCTATATAGATTGGGTATCTCTAACGACTACTTCAGAAGTTGTTGCCAGCAGGAGGCTGAAATTCTGGAGAAATTCAGCCACAGGAGGCTGGCAGCAACAAGACTTTCTAATAGATGCCAGCCACTGCGTTCTTTAAGCTGGAGAGCGGCAGCAAAATAATCGTGTTGGCAATCATTAGAGGATGATCATGTCAACTTATCCTCTGCGCGAAGGTTGCTTCTTTGTTGGGGCAGTCGATAACTGTAATCCTGTGTATTTGCATGAAGGCGTAGTGTGTCCCCATTTGAGTTGAATCTGGTTTGGTCACAACAATCTATCTTTACAGATTAAAGTATTATTGATATTATGTAGCATATTTATAATTTTGTTTTATCCACGGTGCGATTGCGTTTTCTACACTGAGACACTTTGTTTTAGCAGAGAAGCAATCAATGTTAAAGGCTACCAGAAACTTGAACAGGAGACCTATTTCACGTTTCATTCTCATTGAAGCTATGACAATATATTACCGATCAATTTTACATGCATCATATATGCGGACTAGAAGGGAATTTCACATTGCTTATCTCCCGAAATTCTCTAGCCTCATTTTGCTTTCCATTCCCATTTCCCATTCAGTTTTTCATTTAACGTTTCTGGTAATAGCACTCGTTACCATGTTGTATTTGTGCTAGCATATTTATTTTTGTTAAATTCACTTTCATTATTCCAAGAAATCTAGGGTATTTGAAATGGATTATATGCTTCTACTGGCAGACTATGTATTTGATATGTAGCTATGGATATTGACTATTTAACCATTTCTAGGATAAGTAATTTGTCCAAACATATATGTTATAATTTGATATGTTAAAATTAAGCGAACCATGATGGTAAAATTGGTAGATAGTATACCCACCAAGTAATGGCAATGATTATAGCGCCAGAAAAGGGTGGACTACGGTTAAGCTTTATTTAGTGCAACGGATCTATAGCTCATAGCAACATTAATTTATGATATCTGGCTTAACAAATTGATAAGGATCACTTAATAGAGAATCAATTAATCTCAGATATGCCCAACTATCTCAATTAATGCATCATCCTATTTTAATATACATGGAGCTTTTAGCGACGGTTTGGAACAAACTCAGCTCTATATTCGTAGAAAATTTGGGTCTTACTGCCAACTGTATGATTCTTCTGTATTTGCTAAGATGGTTACAACAACCCAGGGCATCCAAATACCGCTGGTTTGGTTTGCAGGTGGAGCTGGATAGTAGACGGGCATACGCACTCTTAGGAAAGGCATCAACTACTCGAAATTCATAGAGAACTAAATCAAATTTCCTACATCGCTTCGATCTCTGTACTTCAATCTATACAACAGTTATATATTGAAACTTATGGGAAAATTGTTTGCATTTAGTGCCTTTTCTCCTATCCAGGCTTAGATTACTTATATGTAACTTGGTTTTAATTTCTTATGCTCGGATTGTTTGTATTTGCAGGATCGCACGCATATTGGATAAGTAGAACGCACAGGTTGAATGTGCAGATTGAACGCTAGGTCGAAAAATGGGGTATTTATAGGTTTCGTACGACAAACTGAGTGCAGGTTCCATATGGAGGACTGTGTGCAGGTTTCATATGGTCGACTGTGTGCTAATGCGGATAAAAGGCTAAAACCATCTTTTTGTCTTATAAATTTTTTATTTTTTATTGTATTATTGCATTATTTTTATTTTTAATAATATCAATGTTGCATGGCTTTGATCAAATTAGTATTACCAAAAGAAATTAAAACTAAAAAATTTAACTAAGAAATGTGACATTCAATTTTAATAATTTTTATTTATTTTTATATTTTTTTTAAATCTTTGTTTTTAAATCATTCCTAAATGTAAAATAGATTTTTATTCCTAATAAGTTAAAAAAGTGAAAGGGTAAAGTTTTTATTTTTATTTTTTATTTTTTATTTTCTATAATTTAAATCTAATTTTTTTAAAAAATGAATATTTAAAACAAACAAAAACATGATAAAACTAAAGCAAAAACTATATAGAAAACTACAACTAATATTTGTTTATTATATTCTTATTTGTTTACTAAGTTATTTATTCAATTGTCTAATCGTTCATAGCTTTAGAAAAAACTTAATCCCTAATGTATTTTTTTATTCTCAACATGATTTTAAAAATTATTTAAATAAACATGAAAAGAAATCAAAATTTTAGTTGTTCTTTTTCATAAATGTCTTTTTCATCTAAAGGATTAAAACTATTTGTAATTCCTAAAAACAAAATAGTAAATAGGACAAAAATGAATTTTTTTGTAAACAAAAACATTAAAACAAATTAAAGCATCCTATATTAATATTAAATTAAAAACAAAGACTAAAATCTACCCACTTTAATTTAATTGAAGTTTTCAATCATTTAAGTGTAATGAATATTAACAAAATGAAACCTAATGTATTCAAAGGTATGCGAAATTAGGAATTGTAAATGTAAATTAACAAAGTAAAAACAAAAACAAAACTGATCTAACCTAACACTTACTTGGAACCTGTGTTCGATGCAGCTTTCATTTCCATGATGATCACCCGAGATCCCTTCTTAATCCTCTTCAATCTTCAGTTCGAACATGTGCTCTTCGTCTGATATGCAGGATTCTTCAAATGTCAATTGTTTAGTGTTCGCTTCAGGAAGAGTGATTTCATCCTTGACTGCTGTCAAGATCTCCTCTTCTAAAGAAGAGGAGATCCTGATTTTTTCTAGGATCTGAGTGAGCTTCTCTAAGCTTATGCTCATCGTAAAACTAAAATAAAATAAAATGCAAAAAGAAAGAAAGGGGATGAAAAGAATGAGTACATGAAAAATGCAAAAACAATATCAAATGGGTCAGTACAAAACGAGTGAAAAAAATAGAAATTAAAAGTGCACAAAAACCTATACAAAACAGAAATGAACATATACAAATTGAAAGCAAGTCAGTATGAAAGAAAGGCGCCCAAAAATGAAAAAAATATAAACTTTAAACTATAAAACTGTAAATGAAAAATGAAAACTTGCATTTGCAGAAAAAGAAAGAACTTGCAGGAAAATAAACACTTTGCAAAAAAACAATCAAGGCTTTGGGGAAACCCACTAAAGTGGATGCATTTGGTTGTTACACCATGAAAATTCTATGGTGAAGTTGCCTTTGCATCTTACAGTTTCTCCTCCCCCTTTCTATCTAATAAAAACATATTATCTACCTATCTATAGTCTGATCCCTTTTAGCACCTCCTCGGCAACGACGCCAAAATGTTGCCATAAAATTATTAAAGAGATTATAAGAGAATTCCAATGATTTAATTGTCAACCCAGGGAGAGCGTAAACTTGTGAGGGACATACAAAATATATGCAGGGGCAGAGTGTCGCTGAACTTAATCTAAAATTGAAATTAAAAATGCATGACTGTAATTAAATTAAACTTGATAAAATAGGAAATGACATAAAAATAAATCTAATCTAAAAAACAGGAAATTGCAGGAAATGAATTTGATCTAAGAAAACATAAGAATGCATGAAATTAATTGGTATAAAGAAAATAACATTAACTAGTATAAAACAATTAACAATAACTGGTACAAAGCAATTAACAATAACTGGTGAGTTCACGATAAACCTATGCTAACAATTCATAAACAAGACATAATTGGAAATCTACACTAACAACTCATAAAGAAAGAAATTGCTGGAAATCTACATTAATATAAGAGAGTCAAAGGAGGTGCAATAAGCATCATCTCCATTACATAACACTCAACATCTATTATATTACTAACTCTGAAAGAGATCTATACTATCTTCTACTTCCAAACTACTAGAGAGGCCTCTAACCAAAATGAGGAGAGAACCCTCCTATTTATACATAAATCCAACATAACTGATCATAATTATAGATCCACTATTCTCTCAACCTATCCCTTATAATTCTCAACTAATAGACAACTCATCCCCCCAAATCCTCAACAAATCTACAACTCATCCCTTTAAATCCTCAACCAAATATTGGATGAGATATTCTCTCCACATGTCCATGATCTTCTCATTGAAGTTATCTCATATCTAGAAGATGAAATTCGAATATGAGGCTAGGTGGCCACTTTTGAGCTTTCTAAAGTCTTCAAATACACTTGTACACATCACCAAACTCACCCAACTTTAAAGTATAATGAAAATATGTTATTCTTCTCAATAATTAACCATAAATTTACTCAAAATACTCAAAAATAAATGATTTGGAAAATGGTAATATAAACCCATATTTATTATGAAAGTGGTGAATGTTAATGTTTTATGGAAGGATATAATGGAATACGGTGATAAATAGTATGTGAAATGATGAATAAAATGTGGTCTTTTTGCGGCTCAACAAATGCCAACACACATTCTGTCGATGTGGATCAACTCATGTAACGGGGAATAAATAACCCATGTAGCCGAGGCGAGATTAGGGTGTCATCTACTTACTCCATTAGTGAATCCAACGTAGCAATGTGAGGTAGGATCTATCTAGAGCAATGGAGAAAACAAAGTCTAACACTCATGTTAAAAAATAGTGTAAAACAAAAAGAAGAAATACACTACAAGTGATTCATGCTAGAGACATCAGGCATAGAACCTCTTGAGGTAGAGCCCATTGTGGGGATTCTTCAAGAGGTGGCAATTTGAGTTGAAAATAATATATGCCCCCTTGTTGAGGCAGTGGTGAACGACATATGGGTCGTACCACCTAGATTCAAACTTCCATTTTCCCAGTTTATCATTAGCTTGATCATAAACAAGGACTAGATCACCTGTGCTAAAGGTGCGAGGGTGCACATGGGAGTCAAAATGTGACTTCGACCGAGTCTTAGCTACTTCAATCGCTTGGAGGGTAGTGTGGTAGTATTCATTGGTCTGTTTAGGTAGGATAAGGAATTCTTCTAGGGGCGATGTATCGGGAAGGAGTTCTATGGAAAGGAGGAGGGACGAAATCTGGCACTCGATGGGAAGTACTGACTCGACATCGTGGACTAAGTGGAAAGAGGTAAATCCAGTGGCGGTTTTTGTTGACATCCAGTAGGACCAAATATCTGAAAAGAGCATGTGATTCCAATTGGTTTTATGGTTACCAACCATCCTCTCGAGCATGGTTTTGATGATCTTATTGACAACTTCAACCTGTCCATTTCCCTGCGGGTAATAAGAGGAGGAGAATTGGTGTTTGAACTTCAACATGGTTGAGAGCTTGCTCCAAAATGCATCTTCAAAGTGCTTACGATGGCCTAACACTATTTTTTGGGGGATGTCGAAGCAAAAAAAATGTGATTAAAGAAGAAACACACAGCAGTGTTGGGCTTACAGTTAAATGCAGGCATGGCCTCGACCCATTTGGTGAAATAATCAATGACCACGATGATGTAGTTATGGTCACTGATCGAGGAGGGATTATAGGTCATGAAGTTGATCACCCATTTGCATAAGGGGATGACTATGAATATGGGATGCAAAGGTACAGGGGGAGTCGTTACCTTTGGAGCAAATATTTGACAACTGTGGAAGTGTTTGACCACCTTGATGCAATCGACGAAAATGGAAGGCCCAAAATAACCAGCACATAGAATATTTTGAGCAGTTGCCAAACCAAAGAGGTGGCCACTAGAGGCTCCACTATGACATTCATTGAGGACTTGTTCAGCCTCATCATGGGTGAGGCAATGGTGTAGTATGGTATTGACGCCCCAAAGGTACAGAAAATCCCCATTGAGGAGATGGGGCACATCTTGGTGTTGGATGCACCGTTTGTCTTCGCAGCTTAGGTGAGCCTTGAATTTCTAGGTGCATAAGTATAGGAGAATTCCCCCATAAAGATATTCCATGGAATTGAAAAATAAGAACTCATCGGGAAGGTTGGCCGTAATTGGTGGTGATGCGAACAATGGAGGCAGGTTTGTCATTAGTGCAGCTAGCGCCAAAGATTTGGTGCTCTTGGGGGAAACAAATTCCAAGTAGAACTCCTGGAGGATGAAAATCCACTTGGTCGCGCGACCTTGTAGGAGGTGGCGGCTCAAGAGGCACCGCATAGGGTTGGAATCGGCCACGACTCTAGTATGGTTTGTAAAAATGTAATGGCGTATATTTTGGACCGAGAACACGATGAGGAAGGCCATTTTTTCTTCAGTTGAATATTGTAAGGGGGGACCGGTCAGCTTGTGACTAACATAGTAAATCACATTCTCTTGAAGAGCATTGTCCTCCTAGACCAAAACTCCAATGATGGCATTTTTCGATGCCGACACATAGAGTATAAATTCCTTGGTGATGTCAGGTGTAAATAGCAATGAAGCAGAAGCTACATCTTTATTTAATGCCTCAAAATCATCTTCGACATGCTGATCCCCAAAAAATGGGATGTTGGTACGAAGCAGGTGTAAGAAACCGTGGAATTGTTTCACATATTCAGGTATAAAGTAGTGAAGGAAGTTGGCCTTTCCTTGGAGACTCTGCAATTGGCACAAAGTACGTGGTGATGGTAGATTGAGAATAACTTGCACTTTAAGAGGGTCAAATACAATCCCTTTACGAAAAACAATGAACCCAAGCAGACAACCAGCTGGGACACAAAATACACACTTGAGTGGGTTCAAGTGGATTTTGTACTTGCAACATCGTAGGAAGACTTGTCGTAAGTCGTCTAAGTGCTGTGAGTGCTTTTGTGAGCGAGTGGTGAGGTTGTCTAGGTAGACTAGTATGATGTGAACAAGGTCGTGGAAGCAGTATGTCATGGCTCGATGAAAAGTGGCTCCAACATTTTTAAGGCCAAAGGGAATCACTTGATATGCAAATGTTCCCTAAGGGGTTGGGAACGTAGTCTTGTATTGGTCTTCCTTTCGAATATAAATTTGGTTGTCTCCATAGAAACCATCCATGAAGGAAAAGACCTAATGTTCGATGCAGGCATCAATGATTTGGTCAATGAAAGGAGTAGGGAAGTTTTCCTTGGGACATTCCAAATTCAAATTGTGAAAATCCGTACAGACGCAGATGCTACCTTTTTGTTTATTCATAGGAATATGATTGGAAATCCAAGTGGTATACGCAATGGGGTAATTGAAGCCTTTTGTGTGTAGCTTTTCAATCTTGTCCTTGACCATGACATCCTTTGAGTGGTGAATGGGTTGTTGTTTTTGATGCATTGGTACCACATCCGACCATGTATCAATTTGGTGTTCCATGATGGATGGATCCAACCCCAAGATCTCGGTATAATACCAAGCGAAGATGTCATGGAACTCCTGAAAAAGTGCTTTGTAAGAAGCGACTTCCTTAGGGAAGCATGATTCTTCAAGTGTGATTTCTTCAACAATATCTGGGTTAGTTGAGATATTGACCTTAATAGTGGGTGAAATGTTGGTCATGTTTCCCTCTTCAAAGGCGTTGGGAGCCAGGATGGCGTTTTTGAACCAATCCACCTTACCATGTATGAAGTCCTTGGCTTCAACTGAATATTGATTTGATGTTAACAAAGGTTCCCCAGGGATAAAGAACAAGTGATGTTGCATATCATCATATGGGTATTCAGGAGATAACAGATATTTGAGGATCTCCTCGTCGTTTATGAAACAACGATTAGAGAGATCAGAGGGATCATCTATGGTTGTGGATACAATAGGGTCGGCAGAATTGGAAATCATGTAAATGGTTGTGGTTTTGAGGAATAAATCAGAGGGTGAATCTCCTCGATGATAGTGATGGATTCGTGAGATTGCTTCCGAATATCGTGAAGGAAAAACCGATACTCGACCAAGTCCGGGAAGTGGTGCAAATAGTGGTTGTATAAACCGCAAATCATGCATGAATGGTTAGTCTTTAAAGACATGTTCTTGGCCGTTGGCAGAGCTGAGATGGTGACTACTGGGAGGCCATTGGTTGTATCCATAGAATATATGTGTGTATAAAGGATAGGTATCTATGGGACATTTTGGGTGGCATCTCCATGGACATCACACAAAGCGCAAGGAAGAGCTGGTCGAGGTTTGACTGTTTCTTTTGAGGCATTTCCCCCAGTTTTCTTTGGGATAAGAGGGGCAGGTTTGAGGGAGGAAGGTGTGTTTGATGGGCCCGAAGGATGGTGTGACTCCACCATGATGGGTTTGAAGGGAGTCAACATAACTTGGGGAATCGGAGGTGGGGTAGGTGGTTCAAGGTACCACACAAGAATACCCAACGTAAAATTTGGTAACTTTAAAGGAGCCATAACATGCTTGTTATAGATGATTTTACCACTACAGGTGAATCACATTTGTATGGCCTTCCCCTGTCCCTCTGCAGACTCCTTAGACCCCTTGGACCATTTTTTGTCCTTTGATGTTTCCTTGACCATCCCTAAAAACATGTGAAAAATGATATATGCGACTTTAAACCCTTAATCGTGTATATACATGGGTTTGACCCCTAAAACCGTGTACATTGGGATGTGTGCATAATCCAAATATTTTTGGAGTTTTCCTTGACATGGATCTGACTCACTTGACTCCTGGCCTTCCCTATGCCTTGAGATCGCTCGGATTCGACCTTTCATTACCCCTTTGAAAATCTATATAAGGAACTCTATGGTACATTGAAGGCATATAAGAGAATTGAGAGCAAAGAAACTATAGTCCATTGTTGCCGAAACTTATGCTTGAGTTTGCATCCCTTTGTCCCTTGGAGCACTTTTGTGTTCTTGCCAAGATTTCCTTTTTCTTGTGATCTTGCTATCGAGAGATGGAGGATTGAGGTGGTGGAGGCCCAAGTGGGGGATTCAGTTTCTCCGATTTGCAGACGTGCTGACAGAGGTTGTATCCATTGTAATCTCTAATTTTATATTAATAGAAATATCTTTTCCTATCCAATAATGTATGTTTGAATGAATATTTTATCCATGTATGTTTTCAAATGCTTATACATTGTTGATTATATATGCTAGAATAGATCTAACACCAATATATATAGTATGCTTGTATTGTTTACTTGTTGTTGAGGAAGTAATCTATCAATTCAAGATGAAGTTGGAAATCTCAATGGGGATCTACTTCAACCGTCCAGAATAAGGTACGAGGTTTGGTCCTTTAGTGTTAGACATTTAATTTCTATTGCATATTGGAAAGGATTGATTTCTGGAGTCAAGATGTCTGTTGTGGTACCCCAAGCCATAAGAATTTCTCTCCATAATAGAATTGGCAACTCCACTGGGGAGTTCCTAGTAGTTGTCCTTTGGGGGTTTTCTATCGGCATTCAATGACTTTGAATTTCTCTTTCTCTCTTGTTTCTGTGTCAGGTCTGGGGGCATGTTTTCCTGGTAGTGTCTAATTGGTGTGAAGTTTGTCTTAGCTTGTCTGTTTGCCTTGATTTTTATGCACCTTTCTTCCTGTACGCGAGTTTTGAACTCACAGTCGCGTATACATGCGATTTTCTTTGCCATTTCCACGTATACACGTGGGTTTACTGCGAACAATCGCATATGCCCTTAGTTTTTCCTTTTAGAGGAAGTTGAATGGTTGTTGGCTGAGTTGTGATGATTGTTGAGTCTCCTTTGATACTGCCAGAGTCTGTATACACCTATGTTTCTGACCAGAGACGTTTTTTTAAGGGTAAATTTGTTTTTAAGAATGTTCTTGTCATTGCATTTTCAATTTTTTTGTTTTGGGATTAGTGCATTAGAATTTTTTTACCTTAGTGCTTTTCTTGAGTGCTGCTTGAGTGTGCTTGCAGAGTCTGGGGGTTCTAGAATCATTCTTTTTCTTTTTTATATCTCCTTTTATTTCAAAAAATCCAAAAATATTTGCTTATCATCATGCATTGCATTTTGCATTTTGCATAGTACTTGCACTAGATTTGATTTGAAGTATTAGTCAAGATTTCATATAAGAAAGCCTGCATTTATCATTTGATGAAAATTGTGCATTACACGTAGTAGCATACCCTCTTTTCATGGACACAATGCATTTGCATTGATTGTTAGGTGTGCATTTTACTTCATGTTGTGTCATAACACCATTAGTTGCACGGCCATATCCCTCTTTTGAGTAATAAAGCCAATTAAAATCAACGCTTAATTAAAATTAACTACACTAGTTTATTTTATTTGATAGGGTTCACCAACAAGATTAGGTTTTAGGGTCTTGAAATAGTTCATTGTGAGTAAATTCTCCAAGACCACTAAACAACAACATGTATGTGTCTGTATAGGTGAGTGTGTGAAATCCTTGGTATAACCAGTGTTTCTCAGGATCCTCCTCTCAAAAGGGAGCTAAGCACGAGGCAGTGTGAGCGGTTATTGATTGGGATGACCCCTAGTAATAACTGAGTAGCACCAAAGATATTTCCAGGACTGTATTTGTATCTAGGGGCTCTTTCGAGAGTTTTGGACTTTGCTACCCTGCCCATATGGTCAATCCCACCTGTGACTATCCGCCTGAGCATTGATTATATTGAGGTGACCCTAGTGGCCTTACCTAGGATATCAAGGGGGTACTTTGCAGGGGTTATTCTGCAGGTGTCCCAGCCAGGTTCGGGTCAGATAGTATAGTCGCTTTACGCGTTGAAGCTAAGGGCCACAATAATTGGTTACGTACCTCCTCTTGTTGTGTATGGGAGTCTCAAGCCTCTCCTAGGTGAGACATACCTGCTTCATTCGGGAGCTCACTTATCCTACCCTTGATTACTTGTATTTGGATTTAGATTTTATTGGTGATTACTCTGTGCACAATAGCTTGCCTAGGATTTGCGTAGATAGAGAGTCTTTAAATTTGTTGAGTCATTGTGGATTCAGGTGTGGCTCCTCGCCGTTCTCGTCGTTTAGCAGGATTTTTGCCTTCTACATCTCCTCCTCCTTTGGGAGTGAGAAATAGATAGTCCAGGAGGACTACTTCGCACATTGATTCACACACCATGGGAGACCATATAGAAGGTATTCCTGAGCCACCTTCTCCCATTCATGTGGAAGATGGAGAGTTTACTCCTAACTATGATCCTTCACCTGACTTGACTGAGTTAGGTCTTGTGATTTTTGAGATAGGAACCTTTCATGATAGACCTACTTAATCTAGGGTTGATTCCCCATTGACGCATCACCGGTATGGAATGCCGAAGGATGACGAGACTCATTTTGAACCCGCGAGCACTAGTTATGGTAGTTAGGGTATGTTTGTTTTTTCCACACATTATTTGGCATTTCATGTCAAATTTGAGTTCGAGCCTAACACTAGGCCTGGGGGCACTCTCATTTCTTACCATGCGGAGAGGTTTGGGAGCACTAGTCACATTGCACCTTCCATCCCGGTGGTGGAAGTTACATCACATATTCCTCCTAGGTCTAGGGTTAGTGATCCTATTAGGATACCAGATCCGAGACGAATGACTATAGGGAATAGTACGTACTTAATTACACAGATCCCTTCACCCTCTATCCCTAGTTCTTCGAATGTTCACCCTCCACCTCATTCACGTGGTCCTTCGAGCTGGAACGTTGCTATGAGTTATGTCCGTACTGTGGTTACTAGACCGGTTGTGTCTCAGCTTCATGCACTGCCCATTGTTTCGCGAGGTCATGTTCATACTTCTCGAGGTCACATTCCTACTTCCAGAATGTATATTCCTACTTCCGGAGCGTATGTTCCTACTTACGGAGTGTCTCATGGGACATCTCATACGATGCCTTATGGACCCTATTATGGGATGCAATATGGACAGGGTTCTTCACCTTATGGGGGCGGGTATCAACAACCTGCTTACTCTCCAAATTACGACTTTGTAGCTCCGAATAGTCAAGTTACACCACACTATGGTGCTTCCATGCCACCCTATATGGGTCAAATGGGAGGAGGGCACTATGGCCAAGGCCATGGTGGTAATCAGACCTATGTGAATCAGAACTATCAGGGAGTGGTCCATCGACCTCATCATCCTAGGCTCCCTTTCCTTGCAACACTGAATCTTCCTAACTTGTCGATATTGACGAACGATCCTGTAGCTCATGACCCGGCTTGGCTGGCTGTCCCTACTAAGCTTCCCTCGGACATACCCAAGTTCGAGGGAAAACTGGGAGAGGATCCAAGCAAACATGTTACTACCTTTCACCTATGGTGCTCTTCGAATTCCTTACACCAGGACTTCAACCATTTAAGGCTGTTTCAACGCACCCTTATAGGGCCTACCGTGAAATGGTATATAAAGCTACCTAGGGGGGCATTCACTTTGTTCGATGACCTAGCGATGAATTTTCTTTACCACTTCCAGCTACCAATGCGTTATGATGTTGGTACTTAACTCTTGTCGACATTTTGGCAGGATAAGGCCACACATATCTCGAATCATATTTAAGAGTGGCATAGACGGAAGAGGTTAATTAAAGCCTTTATACCATCGGAATTCCTCCTTGAATGGTTCCTTAAGTTGTTATTGCCATATATAGCGAAGGATGTTTCTACATCTGGAGTACAGAATGAGGAACAAGTGATTTTTAGGGTGCAGGAACTGGACTTGATTTATGCTCAGTCCGGTTTGTTATATGAGATCATTCCCAACACTCCATGTTATAGTTTCGACCCCAAAGTTAAATCTGGACCACATGCTGATGGCATTGTTGTTTGTGCAAGTGCTAAACCTGTGGATTCGGTTGCAAAACAAGTTAGTCAATTGTCAATCAACCAATCTGCTTTGGGATAAGCCAAGTCTTCGTCTCAACCCAACCAAAAGGGAAACCAGCAGCCCGGACGGAATAAAAAGAAGGGTAAGAATAATTGTAAGGGTGGAAATAGGAATGAGAATGCTAATATTGACAAGAACGCTCGTAATGCTAGGGGGGACAAGCAAGCTAAACGTAAGGTTAAATTCCATTGCAAGTTGTGTAAGGACCCATGATCAGTCTGGTGGTGATCAAGATCCTCCAGAGGGTAGTGGTCATGGTTGCATTAACATGGTACATGCTACGAAAGTTGTGACCCGTGTGAAGGAATACGGTTCATCACAACCCAGCCCAGGAAAGGAACCTGATCCACCAGGGCCTCCTTTGCATATTGAGAAACCTATGGATAAACCTGAAGCTGCACCTTGCATTCCTAAGGGAGTCCTTAAGCGTTCGGGGAACAATCCTAATGCCCGAGTCACCTAGAACTATTCAGTTGTTGAGGATTTGGGCAACACTTCTTGTGCGATGTCTGCATTGGAAGTGCTTCAGAGTTGTCCTTCGCAAAGGAAGGCTTTGATTTCTGCCCTTGGTGTGAATGATGATGATTCTTCCCCTGTGATTAAATTTGAAACCGCAGGACTTCAATCTCGCTTGCCTTACTATGTGTCTCCTTTGATTCACGTAGAATGTATTAACATGACCGTCAAGCGCACTGTGATTGACGAAGGCGCTACAGCTTTTGTGATGTCTTTATCGTGTTGGAAGGGTTTAGGTTCCCCTGAGCTGTCTAAATCAATGACCATGTTAACTGCATTCGATGGGAGATCGTTTAGGCCGCACATCATCCTTCCTTCCCTTAAGGTCCATTTGGGAGGGAAGACTATTGCAATAGAGGTCGAGGTGGTTGATGTGCCCCTTGACTATAATCTATTGCTAGGTAGGAATTGTATGTACAGTATGCAAGTCATTGCTTCTTCCCTATTTTGCATTGTATGCTTTCCATTTAACAGGAAGATAGTCACGATTGATCAAACATCATTCAAGAATCTGTCTGTTACCACATCTTCGGGAGCTTCGATCCCAATCATTGAACACTCTCAGCCAGCAACTGGGAGTGTGGGTGTAGGCATGTATCCATCCCTCATGGGAAGCTTTAGTTTTCCTGCACCGATCCTTATGATAGGGTCTAGTTCTGGTGAGGCTTCAACATCTATGAGATCGGTGTCTTTTCACACGAGTCATATGGAAGATCTTGGATTCTTCCTACATCAAGTACTCTTAGTGAGCCCATCATGACAAACGTGTCGTTGCCTACAACTATGACAGCTTATCAAGCTAATCTTGAGTGTGTTGTAGAGCTCAATCCTTCCTCTTCGCCGACGGAGGAGGAGGACCCTTATGTGCTGCCGACATGGGAAATGCAGTCTTCTCATGCGCATGACTATCTTGATATTGTTTTCCCTTTAGATGAAGTGATTATTGAGGCCATGTCAGGAGTTGAGCCACCATGGGAGGAACTCCATCATAGATCTTACTTTCTTCCTGAGCTTGACTGCTTTGAGTGTGAGGAATTTAGGGCGGTTCTTAGTGAGAGAGTTGGTAGTCCTATGGTTCCATTAAGCTCTCTTGGTCCGATGGTTGATGGAAACATGGAAAACATATCTTCAACGATTCCTATCAATATCTCTCGCGATCTTGGTAGGATAGAGAATGTCTATATTGGGGCAGAATGTTCCCATGCTGAGATTTAAGAATACACCAAGCTATTTAAGGAGTTTCGTGATATCTTTGCTTGGTCTTACGATGAAATGCCAGGTATCGACCCTCGTATTACCAAACACGAGATTAATACTTATCCCAATGCTAAGCCTATTCAACAACGCTTGCATACGGTGAACCCTAGGAAAGCACCCACGATTAAGGCAGAGATAGAGAAACTGTTGAAAGTCAGTTTTATTTATCCCGTTCCCTTCACGGAGTGGGTTTCAAACCCCATTCCGGTGGATAAGAAGCAGGGAGAGATCTGCATATGTATTGATTTCTGTGATTTGAATCGTGCCTGTCCTAAGGACAATTTCCCCACACCATTTATTGATAAGATTTTGGATGAGTGTGCGGGTAGCAAGGTTTTTTCCTTTATGGATGGCTTTTTTGGATATAATTAGATACAAATTAAACCCGAGGACCAACATAAGACTGCATTTAGTTGTCCTTGGGGAACGTTTGAATATCAGAAAATGCCTTTTGGCCTTAAGAACACCGGAGCTACTTTTCAGCGCGAAATGACCTTGATCTTCCATGATCTCAAGTCGATTATCGAAGTATTTTTGGATGACCTTGCTGCTCATTCTCGTATGAGAATGCGTCATTCCTATCACTTGAGATTGGTATTCAAAAGATGCTACCATTATTTGGTTAGGTTAAATCCTCATAAGTGCATCTTTTGTGTGAATTCAGGTCGCTTATTGGGATTCATCGTTCTAAAGAGGGTATAAGAGTCGACCCTTTGAAGGTTGAGGCAATACTTCAGTTGTCTCCCCTGAAAAATATTCATCATCTTTAATGTTTGCAAGGCATGGAAAACTTCTTACAGAGATTTGTTGTCAACTTTACCAATTTGACTAGAGGCTTTATGCGTCTTTTGAAGAAGGACACCACCTTTTGTTGGGATGAGTGAGCCCAGGAGTCCTTTGATAGGCTCAAGCGAGCCCTAGCATCAGCCCCTGTGATTAGTCCCCCAGACTATAGCTGTGATTTTCTACTTTATGTGGCCGCGCCCATGGAGACGATTGGTATGGTTTTGGTTCAAGAGGATTAGGAGCTCCAAGAGCATGTCATATACTATCTGAGTTGGAACCTTATTGACGCAGAGATTCATTATTCTCATGTTGAGAATATTTCTTTAGCTACCATACATGCGGTTCAATGGTTGAGACATTATATTCTCCTTAGCCAGACCTTGGTTGTAGCCCATTTCAATCTGTTTCAATTCATCCTCACTTGAAGGATGATTGGGGGAAAATATAATAAATGAATTGTCATCCTACAAGAATTCAATCTTGAATTTGTTTCAGCAAAGTCAAAGAAGTCGTTAATTTTTGCAGAGTTTATATCAGATTTCCCAAGCGAGGCCGAGGAGTTGGTTTGTGAAGATACATTTGTCGATGAACACATCTTCTTAATCTCAACTTTAGACCCATGGTATGGGGATATCATTATATATTTACAAAAATTGAAGGTCCCTACTCACCTCTCACGGGATGAACGGCGACAATTATGTCACGTGTCTAAGAATTACCTCATCGTGGATAACACTTTGTACTGTCGTGGGGTAGATTCCATTTTACGACATTATTTAACTCATGAAGAGGCTGAGGTAGTGCTGAATGATTGCCATGGAGGCGCGTGTGGTGGTCATTTATCTGGGATTTCTACAGCCCAAAAAATATTAAGAGCGGGTTATTTCTGGCTGTCGATATTTAGGGATTGTGTAGATGTGGTCAAGAGGTGCCACCCTTTCCAGGTGTTCGCATGTAATATGCGCTTGAAACCTGCCCTGTTACATCCCATCATCACCGTTGGTCCCTTCACTAAGTGGAGGCTTGATTTTATGGATTGTAACCCAACTTCAGCTGGGGGGCATCATCATATCACAGTGGCTGTTGATTACTTCACGAAATGGGCTGAGGCTATGCCTACAGTTAAATTTGATGATGAGACAGCCGTGCACTTCATATTCAACCAGATTATTACTCGGTTTAGAATTCCGAAAGAGCTTGTCACTGACCATGGCTCACACTTTTAGAATTGTATGATGGAAGAGTTGGCATCAAAGTTAGGGTACAAGCAAGAGCATTTCTCCTCTTACTACCCTCAAGCGAATGGATAGGTAGAAGCAGTGAATAAATCACTCAAATCCATTCTCCAATGAACCATCGCACAGAGCAAGAATAATTGGCACATCATGTTATATCCTACTTTGTGGGCGTATAGAAGCACTGTTAAGAATGCTATAGGTTTTTCTCCATATCAACTTGTACATGGAGTGGAGTCGATATTGCCAGTTGAATGCGAGATTCCTTCTTTGAAGCTAGCCGTAGAACTCTTACCAGACACTTCACCATTGGAGGAGCGTTTGTTCCACCTTGAGCAACTTGATGAGCAGCATCGAGATGCCCTGGTGGCTCTAGAAGTAAATAAATGTTGCTTAAAGGTCCAGTACAATAAGTTTGTCCGTCCAAGGAGGTTTAGTGAGGGAGACTTGGTCCTTTTGTGGGATCAACCGAAAGAACCCTTGGGGGCAGGAAATTTTAACCCCATGTGGCATGGTCCTTACATTGTCAAACATGTGTTAGAGAAGGGCATTTATAAGTTAGTAGATTATGAGGGAACGGCCTTGGTGGAGGCTAGAAATGGGCTCTATCTCAAGAAGTACTATGCATGATTTTCAGCCAAGGCTGGTTATTGTATATTATTGTATAGTCTTGCATAGTTAGGTGTTTTTCTTATGGTGATCGGTTTTGTGATTAGTTTCCATTTCTTTTGGTAGATGTCAATGGAATCTTCCACCTACATAGGATTCGCGGATGGTGCTAGCCGTCACACTCAACACTCAACCTCTGCTGCTTGGGTGATTTATACTCCTATGGGTCAGGTACTGTCTTCAGGAGGCAATTGTTTGTGGCCATCTTCAAACAATGTTGCTGAATATAGTGTCGTTATTGAGATTCTACAGGATGCCATTTCACATGGCATTCTCTCTCTTGAGGTACATCTTGATTCAGATTTATTAGTGTCATAGCTTAATGGTTTGTACCATGTTAGAGATCCGATGTTATTAAAAAGATTCTTACATGTGAGATTATTAGAATGTCAATTTGACAATATAACATACATACATATTCCAAGAATTAATAATCAAGTTGCTGAATCATATGCTAACTACGTGTTAGATTGGCATTTGTTTCATACACAATAAATTCATCACGAACACAAATTTTTACACATGTAAATAAATAAACCGATGACCATAAAATTTTTATATAAACATCCAAAATGTGGTAATACATAGTGTCATGATACAAAAATGGGGCTCTCGAGCCACCAAGATATAATACACGGTAGTACAAAATGTATAACTCCCAAGTATCTAAGCCTGTGGAGGAGGAGGGTGTTTGTGATCATGGAAGGTCACCACGACTGTAGCTAGTCATCGAAATAATTGCACCCATGCTCATGGTACACTCACCACCTGGTGCTGCATAGCCTCAGGAAAGTCTTCGACTTACGCCATGGGAACCCTATGTGTCAGCCTCACAAAATTGATATGAATGCTCTGGAGTGTCTGCTCTGCATCCACACCTGTAATATCATCTCCTCTTCCCCTCTGTCTATGACGAGGGAAGCCTTCAGGCCGCCATGGTCCCACATCTGCATGCAAATGGTAGATGTCACTATGTATTGTCACATAAAAATATGTCTTTGATTCCATATAATCAGAAAACACAAAAAATGAAATAACTAAAAAATTTAAAGAGAGGGTCGAGATTCATTACCTATATCGCCATATGCCGATCCTGGTGGTAGCAGCATGTTTGGGTCCCTCTGGAAATCAATCCCCGCATAGGGGTAGTCATCGATGGCAACTATCTGTCGTCGCCACCATGGAAAGAAATCAACTGGATAGGGGTTGGACACCCTACCTCCCCCCAGTTTGTGCATCGCATCTGCCCAATGCCGTTGGGTCGGATCTTGAACCTCGTGAAGAGGAATGCCAACTCTAGGGCTCAATCCTGGAACACGCTCGAAGAAAAATGTGCTCAATATACTGCTGAACCTGAATTTCCACACTCTACCCACCTTACACTCACTAAGCTGATGTTTCATGTTGCTCAGTAGTGTAGTGCTCTAGTCATAGACCGTGGGTCTCATGCACTCCACTACATAGAACATTAGAGGCCGCGAGGCCTGGTGGAGTGAAGCCAAGCTTGCTATCCTGCCCAATGTCAATAAGATGGCCTTTAGGCCTAGCACCTGTATAGAGTTGGTTAGGACCTGAATCCCCACCTTCTTTGTGTCTAGATAGCAGTACACCGCAATGTACTCATCGATAGTTAGGCCACCTCCGGGCCCACCACAAGAACGAAGGTTCACTACTTCCCCCCGTCGGAAAAGTCCAGTAATAAAGTATATGTCCTCCACCTCTATAGTGAGGGACATCCCATCTATCTGGAAGGACTCAGAGTCTGGATCCCAGTAATCCACCAGCATCTGCAATAGTCTTGGTTTGGCCCTCAAGCCACCAAGACACCAAAACTTATAGATTCCACATGCACGTAGAGCTTGTTGAGCCATTAGATCAGCCCTTACTGCCTCCTCTACCTCACCATGTTCACGCTCTCTCCATTCTAGGACCATCCTGCACAAAAAATTGCAAGTTTTCCCATTAGATTACTTAAAAAACCTCATGTGCGACTGTTTTCCAAACAGTCACGTATGTATGCAACTGTGAGGGCATTTTTTGTGTATATCTAGCCCTATATGCAGAAAAACCCTCGATTTCTGTGTGGACCACAACGCCTTTTTTAGTTTGGCCTAGAAACCTCAAATGACCATGGAATTTGATAAAAATTGCATCAAAATGGAAGAGAAGAGCATGGGTAAGTACTTGGAAGAAACAGTAGTGGATTTTGTTGGATGGATCTCCTGGAATTCGCTATTGAAAATATGAGCTCAATTGGGTAAACATTTCAAATGTTTTATAATATTTTGAATGGTTTACTATTTATAGAAATTTTTCAAATTTGTTCAAATTTTTACCCCCTTTCCTATAGTTTCGACAATTTCTAATCATTTTGGACCATTTTTGACCTAATTCATGATGTAGGAGACCTTTTTGAGTGCCGTTTCAGCTGTTGGATTGACCCGTTCGTGCCAATCTCAGGTATCATGTCTAAACTGGCAATAGGTTAGGTTTCATCACTATTTACAATTTGCAAGACCTTATGACCGTTTCATCATAGCCTTAGGTACGAACCCACTATATTATGTCATAGAACTTTCTTGCTGTTTTAGAAGTGGCATGGTATGAGTGGTAGAGCTTGACCTTACATGGGTACCCTAGTTAGTTCCTTGTTTGCATTTGGTGCCCATGCTGACGTTTTGTCCTTTAGGGTGTGGGAGTCCATTGTATAGTACTGCCATGACATTTTGCAAGAGCCTCATACTCCTCTTGATCTTTTGCTGGCCTATTTTCCTCAGGACTCCCTTATGTCAAGTTGTAATTGCATTAGCATGAGCTTTTCCTGCCTTATTGAGCTTTATGTTGGCTTCCTTGACATTGTGTTTCAGCCATATAGCTCAAGCTTGTCTCATGTCTAGCCATGCAGAGCCACTTTATATATTGTTTGCAGCTTTATTCCCTTTTTATCGGGAGGAGATTTTCCCCCGAGTGTCGATATCCTACACATGTGTCCTTGCATTGAGCATAGGTATGTTCCACTACTTGGAACTAGTTTGTTTTCCCCTATGACACTTGTCTCCTCCTAGTTTGTAACTATAAAGCAATTTTATTCTTTTTCAAGGTTTTTAAATATTTGAAAAAGTCCAAAAAAATAAAAAAACCAAAAATCCTGACAAGGAAAGATGTTATCTTTGGTAGCTATCGAGTCATGTTTCCTTTGAACAGAGCACTGTATATCACATCCATTGGTTGGGTTTATAGTTTTAATTTAGGAGTTTTACTCATTTGTCTGAGTTTATCTCCACCGATTGGTTAAGCTTCCAGTCCCCATGGAGCCTTTGTCGATGCCTCCTATGTCACAGAGATGTCCCAGTTTGTATATCGAGTCTATGCTGCCTTTATTCAGTCACCATTCACCGTTATGCTCTTGTTTGAAGGAAGTTGAAAACTGAGTCGGCCATTCCTCAGTTATCTTGACTTTGCATGTCGGCCATTCCTAATACAATTACTGGTTTGTGCACCTTATG
>LPNX011205827.1:407410-428221 GCA_001517045.1 Pseudotsuga menziesii | reverse complement strand
AACAAAGAAATTTAAGAAAACTATTAAAAGTCTTCCTTACGTATTCTCTAGGATACTCAATTTGTCATCAATACAAAATCATCAAAAGAGTCCTAATATTTAAACCAGCAATACAACAAGATGAGCATAACCAGTGTCTACATCCCTCAACTATGACTCCGAGTTAATCTTCCATTAAGTGGTTGTTAGTACAAGTCTTTTTTGAATCAGATAGGAAGTTACTTTTCTAAATTCTTGTTTGGTTTAGGTACCCTTCTGTAACAACAAAGTATATTTAGAAAGCTTGTCTGCCATTGAGTTGAAATCACATATCTTGAATCACATAGACTTGGAGAAGGTTCAATTGGGTCTTGGGCACAACTACAACAGAGCCAACGTGAAATTCAATGTCAATAGAGTGGATAACATGGTTAAACAGGCTATTAATCTTCTCGATACCTTGGACAAGGACATCAACACCTTCTGCAAGAGAGTAAGGTATTGCAAGTTTAAACTTAGTTTTGTTTTTACTTTTTTTGGGGGTTTTATATGAAACAACATTTAAGATAGTTCAGTTAGGGTCAATTCTAATAGCTTTCTTTTATACAGGGAAAAATCTCAGAATAATGGTGAGGTACCATTACTAGAATAGGCCCCAATCATGGGAACATACTCAACATACTTGTTTTCTGTAGGCCTGCAATACATGACTGAGGAGGAATTGACTGCAAAAAATGAACCATGTTGCTCAGAGAAATTTGACAAAATTGGCAGCTCTTTAGTGTTTTCTCTCAAATCCATCACTGACTGTTCAGAAACTTGCTGATTCTTCTTGCCTGTAATCTCAAACTCAAGTTTGTTCTCACTTGTATTCTCAAACTCAACTCCCAAAATGTATGACAATTTTGAATGTAAAGACTCTCTCTTTGAGCCCTTTGACACACTCCACATATTAACCTCTGCTCGATCATCTGAGCTGCTTGTCAACTCACCAATGTCTGGTCCAAACAAGTTTCCTTCATTGGTCAAATTCTAGGCTAAAACCATGTGGGGGTAAGTGAAATATTTGGATTTTTTTTTTTAAATCAATCAACAGGTGTTGCTTTTTCAACGTTCAACCGACACTTTGGTAAACCCATCCGACGACGATGTCATGACTTCGACGCTTCCACCAGACGACCGACGGTTAAAGTGTCGAATCGCATCGAACGACCGATTCTTCCAGTGTCGGAGGACGTCGGATTTTCGACACTTTCGGGAGAAAATACCAATGAGGTCTTCATTTATCTGACACTTCTGTCCGTCGGAAGGGCGACGCTTCAAGGGTCAAAGGACGTCGGATTTTCGACGGAGTATGCAATTTTGGTTGGCACTTTTGAAGGAAAAATGAAGGAGTATGTGATACAATTATCTGTCAGATCTTTGACCCACATTAGTAGAATGTCGAATATCCGACGTTACGCCACCGACGACAAAAAAAAGTGTATGTGTCGAAAATGTGATAGAGAAGTGTCGAATTTCAGACATGCTAGGTGTCGGATTTTGGGTTGAAATTCTGTTGTGTTATCAAATTCATAGGGGCACCTTTCCTTATGAACAATACCATCAGCATAAAGTAGGAGGATAATAACTATCCCAACTAATATCGTGTCGATGCAACCTTCTTCTTCTAAAGAACCTTCTAGGTTATTGATGTAAATGCCAAAAAGGATAGGGAAGAGGGGAAAACCTTGCTTAACTCCAATAATACATTTTATATCAGTTGACCACCCCTTGCTCTTCTTAAACTTGGAAATGAACTTTCTGTATTTAACATTACCATGGAAACTTTCAACTCAAAATGAACCTTAAGCTCATCTAGTCTATTCTATTGGTTATTTCTAGGCACCGTATCAAAATCTTTTTTAAAGTCCACAAAGGAACAAAATTGATCATACCTATTATTATGATACTCCTTCATAATGGTCTTAAATGTAATAAGGTGATTTGTAGTTGAGTGATTCCTTGTGAAACCTACCCTTAAACCACTTAGCTTCCATTTTTAACCATTCGTTGATCTTCTTTTCTAGCTCAGTATGTTAATTAATTAATAACTACCTAAATTATATATTTTAACTATTTTTAAAGTATTTCATTATCTTTTACTCTTTAATTTTAATTTTGTTGCTTTTTTATTAATTTAATTATTTAATTGTGTTACTTTATAAAAATTTGATTAATTTAAAAATATTTGATAATTATAAATAATAATAATAATATATTTAATAGAAATAAAAAAATAAATAACATTCAAACAAAATTTAATAAACTTATATTTATATAATTTGTTGAACCCACTAAATGGTCCTAGTTAGTTTAACAAAAAATTAAATATGAAAAAAAAGAAATATTGAAATATATTAGTTCTTTACTTAAATAGGATTTTATGAAAGTTTAATGAATTCGGGGTAAAAGCATAGTAATATGTCTTACTTTTTCTTTTTTTGTAGCTATGAACTTTTATCAAAGATAGTAAACTAAATAAAACTACAAATCCATTAAGAGTTAGATAACACTTTAATAAAACAAAAGTTTTCATTGTGAATAAGTTTTATAAGGTATATTTTTAGATTAAAAAAATATTTTTATTTTATTTATTTCATTTTTTTTAAAGACTTTATTATTATTATTTCAACATCTCATAAGTACTCACAAAACCACCATCCCCAACTATATTCATTTATTGTTTTAATTCCAATTTTTATTTAACATATTTTGGAGAGACACTTTTAAAATTGTTGTACATTTTTTAAAATTTTATTTTATGACATTGTTTAATTATTATTAAATTATTAATATAAATAATAATTTTTATGTGTATGTAAAAGTGTGACCCAAAAAACTATCCCTTCAAAACTTGAAGATCAATATTTTCTTATATGAATATATAAATAATATATAAGTGGTTAAAACTATTTTAAAATTATTTTTATAATAATTTTAATTTTTTTTACAATAATTTTTTGAATAAATTTATAATAAGAGAATAATTTTTTCTTGTGGTAAAGTGAGACACATTACCATGCTTTTACCCTTCAAATATTTAATTTCATTAGTTAATTTTTTTATAAATAAGACGGTATTTTATAATTTTATAATTGATGCTCAAAAAATAATTAAAAAGATTTCGATGTTCATGTTTATACATAAACTCTTTTTTAGACTAGAAATGTTGAGGAAGAGTGTAATACAATGTTTATGGTTTATTTTTTATAATTTTTTTTATAAAGGACATGTGTTATCTCTAGGATGAACATGGAAGGAGTTACACATCTCCCTGTATTGGGCTCTAAAATGCCCCTAGAATGCCCCTCTTCAACACAATGACTATATTGTATGATATTATTGAACATAATTTTCCAAGTTCATCTTGACAATTAACTTTGAAAGGTTAAATTAAATACAAACACATTAAATAGGAAATGGTACAGTGGAGAATCACATAATTAGGTATATTAGAGAGTTTGTGTTCCATGAGATGAGTGGTGTCTAAAGGAATTGTTACAACATAGCTCATCATACATGGCATATATTTACTTACATACTTAAATCATGTATGTAATGGCATATACTTATACCAAGCTGGTAAGTTCGGTTGATATAACGAACACTTATCTTTGTGGCTTTAAGCTGACTTTCTCATAGATCCTAGAAGATTTGACAACAAAGGAAATTCAAGTTGACTAGGAGTTAAAGAAATAAGGCTACCAACAAGTTTTTGATAGTGTACTATCGATTTTCAAAGAATCACACTTCTTGGTTAGGGTTAGCTTCAGTCCTAATTGATTGTAATTCCCCAGTCTAATTTTATAATTGAAATCACAATCGATAATGGTATCGTGTCTGTCAGATTCGGTGAGAGCTGTAGTCTGTCACGTTATTTGACCATAAAGAATGCGTGGTTTGGTGGAGTCCACAGCAGGAACGTGGCTTTTACTTTTCAAGGAAATATCAGGTCTCCTTTTGGCTTGCGGATGGCAATGTTCACATGCGGAATATACACCGAGGCACCGTCTTCTGCTCACCTCTTCCATTATTTAACTTCGTATTCGACAAGGAATCGGAAAAATTGTCTACACATATCCAGCGCTTTGATAGATCTCGCAGAGCTTTGAGAACAGATAGAAGATTGAAGCAAAAGTTAGATTGGAATTTTCGCAATTTATCGAAACAATTGAGTTTGCAAGAAATGTCGTCAAGTGCGTCTGTGGCTATGGAGTTTCTGCGCGTTCAGAATGCCTTTGAAGCAAATGGAATGGCTCTGAATGGCACTGGCAGTACTAATTTGGAAAATTTCCCTGGAAAACAGCTAGCCAAACCGAGATGTATGCTTTCTTTTGCAAACGCCTTGAATCTGTCTAACGGTCTTTTTTCAGATCGTCCGGCCGTGCAATATGCTGTATTTCTATAAAAATTTCTTTCGATTGTATTTTTATTGAATGTCCTTGACTAATTTTGTATCTGTTTTTCATGAATGCAACAGTCATGCAAGATCTTTCGCGGATTCGACCGCAAATGATGCAAAAAGTGCTTTCATCCATTGGACTTTCAGAGGACAAGAAGGCCGATTTCGCTCATGTGATCAGTCAGGCCGAGGGTTCTAATGAACAATCTGAGCTACCGAGTCACGCGGAATTGATGGAATTGTTTCCAGTAGGCACCGGTTTCGGTTCAAACCCTAAAGCTACAGAAACAAATATAGCCTTGCCTTTTGAAAACGGCCAAACAGCTCCGGATTCGAGGTATTTCATGCCCAGACATTTATCATTTGAACGTCTGTTTCGGAGTTCTTTCAATTGAGAAAGCTTTAAAGGTTAATATTAGGCTAACTTTGTGTATTTTACATTATTTTAAGCAGATCCGTTCCAGCAAAAGCTTCGGAACAACCGTGCACAACTCAACTCACTATTTTTTATAATGGATCGATGAATGTTTACGATGTGCCTACTGAGAAGGTATTATTTTGATCCAGGCAACACATATAATGCAACAACAATAAAACTTTGTAACCTTTTTGAGAAAACATTTGATTCTTTAGTCCTTTAGCTTTATTTATTTCTGACGGAGTATTTTTACCATTTTCTTGGCAGGCTCAAGCCATTATGAGGCTTGCCAGCTCTAATAGCTCAAGCAACACAAGAACATCTCCGACTACCAGCAGTAAAATCGAACAGATATCGAAACCGCTGCCTTCCAGGCCTAAATCAAACGCTGTCAATGGAAGTCAAACTCAAAGACCGCCAGTAGGTAAGACGCCGATGGCACATATGTTATATTGAAGAATACTGCATTCTTGATTGACTGTGAAATTATAGAAAAACGTTTTTATGATAAAAAGGGACTTTGAACATTGAATTCTTGTTTGTGCGTGCAGGCCTGGAAATAGTCAGGAAATTATCTCTGCAACGCTTCCTCCAAAAGCGGAAGGAGAGGTAATCAAACTCTAAATCATTAACTATTTAATTTTCCGGTATATTTTGATGATTGAATAGGCGAATACGAATCCTACGAATAAATCATTACCTAATTTTTTTGTTAGATTTAGATTCTTAAATCAGAAAACGTGTATTAACTCGATGAATTGTTTTGGTGGTAATGCAGAATCAACAACGTGGCTCCTTACACCACAATGAAGACGGCGACATTGCCTTCGAAAGTAGGGAAAGATTCAGAGGACCAAATATTCCTCTCATTGGCTTGTCCATCACAACAATTTTAAATTGTCGGTGGATACTATTGAGTTTTTCAAATCATCACGGAGCAATTTAAAACTGTCGGTGGACTATTGATCTTTTTTTAATGAATGACGCTGCAAATTTTTATGGATGCTGGTCCTGGACTGGAGCGAAACAACGCGTTTTCTGGACAGCAATCCCCAGTCCACGACACGTGAAACTCATGGGCGGCAGGATAAAGTGCAACTACGGTACCAACCAATAGCCAGTTTTGTCTCCACTTTGGGAGCACGAAGCTTCGTAGCAATTTCTTGATTGGGCAGCATTCATTCTGCACCACACCTTATATTGTATCATTTTATTTATTGATTTATTGATGACCATTTTTTTTATACCATATTATATAGTTTTGAATCTTTATTGACATCCTACAAAGTGTAAAAAATAAATAAAGCGACAAATCTTTGACTTACACGTTTTTCATAGCTTGGAATCACAGCCTGAATTTGGTATACTAAATGTATCTAAGTTGGTTTTAATAAATGGACTACATTGTGACTCTTACAAATTTCAATGTTATTTGTATATTACACGTTACACATACATATTTAAAGGAAATATAACTAGCAATTGTACCCAGGGTGCAATAAAAAAACGCCGTGTTGCAAGCTAAGCAAGGAGATGTGGACATATACAACAAAACATTATATTCTTCACATAATCCGCCATTACATTATTATCGGCATGTATTCGTCTCTCATCCAAATGAGAATGGAATGTTAGTTTTTGTAGTTTATATGTTACAATCAAGAAACATTGCATAAATTTATGGATCTATCTACTATCTTAAAGATTGTCAAATTCCAATATATTAATAAAATCTGGTATTTTGTATTCTTATATTTCTTAGGGTTTGTACAATTTTATTACTTGCAGAATAAGTATAATTTCTGAATACTGTTATGCTCAAAATAAAAGTTATGTTCAGATGCCAACCATTATCTGTCCACCCTTGAAAATTTGATCTCCTAATAATTGAGTTAAAGTTAAAGTATAATTAAGTTTAATATTAATTATATGGGTAATTTAATCTAATTTAAATGGTAAGGAATTGTTTTGCATTTTTATTAATTTTTAAATTTAAGTTAAAATAGATATATATTAATTATTGTTGATGATAACGATGGTTATCATCCATTAACATTAATTTTGATTTATTGTCTACCCTCGCCTACATTATTAGATTGGAAGGCATAATAATTATTTTGTTTAGTATTGCCAACAACGAGAAGATCACAAATTGAATAGCAAGTCTTTGTTTCATTCACAACTTCCATGGCAATGTATTCTCAGTCTCACACTTTTCCAGCATGCCGAGTGATTTACTTAATTAATACAATCTTATTACACATGTCACTGAGTTTCTGAGACACAAGAAACAGATCGACCATGATTATAAGCAAATAGTTGCAATGCATCACGAAATATATGTGGCAGAGTCCAGGAGAGACAGAAAACCCATTGATAAATTATAACTAGCTGCTTTTAATAATCACAATCACCAAAAATATTGCCAGATTTCTCAAGACAGGGCTGCCTTACCATTCACTCCTCAACGACAACAACAAGAACAAGCCTCACTCCCACGTGTGCCCCCATGCAAAATGCACTTCACAGTGCTATAAATCGGCGAGGAACAGAAAGGAAAGTAGTGTATACTCATGAATATCCATCTCTCACTGATATCTCATTTGTGAATATATATCATCACGTCAAAGGCCTTCAATAAGAACGACATGGAGAAGAGAATGGGCAGCACATTGAGTGCTTTGTTTCTTCTCTTGCTAATTGTTATAAGGTTTGGTAGGTTATTGTTGTAGTTATATTTGATTTTTGTGAATCCATTGATTCAATCAAGGAAGGTAGTTAGTTATTAGAAATAACTAATTCATTCATTCATGCTCTATGACCATGATCAGAGATGCAGGAAAATGTTGCAGAAGGGCGGACTTGCATGTCACAGAGCCACAGGTTTCATGGATATTGTCTGAGGAGCTCCAATTGTAAACAGATTTGCCGAGAAGAGAGATTTATATCTGGCGAATGCCGCCACACCCACTTTGGCAATAGAAGCTGCTACTACGTGAAACCATGTACTTGAGTAAAATCTCCTCCTCCCTCCCATGTTTGATATCTCATGTAATTATTTTGTCTTTTTTTCCCTTGTCCCTGTATCTTTCCTCCCTTCCCCTGTATAGTAGGATGAGTTTTGATAACCCTAAATAACTCAATATCTTTCCTCCCTTACCCTGTATAGTAGGATGAGTTTTGAATTGATCTGTGTATAGGACATAATATAGCTTATAGTTTTCTCCTTTATCTAGTGTTGTACATATAGTGTTATCAATGTTACTCTTAGTGTTATCGTTGCTCTCTTTAGCTTACAGTTAAATAAAGATACAAAGAAATATTAATATTTGGATTTGAGAATACATAAGCCACCGCCCAGCTGCCCAAGGGATCCCACATGAGCCTGGGCTGCATGCACACCACGTGTGGGCAAGCATGCAACCAGGCAACCGGTGCATGTTCTTCCAAAACAGGGTAGCCCTCACTGGCGCGGGGCAAAGTTCAGTCATTCCTCCAGGCTCTCAGAAAGTAAAACATACCATCATATGGCAAGGATGTCTCAATGGGAAAAGTTCAACATTGGACTGTGTTGTATTGCTAAAGGATCCACTCTGGCAAGAGGAGCTCAGGCAGGATCCCTGGCAGTGCATGAAGTGGTCAGATTCGATGGTGAGGCTTCTGATAACAATGGTTTTGTATGTCGGTGAGGATGGTGGATCAGAGTGCGAAGATGGGAGCAAAAAGAAGTCTGGTATTTTGCAAAAGAAGGGCAAGTGGAAGTCGGTGTCTAAGGTCATGATGGGGAAGGGATGCTATGTTTCTCCCCAGCAGTGTGAAGATAAGTTCAACGATCTGAACAAGAGGTACAAGAGGCTCAATGATATCCTCGGAAGGGGCATAGCATGCAGGGTGGTTGAAAATCCCAGCCTCTTGGACAGTATGGAGCATCTCTCACCAAAGGTCAAGGAGGATGTGAGGAAAATTTTAAGTTCCAAGCACTTGTTTTTCAAGGAGATGTGCTCCTATCATAATGGCACTGGAGTGCATTTTCCAGCCGACCTTGATGTTCAGCAGTGTCTGCAGTCTTCAAATACTGCGAAAGGGAGAGATGGACACGAGGCATGCAGGATGGCAAAAGAGGAGAATGAAGGAGATGAAGAAGACGAGGAAAATGAAGATGACGATGATGAAGATAATGAAGACACCAATGATGAGAATTGCAGTTTCCACATATCAAATTTTACAGGTATCTCGCAGTTTCCACATATCAAATTTTACAGGTATCATCTTATTCTTTGTTTATCAGGCCATACATTCTCCTGTATCTTTGTTTATTAATGACAAACCTGATTGCTGCTTCCACTTCTAGCACAATAGGTATTTATGTCTCCAGGCACTTTGTAGCATATTACTAACAATAATGTGATCATTTCATAGAATCCCTCCTCTTCTTCTATAGTAGAAGGCCATCAGCTCATGTAGATTGTGATTGTGCAGAGAGTGGTCCATGAGCTTCCCAGTGCCAGGAAACTCCATTATCTTCTGTCAGTGTTCCAACAAAATCTGAGGAAAATATCATAATAGGTAGGATGCTTTTATTTATGTCTCCTGGTATTTTATTCAGAAGTCATGTGACAGAAGCCCTCCTCTTATGCAGTATGAGGCCGTCAGCTCATGCAGATTGTTATTGTGCAGAGAGTGGCCCGGGAGCTTGCTAATACCAGGAAACTCTGTTATCTTCTACTATTGTGCCATCGAAATCTGAGGGAGATAGGACAGTAGGTAAGTGCTTTTATTTATGTCTTCGGGTACTTTGTAAGATATTATTAATAAAAACGTGGTAGCTTTCCAGAAGCCCTCCTCTTCTGCAGTAGGAGGCCATCAGCTCATACAGTTTGTGGTTGTGCAGAGACTGATCCAGGAGCTTCCCAGAGACAGGTAACTCCATTATCTTCTACCAATGTTCCATCGAAATCTGAGGGAGAAAATGTGGACGAAGGCCCCTGTTCATCTTAATATTTTTTCTATTAGGGTGTTGCATTTGAGGGATATTATTGTGTTGACAGGTATTTTATGGATTCTTCTAGGGAACTATAATGTTCATAAAGCTTAAATTTATGGATTCGGTCCTAAACATAGATATGATAAATTGTAGTTATGATGTTTTTATAATCATCATCGTGCTGATACAAAAAACACAATTGCCAGCCATCTGTACAGACAGCTTTCTAATTAAGGATTGAGAGTTTTTTTGGACAGGGATGAAATGAAGAAGGGAGACAAGATCTCCTCCCAAATAGAACAAGCTATAAGTGATGCTTCTGTGCACATAGCAATATTTTCTCTAAGGTATGCGCAATCTGATTAGTGCTTGAATGAACTTCTCCTCATGAAAGATTCGTTGAAAAACACCAGGGTTACCATTTTTCCAATTTTCTACAAGATTGACCCTTCTGTGGTCCGCTGGACGAACAAAAAAGGAGCGTACTTTGAAGCCCTGCGGGATCTTGAACAGAAAACAACAAAGGACTCTCAAAGTGGTGAAGAGATGCCACGCTATAGCCTTGAAACTATTCAGAGTTGGAGAAACACACTTTCTTTTGTTGCAGATCTCAGCGGTTTCACAGTGTGTGGGTGGGCTCCATCTCTCACTGCCCCTTCCATTTCATTTGTTCGATTGGCATTCGCTGCATGATATATTTATGTAGGATTTTCTCCCTTGCATATTTACTGATCTATTCAGGGACGAGGACGATGAAGTTGAGCTCTTGGATAGCGTAGATCAGATCGCCAGATCAGCAGGCAGCAGGAATTTAAGGAGGAGCAGGTGTCAGATTGCCAGATCAGCAGGCAGTAGATAAAATTCGATGAAAGAGATTAACCCAATCGTCGGATGAAAGAATCCTACGGCTGGAAAAAAAAAAGCATTAATTGAGGGGAGTCGACTCCCACTTGTTAAACGCCTTATGGCGTAATTATACAACGATCAATGCATCTGGTTAAATATTAAAAGAACAACACAAGGAACCGTGACAATGGATGGAGAATAATCAATCAATCAAATGCAACTTTATGCTGAAGAGATATAATATACAAAATAGATAGCGGCCCCTTTTTAATTCAAGATGCTTGCATTTAAAACACATTGGGGGTGTTTTTTTTTCAGAAAGAAAAAATCCTGTCTTTGATATTCTCAAGAAGAATCAAAGGTTATCATTACATTCTCCCCTTATGCGGGTTGCATACCAACATACTAGCATAGAGTGCTGCCGGGGGGAAAGGCATAAAAACAAAAATGAGATCCCATCAGATAATTGTCTCATCATAAAGAAGAGAACTGTCCACACATCCACATCTACCGAGCACCAACAAGAGCTGAGCTACAATCCAAAAGAGGACGCTCTAACAATCAATACAAAAATAAGGGAGAATAAACATCCCTTTACCATGCTCAGAAGAGCTGAAAAGTGTCATGAGAAACCAAATGGTTCTCGAAATATTCCTTATAACTGCCTTTACCCTGAGGATAAGAGAGTGCAGTTTTGGAGAGACAGTCAGCTGTCTGATTGTGCTCTCGGTAGATGTGGGAGAAAGACAAGTCCTTAAAGCTGACAATGAGCTTTTTTTTCTCCCTACACCAATGAAAGAGATCAGGTGGGGAGAGCGCAGTTGATCCCATCGCCCAATTGATGATTACTTTTAAATCATCGTATACATGTGCGAGGGGGATCCCCATCATTTGGGAGGAGAGAAGAAGTGCCCATAAGTTGAGCAGTTCAGCTTTTGTGTTAGTGCCATATCCAACCCCCAGTGAGAACTCTAGGCAATGAATCTCGTTTAAAAAAATACAATAACCCACTCCAGCAATCATATAGTTTGAGGCTCCATCCATGAAACCACAGGGATAATCCTTGCAGGGGGGCTGTCCCAGGATTCTTCTTTTTTTTAATCTAGTGACAGTCGGCAGAGGAGCAGCTTGGACAGTAGTGATGATCTGCTGAAGCAGACTGTAGATGTTCCTTTTTTTTCCATCGAAAATGGCCCAATTACGAACCTTCCAAAAGATCCACATCATATGGAAAGGGAGCAAAGATAAATGCGAGTTTCTGGGCAGATTCCCTATCCAATGTCTGATCATTTCCCCAATCGTTACAGAAGGAGAGAAAGCTGTGAGATTTAGACATTCACATACATGATCAGTGACCAATTTCCATATTTTACAGTTGATAAATATATGTTCAACTGTCTCTTCTTCAGCAAAACAAAGGACGCAAATGCCAGGGCCATGAAAGACTTTCTTTTGCAGGTTCTCCTAGGTGAGGATCCTATTCTGAAGGGAGAGCCATATAAAAAAAGATATTTTAACAGGCAGAGCTTTGGTCCAAAGAAGAGAGTCTGCCAGGTTTGCAACCGGAGGCATGCGTGAACAAATAATGCTTTCATAAGCATCCTTGGCGGAGATAGAACCTGTGTTCTTTTTGTATGTCCAAACAAGTTCATCAGCTCGATCAGTGAGTCATATGCCAGCTCCAGATAGTCCTTCAATACAATCCTTCCACAAAAGGTTGTAAGTACCCCCAAGGTCTAAGTCCTCTGTAGTTAACCAATAACTCTGCGCATGTTGTAGAGAGTTCTGGGCCTTCGCTAGAGTGCAAATATTCAAATCTTCAAGATATGATCTTAGATCCTCAGGAAGGCTGAAAGAGGAGCGAAGGCCAACTATCGGGTCAATGCCAAGGAGAACATTTTCACCATCCCCTACCTGCCAAGACAAATGTATTCCCATCCATGGAAGAGTCTGTATAAACCCTCTCTAAATAATAGAGGCACATCGTATGTTAAAACTTTTCCTTCTGAGCCAATCAACCACCGAAGATGATTTTAAATATTTAGAATGGAGAACTTGAAACCACAGGCCATTTGAATGAAGAACCCTCCACAGATTTTTGAGACACAATGAAAGGTTGAACCAATGGAGGTTTTTGATACCCCACCCCCCGAATTCCTTAGGCCAAGAGAGGTCTCTCCAACAAGCCAAATGATACTTTCTTTTACTATCAATGGTACCCCATAAGAAGTTGAACATGATTCTTCTAAGCTTCTGTAAGATGGTGGCTGGGATTGGAGCAAGACCCATCCAATATACATGAATACTTGACAGAACAGACTGAACGAGGACCAATCTTCCCCCGAGGGAGAGGTACTGATATGTCCAGTGACTGATTCTTTTTTCCAGTTTTTGAAGAATCCAAAGCCAATCATTAACTCTATACCCAAGTGGTTTCAGGTAAAAACCAAGGTAGTTGAAACCAGATTGAAGGGGCATCATCCTGTAAGGCAGAGCTTCAGCAAAGGCATTAAGACATTCAACATCGAAATTATAAAAGAGAAAAAAAGATTTTTCGATGTTGATCTTCATTCCTGAGGCTTTGCAGAAGGTCTCAAGCATGACATCAAATGCCAACCAATCTAATAGAGTGCCTGAGCCCATCAGTATCACATCGTCCACAAAGAGGAGGTGAGAAAGAGTAAGAAAGGGCAAGATTTTAATGCCCCGAATGAGACCATTGGATCTAGCATCTCGAATGAGAAGACTAAGGCCTTCTATGACAAGGATGAAAAGGAGGGGGGATAATGGACATCCTTGGCGGATTCCACGTGAAGCTGTGAAAAAAGTCGAAGGGGTCCCATTGACTAGGACCATGAAATTTGCAGTTGAGAGACATCCCATAATCCAATTAACAGTGAGGAGGGGTACACCAATTTGTATCAAGATCAGTCTGACATATGTCCAGTCCACACGATCAAAGGCCTTGGAAAGATCCAGTTTAAGAACAAAGGCACAAAGATTCTTGGTTTTGACTGAGTGGAGAACCTCTTGCACAATACCGATAGGCTCAGAAATTTGATGATCTTTAAGAAACCCAAATTGTTCCTGAGAGATACCCATATCCAAGAAAGGCTTTAGTCTCCCAGCTATAACTTTAGCAGTGAGCTTGTAGAGGAGGTTGCATAAGGAAATGGGCCTAAAATTAGCAAAAGTCTGAGGTTTGTCCTTCTTAGGGATAAGGGCAAGGAAAGTAGAGTTCAAGGAGGGAGGAATAAAGCTCGAGATCCTAGTCTGGTCAATATTCTTTAAAAGGATAGGACTCAGGAGATCGAAGAAGTGAAAGTAGAATTCTACAGGCTAGCCATTCAGGCCGGGGGCTACGATCTTTTTTAAAAGCCTTGAGAGAGAGTTCAATTTCCAAAATACTAACCGACCGAGAGAGGAGAGAAGTGTGCTCACTGGGAATCAGTCTAGGGAAGAGGGAGACCACTTTCAGCTGGTGTTCTAAACTAGTAGATCCATCATCCTTAAAAATGTTAGAAAAGTGAGTTTTGCCCATCTCCTTTAATGCAATCTCATTCTTAATCTGATGGCCCTCATGGTCTTCAAGAGACCAGATCGAGTTGTGTATTCTTCTTCCTGAAGCAACAACATGGAAAAATTTAGTATTGGCATCTCCCTGAAGAGCCCATTTAAATCTTCTTTTCAACTGCCAGGTAAGATGGAAATGTTCCAAGATCCTATGCCTTTTGGCATTTAGGCGGGACAGATGAGCAAGTTGCTCCTTAGTGAGAATTCCCTTAGAAGGACCTGCGAGAATAGATTCGATGGCCAGTTCCAGACTAGTGGATTCAGTGTCCATTCTAGCCAATTTGTCCTTAGTCCATATTTTCGTAGCAGATTTTAACTTGCGCAGGGTGAGGCATAGATCTTCAATATCAAGTAGAGAGTCAGCTTCGAAGGATGAGGACCACTAGCGCATAAACCAATCAATGAAATTCGAGTCCTCAAGCCAAGAACGATTGAATTTGAATGGATAATCAAAGGGCCCTTTTAGAGTATTCCACTCAAAACAAATAGGAAAATGGTCCGAGAGATCCAAGCATTTGGTCCAAGACTTGTAAACCCCCAAATAGGGTATCAGGGAGTTTCAGATAAGAAAGAAATCGAGGCGTTTACTGATGCCCTCAATCCCCACTCTACCATTGCGCCACGTAGGCCCTGATTCCGGTGGAGCCACATCCACTAGTACAACTGACTCGAAGAGCGATAGAAAGTGATTAGAAAGTGGGTCCAAAGAGGCCTTGACCCCCCAAATTTCAGACGAGCGGAGGGTGAGATTAAGATCCCCACCAATGACAAGGCGTGGCAGATTGAGAAGGCCACCCCTGAGGGCTTTGTCCCAGAATAGTTCACGATCTCGATATGGACCGTATACATTAAGAATGTTGAGGGGATCTAACATCCCACGAATAGTAGCATGGAGTAATATTCCCACGCAAGTATGAAATGCCTTACAGTTAGCCTTTAATGGATTCCAAGCAGAGAGGAGGCCTCCCGATATCCGATAAACACTAACTGCACAAAATTCCCAGGAGGGGAGTAACTTCGAGAAGGCATAAAGAGCAGGGGTATCACTGCACATAGTTTCCTGTAGGAGGATAAAGTCAGGATTGAGAGACTTGAAAAGAGCACGGAGGTTGAGTGTTTTGGTCCTACCTCCCAGACCACAAGTGTTAAGGGAAAGTATTAACATTAGGAAGCATCCTTTGGGGGTGACATTGCTCTAAGACCCCTGGAAGAAATGCCTTTGGCCACATCCTTGATTCTTACTGAGAGAGGAATGTAAGGAGGAGAAGTAGTGGAGAGTTCTGCCTTTAAATTATTTTTCCCTTTAGGAGGTTTTCTGACAGTCACATTAGCAAACCTAATGGAGTTTAGGTGTAGGGTGGAAGGGGAAGAAGGGGTGGAAGCTGTGAAGATAGAGAGGGATTTTTTAAGAGTTGGATCAGAGAATGAAGGGGAGGAGGTAGGGCTGTGAGGGGAAGGGACCTTTCCGGAAGGATAAGTATTAGGTATAAGTGGGGGAAAGTCCTCAATCGAGTCTAAAGCAGGAAGACCTGAGTCTAGTGGGGGTGACTGCAAGAAGGGAGTTTGTGTGTTGACAGAGCTGAGATGAGAAGGGAGAGCCTCTGATTCCTTTATGGAGTGGACATGATTGAGAGGCGAGGCTGAGAGAGAAGGGGGGGTCGTAAGCAATAGAGGTGCCACTTCTGAAGAGAGAGTAGAGAGAGGGGGTGTAGATTTTTTATGTGACTGTATCAGATTATCCACAGCCTCTAGAAAGGAGTCTGGAATAAAATCAGAGGGAAGAGAGGATTCATATGACAAACCTGGAGGAGTATGAAGACCTTCTGCAGGACAAGCCGGGGACTTGATCGATCCAGGTTCATCAGCTTCCGAGATAAAGCCTCCTTCAAGTCTTTGTGGGCATGTGTTCCTCAAGTGTCCCACAGAGCGGCAGCAGCTACATCTAAAGGGCACGTGCAGATAATTGAGCCTTTGAACCAGCAAGCATTCGTTGCATAATATTTCAACTTCTGCCGGGAGCCCACGTGATATATCCAGTTCATCAAGAATTTTTGCAACCCTCTTGTCATAAACCTGGTGAAAATCGTCTTCTACAGAAACAAACCTCCCAATGGTGTTCCCGATTCCTTCAAGGACATGCCTGCTCCACAGGGGAAACGGGAGGTGGGGTAAAAGGACCCACAGATGGCGTTTTGAGATCCTCTCTCTCAGGGGATCGAACTTGGAGTGCCAGCGTCCAAGAACCAACGAGCCCTTTCTGATACGCTAAATGCCTTCAAGAACCCAAGTACAGTGTTCGGCATCAAGGAAAACAAACACTATCCAGCCGTTCGACAGTAAGCTGATGGTCGGGACATAATAAAAAGGAGGCTTCCAGTTTTCTGAGGCCCAATTGACCCAAGAAGCCTTGTTCATTCGACAATATTCCAGTTTTCCAACCAGAGCACGGGAGGATAGGGACGTTACACGGTCCATGAATATATCATGTCCTAGAATGTAATGGTATCGTCCCTCTTGTGCCTTAATGCACTTTGTCCTGCGCTTTTTGCGTTAACAATTCTGAAAGTCCGGTTCTGCCATAGGGAATGTCCTTCTAAGTCAACTACCCCACTACGTTGTGCAGAAAACCAAAATTTATTTCCTCTGTGACCAAGAAGGACCGCCACCTCAAGATGGGGAGAAAATAATAAACACAAGACAAAACCAATACCCAAGAAATCTTTTGCAGAAGAGACAAAGGCAGTATCGAGGAATGACTCCAATCACCCAACCGATAGAATGAAGGAGGTGGAAAAATAAACTAAGAAAAAAGACAGTAAACCAACCCTGCCGTAACCCCATTCCAAAGAAACCAAAAGTGCTGAGTCACAGCCCGACGAGGGTCTAAGGTCAACGGTGATAAGATACACAACCGACAGGGTCTACGGAAGCAACTAGAAGGGTTTGAATAAGAAACCCGAACCTTTAGGATAGCAAATCCTCCCAAATAGAGACAAAAGTCAACCCTGTACCTGATCAAACCCCCGGCAGAAAAGGAGGAAGAAACCCATGCAAGGGTGGTGAGAAACGACGTCGACCAGTGCAGCCACAAACATCGATTCCTTCCCACTTTTTTAAAAACTTTGTTGGTACTAGTCCCCCAGTGAAGGGGAGGGACTCCAAGTAAGGCTGCAAGCTGGTACCCACCACCATGGATAAAGAAACCCTAAGACAGAGTAAACCCTAAGGACGGGAGAAGCGGGGAACAAAGAGAAGACAGGCGAGTAGCTGAAAACTTCTTGCCGGGTACCATATTGGGGGTGTTGTGTTAAAAGAACACCATAGGGTATCCTTCAAATAGGTATGCAACTTTATGGCGAAGAGATATTAATGTTTGATATAGAAAGGGAGCATCTCTTATCTGGAATAAAGATAACCATATCTTCTTTGTGACGTTTTAGAGTGGTTACTTGTTAAAAAAAAAATATTGGTATTTATTGAATTAAAGGTAACTAGTATACAATGTAGAGATATTATGTATTTTTTTGAGACATCAATCGATGATTGTTGTATACTAATAATAACAATAATAACCTTGATGTATAAAGATCAACTATACAAAAAAAAACATAAACAACATGAGCAAGAGCTCTTAGACATAGCAGTGGAACATAAACAATCTAAAGCAAAATTACAATGATATACAAAAAAGATGCATCCTAGCCAAAAGTGCACAATATATCAGCAGAGACAGGTAAATAATACATCAAAAAGTGGACACCAAAACTAAATGCAGCAAAAATCTTGATGTGTCCCTTCGAAGATCAACATCCCCTTATAATATTGCAAAAACTAGAAATTGTCCCATATCACAACTGAGTGCATCCTTAGATAGTTTATCAACAGATGTGTTGTATTTTCTAAAAATGTGTTTGAAATTTTGAGTCTCAGGAAGGTCTGCTTCAAATCTAGGATACACTAACACCACTGATTGAGATCAAGTACCTGCTGTTGGGAAGTGTGGTTTGCCCAATTTATAATAACAGAGGAATCCCCAAATACATTCATATCAAGGCTAAGAGTTCAACCTTAGTGTGGTGCTCCTCCCACAACCAAGCTTTAAGTGAAAAAAATGTTCCTTTGAGATGTACAAAACTGAGCTAGCACCACCAAGACCCAGTTTTTCAACCCCATCAAAATAACCTGTAGGAAATGAATAAGTAGGAGTTGGACCCAGTAATCGAGGGCGCTTGGTGCGTTTGTGGACTGAATGTTTAGAGTGGAGAGCCAAGATGCCAAAAGAGACCCTGCGGATATCCGGGTGTTTCGCGTAAAAAAGAAGTTGATTTCTGGAAAGCTAGATCTTCCAAATAACAAAGATAAGAAGATATAATAGATTAGGGGTAAAATTGATCCAATCCACCATGTTCTTAATAAGTGTCAGAGCATTCTAGTTGAGGGACTTTTCCAAAGAATCAGTAACCAATAGTCAGATCAACCTAACAAAAGGGCAAGTTACGAATAGGTGGTCGATCGATTCTGCTGCAAACTTACACAAACAACATCTATTCGGACCAATCCAACCTTTTCTACACAAATTATCCCAAGTGGTAATATGCATTAGAGGAAATTTGGGGTCTAAAATGGGCCTTATAAGAAAACGAGCCAACAATAAATTCTTGTGAGTTGGAATTCGAGAACCAATAGAATTTCAATAAAATGAGTCAACCATAATGGTTGACTTGACATATTTGTCATTAAAAAAACTACTTTTTTGTTCTTATTTTCAACATATCTCTCCGTGTTCTTACTCAAATTTCAAACGCGGGGGCTCATTGGATGTGAAATTTAATTCCGCATCCAACGAGTACCCACATTGCATAATTTTGATGGACCTTGCTACCCCAAAAACAAGAAATACTTGAAAAAACGTGATGATGAATCAAACCCTGGGGGGGGGGGTGGCTGATTGGATGTGAAATTTAATTCTGCACCCAACGAGTACCCACATTGTATACGTTTGATAGACCCCACTACCCCAAAAACAAGAAATACCTGAAAAAACATGATGATGACGTCATTGTCACATTTTTTTAGGTATTTCTTGTTTTTGGGGTAGCGGGGTCTATCAAACGTATGCAGTGTGGGTATTCGTTAGATGCGGAATTAAATTCTGCATCCAACGAATCCCCCCGTTCAAAATTTGAGTAAGAAAACAAGGAGATATGTTGAAAATACGAACAAAAAAATAGTTTTTTTCTTTCTTCCTCCAAAATTAATAAATATTATTTTATTATTTTAACTATTATTTTATTATTTTCTTTAGGAGGCCCATTTTAGACCTAAAATTTCCTCTAATGGTTTTCAGCGACAACGCACACAAAACGTTTAAGTTTAATGGGTATATGCTAGGTCCAGATAAGTTTCTGCCACCAGTCCTCAGCCGGTTCCAGTCAGGAGTTGACAATTTAGTTATAAGCCAAATTGGGCCATGACTTGTCCATCCTGTTGATTGGCGTTCCAAACTAATATATCCTCATGGTTTGACAGTTTGATACCAGCCCGGTTAAGGTTATCAATATAATCTGTGCATTCCACATACCAGGTGCCACTTAACTCCAAGTCGGCAACACTCAACCAATATTCCTTAGAAGACGACCATCCAACCAGATTGTGAGCGCGATTAAGTGTGTACAATCCATAATCATGTAGGTAATCTAATAGTGAGGTAGAGAGTATTAAGGAGTTATCCAATCCAACAACCGGATCGATCCCCAGCTATTTCTTTGACCCATTTCCAACCTCCCAACATGGAGCTTAACTAATCCATTCAAACACGCAGATAGAGCCATTCCATATGATGGAGGACCCGACAATATTTTTCACAAGTTGACGGAGTCAGTTTAACAAAGAATTATTTCGGAAGCATTTACCAATTTTCCTTGACTCCATTTACCAAGAAAGATAAGATAGTGGAACTCATAATGGGTACATATTTAAAGGAGGCGAAGCATTCGAGTCAAAATATTTGTTATTAGTATTGTGGTTTTGTAAATCACATTATATTGGTTTCAGTAATTTTATCGCATATAATGATGCGTTAAGTGGGAATTAGGTTCGCGAATTCCAAAAGGTTTAGTAGTATTAGTGACCTGTAGATCACAAAAGCTGATTCTTCAAGGTACTGTTTTAAACATTATTATCATGGATTAACTTATTTTGTTTACTAATTTTAATATGAGGGCAAATCTTTCTTTATAAGCTTGAAGGATTTGCCATATTTGAGACTATTTGTCGGTCATTTTTCGGTATATTTTAGACTATATAACAAACGCTCTATATTTTAGACTATTTTCCGTAATTTTTTTGGATTTAAATATGTTGTAATTGATAAAATTGTAGAGGGGTGCGTGGGTTTTTTTTGGGTTATGAATCCATTTTTATAAAATGGGTTAATTAGCTCACTTTATTTTATTTTTATTTTGAGTATTTTTGAGTGTTTTTGGAGATCTTTTTATTGGGCTACATGCTCCTCAAAAAGAGTTTGTATGTGGAAGTTGTGCTTCTTTAGAAATCGATGTATAAATA
>LPNX011205827.1:342899-406984 GCA_001517045.1 Pseudotsuga menziesii | reverse complement strand
TTTTATTATTATTTTATATATTAGTCTTTTAAACATACATGGTGTGATAGACGTGACACATCTCATCCACTCATCTACTATGGGTTGGAGAAATCGCCTCTCGGAGTAATAACTATAAATAAACTGTCAATTTCTTTTATAAAATTAGTCTACATTTAGGAAAGCGTTTTCTCTTGTCAAATAGCAATTTTTTATTATTTGAGTTGCATTTTTGGATGTATAAATGCATTCAACACCTTTAGATTGTGCAATATGAGCAACTAATATATACAATCTTACCTAACACTTTTCACAAAAATTATGAGAACATATTCAAATTATAATATATTTAAACTAATGCATCTAATTGTTATTTTTTCACATGGAAAATAAGGATTCCTACTATTCATTAAGAATCAAGAAAACCTCAGTTACATAACAATATTAATATTTTTTATAAAATATTTAGTATACATTTGTTTAATAAAATTTTCTTTCTTTATGTGTATACACATAGATAATATGGATATTTTTATTTATGTACATAATAAATTAAAATAAATATATTTTAATATTATTATTAAGTTTATTTTTTACATAGTTTAAGATTGCATTTGATTTGATAATCCTATTATAATTGAAAAAAATATCTAAATTAATTTTAAATTATTTTATTTTTTAATATTTTATTGATTTAAATTAATCAATATTTAAATATTTTATGATGATGATGATTAATGTTTACTGATCTCAACTTTGAATTATCTGACTTTAAGAAGAAATAAAGAAATTATTTGGTTTGCTTTAAAATGTTATTTCTATGCTCAAAAATCTTGAAGAGAACCTTTCCTAGCTCACTATAGTTTTGAAAAGTTAGGAGGTTAGAAATGCTTGTATTGTAACAAATACTATGAAATCGAGATCTAATGTGGGTGTAAGCAGGGCGCTCTAAGAGCAAGTGTTTTTCATCCTTAATGTTCATAGACTCACACAAATGGAAAATCCTTTCCTCCCATGGTGTTTTAGGAATTGACCAACACCTTGTTTCGCTATGTAATTCATGAGGGTTCGTTCTTATCTTGGATATATTAATTTTCTTCTTTGAACTAGTTAATACCAAGAGATACTTTTGATCTTCCATATCTTCCATATTAGGGTTAATGACATCTTTATAGTATCTTAATTTTATTTTAGCCTCTAATTCTTTCTCCCACCACATTTTCTCTTTAATCTTAGATATGCAACAATATTTTTGACATTATTGATATTTTGCAAAGTGTCATTTTCGTTAATGACCCAATGATTTAAGCAAGCCATGGTATCTTTAAACTAACCTCGCTTGAGGTGTAGGTGGTTTTGGCTTGATTTTAAAGAAAGTTTAGGAAGTCTATTGTCTCCTATGTTAGATATCTTCTACTTGTACATCAGGTATCTAGTCAAATCCATTCTCTCGATGGGGGGAAGACATACTTCTATGAGGAGAATATGATTAAACATATTACTTTTAATTTTGAGGTTATGAATTATAAAATATTTTTAGATTTGCTCAATCTTTCTCCAAGACTCTCTAGAAATGTTGCAACCCCATACTTCACAATCGTATAAGATAACATGAATGTTAAGAGTTTCAAAGAGGAGCTTATTTTTATCCCACATGACTATGTTCGTTGATTTACAATTGTTCTCAAGACCAAAATAAAAATTCCATCCTCTGTTAGTCCTTTTCTCAATGTTATAATTCCAGTTGATCTTGGGTTGAATATCAATACTAAGATATTTGTAAGATGTCACTTCCTCCAACTTGCTATTTTCATAAATAAAATTAGTGTCTGTGTTTTTCTTGGACTTTATAATCATAACTTTTGTCTTGTTAGTGTTAACATTCATGCCCATATTAGAGTAGAAATATTTGATAATTCTTAATTGCTTTTCAAGATCATAAGGGTACTTTGCCATATGAACAATCATCAGCATAAAGGAGGATGATGATAACTATCCCAGCTAATATCGTGTCGATGTAGGGCCTTCTTCTTCTAAACAACCTTCTAACTTATGATCATCGACGTAAATGCCCGAAATGGTAGGAAGAGGGGGGAACTTTGCTTAACTTCAATATTACAGTTTATATCCATGGACCACCCCTCAGTGTTCTTAAACTTGGCAATGACTTTTCTGTATAACTTTATCATGACAACTTTCAACTCAAAAGGAACTTGAAGCTCCTCTAGTATATTCCATAGGTTATTTCTAGGCACCATATCAAAAGTTTTTCTAAAGTACATAAAGCAAAAAAAACATTTTATACCTATTATTACGACACTCCTCCGTAATGGTTCTAAGTGTAAAGAGGTGGTTGTGGTTGAGTGATGCATTTTGAAACCTATTTGGCCTTTAAACTGCTTACCTTCCATTTTTAACCATTCATTGATCTTCTTTTCTAACTCAATGTATTAATTCATTAATAACTAACTAAATTATATATTAAAGTATTTCATTATCTTTTACTCTTTAATTTGGTTGTTTTTTTATTAATTTATTATTTAATTTTGTTACAAGATTTGACTAATTTTAAATATTTGATAATTATAAATAATAATAATATATTTAATAGAAATAAAAATAAATAACATTCAAACCAAATAAATTTAAAAGATATAATTTTATAAACCTATATTTATATAATTTGTTTAATCCTTTAAATTGGTCCTCGTTAGTTTAACAAAAAAAAATTGAACAAAGAAAAGAAATATTGAAATACTTCATTATTTTTCGGTTCTTTGCTTTTGTGATTTTATAAAAGTTTAATTAATTGAACAAATATTTTATTTTGTTTATTATTATTATTTTTTAACAAGTGCTACGTAGTAGCTAGTCCCTGCTGCTTTATATAAGGATAGTTAAATTATGAAGGATAGTTAAATTATGAGCACTGGATTAACTTTAAAAGTGAAGGTAATTAATATGCATTATAGAGTTATCCATAAAATACAATATATTGTGAAATAGGTACTATACATTACATAGTTGTGAATAAAACATGATATAACTTGAAATAGGTAGGAACCAATTCAATACAAATAATCAAATTAGAGTATATATATACCAAAATATGTGAATAAAATGTTTCTTGATCACACGTTAAACAAGTGGAATAATTAACATAGTTTCTCAATACCTCCCTCTTATGTAAAAGATAATGTAAAATAAATGAGCACCTAAGTTTTGTTTTAAATGTTCTAGTATACTATTTGTGTTTAGTCTAGAAATTATAATAATAACTATATGTTGGTTAGTTGGATGTGGAAACTTGATCTACATTGGTATGAATCTGATTTCAGGCCTGTCGAACTCTTCGTTGTCCCAACTCCTGTTGGTGAAATCGCAAGAAAAGAAGTTGTACTTACTCAAACAGATATTTGTTCCTGAGAATGGTTTATTTCCTCATTAGCGGTCCTCGACGGAGCTAGGACTTACGAGGGCACTGGCTTTAGAATGGGACTGTTATACCAAAAGTCTATTTGACACAGGTATCTCTTTGATAATGCTCTGGACCGTATCATTTGAAAGGCCAACCGACACTCAGGAGTAGTGAAAGCACACTTGGTATACATTGTTTCCCTAAAGTCACTCGAGGAACCAGAAGGTTGATGGTGGCACTCTGCATTATGGCAGATTAAGATTGCGGGAAAGATAAAAAATTTCGTTTGGTTGGCCCTCAACCACAAAATTCTCACATGGGACGCACTTCAGCACCGTGGGTTCATTGGTCCGGGGAGATGCATATTCTGCCGTAATGCTTTGGAAAGGACTGAGCATATTTTTGGGAGCTGCACATTTTTCATTTTGATTGGACGAGCTCTGTGTCAATAGCTTGGGGGATCTTGGCTCCCCTCCTTAGCTGCGAACTTTGAACAGTGGCAGTCGATTACACGGTTACCATTGGTGGCTATGTGTCTGTTCTTATGGGAATGCTGGAAGGCATGAAATGCAAACATCTTTCAGGACGTTCCTGTCACTCAGGCTCACATCATATCAAAGGTATGTACTTCCCCGTTACTGGTTATGTCTCTTTCTAAAAATATGTCGTCGAGACAGATTAGCCCTCCTACGGATTTGAGGGACAGGATTATTGGCTATTTCGATGGAGCTGCCAATGATGAATGTTGTGGCACTAGAATGGTAATTTTGGTGGACAGTTCTTAGTCTTTCAGACTTCACATGGATGCGGGCATGGCACAAATACCAGATCTGAACTATTGGCCCTCTGGGGGCTTCTCATTTTTGCTTTACATAAAAACTTTCAGACCTTGCATGTTCGTGGAGATTCTAAAGTTGTTATAGAGTGGGCTAAGGGAAATCACGACATACACTCTATGGAACTGGAGCACTGGTTGAGTAGAACAAAAGACCTCATTAGACAGTTTAGCACACTTTCTTTTCAACATATATTCAGGGAGTTTAATACTTTGACAGACGACCTTTCGAAAAGGACAATTGGAACCGGTTTTAAGGAGATATTTTGGCAGGAATACACAGATTGTTCCTTGATAGACTCGGGGGCTCTCATGCTCTACTAAGTATCAGAATCTCTATTTTTTGATGATTTTGGACCTATCAGTTTCTGGTTATTTCCGAAGGAGCAGTAAGTTGTACAAGCTATCAATGTTAGATGATGCTCAGATAGTCTTATATGCCTTCAGTATTTATGTCTCTTGTTTGTTTCTTTTTTGAATGACTTGCATATTATATTTCAGATCTATGTAATTATGTAACCGTTATTGGTGTTGCTCTTATGAAACCGTTTTATAAAAGATAAAACTGTCTTTTTCTGTGTGAAAAAACTATCAAATATCAAAAATATGATTCCAAAAGCTTTTTAGATTTTTTTATCAAATAGCAAAGTAATTATAAAATATATTACTAATTGTGAAATGAGAGAATATGAAAATAATATTTTTACCAAAAATATATATTAGTGTCCTTATCAAAAATATATATTGGAAAAATATGTATTAAGGCATATTCTCTTTCTAAAGATGCTCTAAGCCTCGAGCTTTTAGTGGTAGTACTTTGTAGTTAATTTAAAGTTGTTATAGTCAATAGTTGGAAAATCTAGTATAAAGACTTAGTACACGGAAAAAAAGTATAAGAAATAATATTTTTATTAAAAATAGGTATTATATTGGTAAACAAAGATAAATATGGAGGGGCAAATATTTTGTTTTTTTAGAAAATTGCATTTTATTTTTTTTCTCATTTTTTTTAACATGAAAGTTTTAAATAACTAAGTTGGTCATACTTGAGTGAATGTTTACCAAAAATCACTTATGAAACTATGAAGAGCCATAAACCACTTATATAAAGCTATACTTTCATGAGTGAATTAAGGGTTGTATAGCCCTTCATAATCTTATGAGCAATATTTTGTAAACATTATGCACCCACTAAAGCTTAATAATTGTTGTATAGTTTGATATGTATATTATGAATGTAATGAAGTAGATTACTTGAACACAATATGTAAAAACTCACATTTTACAAAAATAAAAATCATACAATTCTAAATTTTAAATAAATATGTATAAACATTATATAATTTTAAATTTTAAATAAATATATATAAAAGATATTAATCAATAATATATATATATATATATATATATATGTATTTGTTAAATTTTAGTTATTAATATATGTATGAAATTTAACTTTTATAATACTTATTTTTTTTTAAATTTTAATAATATTTATATGTAAATTTGAAAAAATACATCAAATATTTATACAATACAAAAGCTTAAAACATCAAATTTTAACTAAAATATAATATTTAAAATTTTAATAAATAAAAGAAATTATAACCAAGTTGCTTGGAAAGTACTAAAACCCAAGCTCATGAATATCATAATTACCATGTTAATTATTACCAATGGTAAGCAATATAAAATTACCATGTTAATTTTTCCAGAAGAAAATATCGTTCCTTGGTATTCAATAGAATCAAAGGTAACTTTTAACATCATCAAGCCAAGCTTATCACAATTAACCTTCAGCATCAGAGCTAACAGTCATAGACCCAACCACTTACATCAAGCAGTAAAAGAAAACAACTCCACAGAGGGGAGGCAAAGTACATATTTATCATCCACTAACTCCAACAGAGCTCCTAGATACAAAGAAATACAACATCACTGATAATGGCTAATCCAAAGAGGCACCTCAGGGGGACAACTAAACAGAGGGAAGATTCACCTCTGACATCCAAAGGATGTAATTATACACACAGTCATCAAAGATGAGAAGAGTCAAGAGTGATACAAGCTGAAATAGTTGTAGAGTATCCATAAGCACACATTCCCCCTTAGAAAATTCTGAAACATGAAGAAGGCCCGAGGCCAAAGAAAGAGCTTCTTTGGATAAGCCATCAGTAATAAAATTGTGTTCTCAGTATATATGGGAGGCATCATAATGGAGAAAGTAAGATTCTAGCTCTCTGATATTTAGACACCAACCATCAAGGTTGAGAGCATAAAGTTTAGACTTCCTATTTAACCAGTTAATGATGGCAGAGGAGTCTCCCAAAATGTGAAGACAAGGCAGCCCTATCAGTTTGGCAAAGTACAGAAGAGTCCAGAGAGAAAGCAATTCTACTCTAGTGTTGGTGCTAGTTCCAACACCCATCTTCAAAAGAAAGTAATGTTCCGAACTGATAAGGATATGTACACCAATACCTCCATTCAAAAATGTAGCAGCGCCGTCAAAATAACCAACCGGATATGTAATAGAAGGGCCTGGGCCAACATTTCTTTTTTTCCTCTAATTCAGTGCAGTTGATGGATGTTGTTTGAGCTGTTATAAGATGCAAGAAATAGTATACTTGGGCTCATGCTTAATATCATCAAATATACATCTGTTATGTGATAGCCACAGCTACGAGCACATAAAAAGTGGTAAGTAAGCCAACAGTCTTTCATTTTTGAACCAAACCTCCAGATTCAACAAATATGAAGACTCTTTCCATATGAGAGGGTGATGTAAGAACGAGTTGAGAATCTGAATAACCCTATGTGTGAAGGAGCATTCCAGAAAGATGTGGGTAACCGACTCTAGTGAGCACTTGCATAAGCAACACCATATAGGACCAATCCACCCTTTCTTAGACAAGTTATCACAAGTGTTAACATGGTTGTTCAGAAATAACCAGTTAAAGCAAATAATATTTAAAGGAATGTTGCAATTCCAAATCTGAGAGAGGGTACGATCGGAGGGTTTTGGAGAATGGCAGGTAGCAATGAGATCATAGGCAAGTTTTTCACTTACCCTACCATTTTTGCTATTATACATCCATAACAGAGTGTCACAGCCATCACCCAATCTGACAGAGCCATGTGAAAGCCCAACTATATAGTTGTTCCAGGAAGTTTTCCACTGCCCAACAAGTTCCAAATCATCTGCAGTGAGGCAATATGACTAAGAGATCGATTCAATGCCCCAATTTCAGGAATCCGAGATATGTGATATACCATAATCAACTAAGTATATTCTAAGCTCCATAGGAAGTCTATAATACGAGTTGAGCCCATCGATCAGATCAATACCAATTTTGATCTTGTGACAATTACCAGTCTTCCAACTGAGGCATCTGGTAACCCAAGATATTGCATGAATGAACCCGTTCCAGAAGAATGAGGTACCCTATACCATGAAGCTTTGTTGACAGAGCCATACATCCACCAGTTTATTCTTCAGATATTTATGCTTGATGATGGTGGTCCAAAGGTCATTTCCATTCAGTACTAGCCAAAGACTCTCCAGCCTTAAGTGCCAAACTAAACCAATCAAGATTCTTTATATCCGAGCCACCACATTCATATGGCCGTAATATCGTATGCCAATCAACCAGATGTGATATGGAGTATCCATTATGGTTTCCCCAGAGAAAATTGAAGGTGGCACTTTGGATATAATGTATAATAGATTTGGGAACGCGAGAAAGTGAGAGCCAGTATACAACCAATCCCAAGAGAACATATTTTTCCAAAATCAGTCTACCACCCAAGGAAAGTAGCCTATAAGTACAATGATTAATTCTGCTGTCAAATTTTCTGATAAACCATCTCCAATCATTCACACAATATCCTAAGGGCTTAAGATAATACCCTAGATACTTGAAACCAACATCCAATGGTTCCATTTTGTAGGGTAGTAGTGAGACGATTCTTGCCCTGCAGGATTCATCAATGTCATTATACAGGAAAGATGATTTCTCATCACTGATTTTCATACCTGTTTCCGAGAAGAAGAGGTCTAATAGAGATTTATAATGCAGCCATTCCTCCTCAATTCCTTTTCCAAACAATAGGACATCATCAACAAAAAATAAGTGAGTAAGGAAGGTGTGCTGAGCCACCTTGATACCCGAAATGTCACCATTGTTCTGAGCATTTGTGATAAGTAAACTTAGACTCTCGATGATCAGGATAATGAGAAGACGGGACAGGGGGAATACCTGCCTGATACCCCTGGAAACCGAGAATAATATAGAGGGGATTCCATTGATAAGTACAACAAAATTTGAGGATTCTACACAGCCCATAATCCAATTGACCCCGATCACTGGTACTCCTATTTACAAAAGGACCAGTCTAAGAAAAGTCCAGTTCACTCTATCAAAATCCTTAACCAGGTTAAGCTTAAGTACCATGACTTTTTCCTTTCTCTGTTTTATGGAATGTAAAGTCTCCTGAGAAATACCAACATGTTCAATGATCTGTATGTTGTGTAAGAAACCAAACTGATTTTTTGAGATGGATCTGTCAAGAAGAGGCTTTAAACGGTTTGCTTCTAACTTAGATATAGTTTTGTATACTAGGTTGCAGAGGCATATAGGTCTAAAGTCCAAGAAGTAAAGAGGCTTGTCACATTTGAGGATGAGAGTGATAAATGTAGAATTAATTGCACCAGTTACCCTCCCCTCTAGCCTAGAGTGTTCCACGACATTAAGGATATCAAGACCCACCAGAGCAAAGAAATGTAGATAAAATTCAGCAGGCCAACCGTCAGGTCTCGGGATTTTTTCTTTCTTAAAGCCTTTGAGAGTATCCTCAATCTCACAGAGTGATACCTTAGCCTGAAAAATTTCAATGCCCTCATCCTATACAAAAGAGGGGAAGAGTCTGACAACTTTTAGTTGTGCTTCAATATTAGTAGTACCTTCATCAGCAAATAACTCAAAGAAGTGTTGAGCTCCCATCTCCTTAAGTTTAATATCATCCTCAATAAGTTCACCATCATGATTCCTGAGGGCCCAAATGGACTTAGAGTTCCTCCTGGCTGAGGCATGGGAGTGAAAAAATTTCATGTTTGCATCTCCCTCCTTTAACCAGTCAATCCTACTTTTCAGCTTCCAAGTGATCACCTGCTATGTTAATAAAACATCCTTTCTAGCCTTAAGCTTAGTAAGCTATGAATTTTCCTCAACACTAAGTATACTTGAATGTCTGGTAACAAGGAGGTTAAGGATAATTGAGTCAATCTCAAGAGCCTCAAGTGCTATGGCCGATGTAGTCTTCTTTTCCCACTCTTTTACTGAACCTTTGAGTCTCTGAAGCTTATATGAGAATACATTCATAGAGTTCAAGGAGCTGGGCACAGGGGATGACCAGGAGGAGTCAACAAGGGTACCAATTTTTTTGTCAGAAATCTAAGCTCTATTGAACTTGAAAGGATACCGGTGGCTAGTGGGAAGGACATTCCACTCAAGACAAATAGGGAAGTGATCATAAATCTCGCAAGGATGGGTACAAAAAGTATACTGGTTTAGAGAAGGAATGAGGTGGATAGAGGCTAAACATATATCAAGTATTTTTTGACTCCATCAGAACCTATGCATCCATTCCTCCAGGTAGGACCAGGAGTGTTTGGTGCCAAATCCACAAGATTGTTGGAATCCAGAGGGTGTGAGAAGTAATAAACTAGATGATCCCTTCTGGATTTATCACCCCAAATTTCAACTTTCGAGACTGTAAAATTCAGGTTCTTGGCAAGGATGAGATTAGGATAGTAAAAAATGCCACCTTTTTGGATATTGTCCCAGAAAAAACTCTATTAGAGTAAGGCTGATAACAATTCAAGATAGAGAAAACAGAGTCTAGTCCTTTGAAACTAACTTTGATCAGGATGCCTGCATAGGATTGGAAGGATTTGTATCTAGTGAGGTGAGGATTCCAACTAGTGAGTAGACCACCCGAGAGTCCATGGAAATCAAGTGCATAGAATTCCAATCTAGGCTTCAACTTAGCAAAAAGACTGAGAGCAGTAACAAAATCACACATAGTTTCTTGTAACATAATCAAATCAGGTTTTAAGTTAATGGAAAGTTTCATGAGGGCCCTTTTTTTGGTAGGCCCTCCAAACCCACGGATGTTCATAGAGATGATCCTCATAGGTTAACCTGATCTACAGGTGACTGTGCTCTAAGTGCATGAGGAGAATTGTGTAATATAGCTGCTTCTTTTAGTCTAGCAGAGAGGGGAGTATAATGACCCAAGGTACCCGAACCTACAATAGGTTGGTTTGTAGATTTTCCCCGTTTGGATTTTCTAATGGTCACATTTTCAAACCTGATAGATTCCAAGGGTAAAGTAGAGGGACACATAGGTGATTTATCCGAAAAGATGGCTAAATGCTTTAGGAGGGAGGGATCAAAGAAGGATGGGTTGGTTGTAGGGCTATGTGGGGAAGCAGGCCTCACAGGGGGAGAATTACTTTGTAGAGGGGGTAAGTCTGCCTAAGTGAAATGAGGGATAGTCTCCGTGCTAGAAACCCCACGGGAAGTCCTAGAAACAGGAGGAGGAGAGGAGGCTATGAACTTAGGCAGTGACTATTTAGTAGCTCACTGATCCAAGGCTATATTCTCAATGTCTTGAATATACTAAAGTTCCCCCTCAATAAGGTCGCCAAACTTTGTCGGCAAGGAGGATACATAGGGACCAGAAGGGGTAAGAGTACCAGAGGATTCTCCAGGTGGAAAAGGTTTAGTAGGTGATAAAGGAAAGTGCTCAGAGGGGTATGGAGAGTCTGTTAAAGGGGATCCAGGTGAAATATGCAGGTCCATGAATCCCAGGTTCAAAGGTTGACCATGGAGAAGAGAGGGGCATTTATTTCGCAGATGGCTAGTATTATGGCAATAACTACACCTGAAGGGAATATTCAGGTAGTCAAGTCTTTGGACATATACTAAGTTGTTGCAATCAATGTCAATTTCAGGCAGTAGTCCTTTTGTAATATTGATCTCAACCAGAAATTTAGAAGTTATTTTATCAAAGATAAAGTGAAAGTCTTTTTCTAATGATACAAATCTGCCCAAAGTGTTGGCAATGGATCGGGATATCTTTGTTCCAAAGGGGAAAGGAAGGGTGGGCATGAGTACCCATATATGTCTTTTAAACACCCTCTCTTTTAGGGGGTTGAAATTTGTATGCCAGCGACTAAGGACCAGAGACCCATTAGTGATGGTCCATAGTTGGTTAAGTATACGGGTAGCATCGACAACTTCCAGAAATACAATGACCAACCATTGATTTACAAGAAGACTAATCATGGGCACGTAGTTTAGGATAGGTTTCCAGTTCGTGGTCACCCACGCTACCCATTATTCCTGGTTCATGGCACAGTATTCGAGGTGGTTGATAAGGGCCATGTGATAAAGATCCAAAACCCTATCCATCATTACATCACGACCCAGAACATATCTGCATTTAGAGTCAAGGGCGGTTAGAACCTTGGTTTTTCTACGAGCTTTATGGTGGGGAGGTCGTGACTGTCCCCCTCGGTGGGCTAATGGAGGGCATAACGCTGAGGAAGCCATACCATAAAACGACCAAACAAAGGAAAGGGATAGCTCAGACAGATAGGTCAGATGACAAAACATCCATGGTTTAAAAAACTATACAGACCAAGACCATACGACTACATAGAACCATACCAAAGAAGTCAAAGGATAACGTCAAATACCAGAAATAATAGAGTATATTCCAACTTGATTTACATGGTTGGTACTAAGCCCTCTCTGGGAGAGGGCAGACTCCATGTGGGAAGCCGCTGAGACAACCAGCCCAAAACCAAAATAAAGGCAACACGAAATTAATACCAAGACAGTGGGGTAACGAAAACAACAAGTAATAACCAAGGCAGTAGTGAATACTTACAAGTTAGGTCATTGTCTGCCAAGGCCAAGTTTGAGCAGCCCACATGTCACTGTGACCAAGTCTCACCGGAAGCCAGGAAACCACCCGTTCCTCCTGAGATACCATAGTCACTAGAAATTAGCTTCCGCAACCAAAGGAATGCCCTAGAACCCCCAAAAATATAACGGCCAATGTAAGGTACAAGTGAACCTGCATGGATAGAGGAAAACCCTAGGTTGAAATACCGGCCACTGGGTAAGCTCCACCATAGATATGTTACCAGAAAGGAGCAAGATAATCAGTGCCACAAAATCCCGCTAAACAATAGCCACCTCACAAAAACCATCAAACCACAGAACATGGTTGACAATACCCACAAAGAAAACCCTAGCAAGAAGTCACCAAACCAGTGCTAGAGGTCGGAGCCTCAAATTTAGTGACCACACATCTCAAAAAAGACCAAGGTCAACATAGGTACTCAGACACAAAGAACAGTACGTTTCCACCCCAAGAAGATAAGTCTAGGTCAACAATAGCCACCAGTGTCTAATACGGATGACCCAGAAAGTGTAAGTAACGCAGCCGTTAGCACCGGAAATGAGCCCAAAGGTTGCGGAAGGCTTGCTCCCAGGTAACAATAGAACTTATTTATACTGCACCTTCGGCCCTGCGTAGTCAGAGAGGGATCTCTTGTTTGTCACCGCAATTTACTCTGCATGAGATTTTCAATCAGCATAATCAGGGGGCCAGGATCCTAAATGGGACAAAGAGTGTAAAGGTCAGATGCAAGGAGGGATTATTGAGGTGGGAACCATTGGAAATGGAGTCGAGAACCTGCATAGTGAACACTTGCAAGAGGAAAGGAAGGCATAGGGTTGCAAATAGAGGCAAGATAGCCGTTGATCTCCCAATCAGGATATTTTTAGCGGGTAGTTGGAGGATGAGAGAGAGAACATCCCATCGCGGGGAGCACCAGCGAGATGAATTCCATGCAACTTTAGAAGAACAATTGATAAATGTCTGGAACAATAGCCGGAGCATAACGAGTATGAATTCCTAACTACTATACCCTAATTTTTAGACAAGAAAAGCAATCAACAGACTGGAGTGAAAACAGGAAAGACATTGCACATAAAAGAAGATACATATTGGGAAAAGCAACGACACATGAATCTATGCTATGATAAACAACTCATCCTCTACAATTTTTATTCATAACACAGGCATCAAAACTTATTTACAATGGAGAGCCTCAGCCCTAGAATGTTTCCCAATCCAACCAACTCCCCTTCTCCCTCTATCGAGAGTGTATTTATGCAATTCTAATGCTAAGACTACCGAAAAAAAAAATGTTACAAGTCACAATCATGTGTTAACTATACAGAGAGTGGACTATTGCCACGTTTTACAAATATAAACAATAAACACCGTGGCACTGGTGGTCGCATTCGACCCAAGTAACAATTTGACGTGCTTGGTTGCCATGACGAATGATGAGTATGATGCCTCTTTCTCTGCCCGAAGCATGTGCTTCCATCCGTGTTCAAATGTAGCTTTCTGCATGGGCACACATTGGCAAGGTAGCTGTCATCTTTCCCTTGTTCGATCACATCCACCACCTCCTTCCTCTCCTTGTAACACTGTTGGCCACGGGCTATGGAAGAAGTGTCACATTTCTTTTGGTTGAGACGGACTTGTGGGGTGGTTTGTGATTCTTGTACTCCTCACCTCCAGTGAGGTGATCTCTCCCACAGGCAACAGGGTGTAGCGTATCTACACCAGCCCCATCACCCTTGGCAAGTGGACTTCACAAACAGAGTGATGAGGGATTTAAACCCCTGATGCTCCCATCCGAAAAAATATTTATACAGGGAACAGTCAATGACTGTCCCCTTCCATGGAGGCTTTGGTGGGCACGATGCTATCAGGGGTTCCTGGAAAAACACTTACGGGGAGTAAGTGTCCAGGCCTCGCGTCGTTGGGGCCGTGGGTTCACGTCTGGACCTCGATGGCTGGTGTCATTCTTGGAATGTAATACCAAGGTGACGGGCGAGTGTGGGAGCTTTCCACCAACCATCAACACCCCCAGACATACAAGCTTCTCAAACCAGATCTTCATCGTCAAACTCTTCGGGCCTTAGCAGATTCGCGGAGAAGTAAAACTTGGGTTCTAGAGATATGTTAGTTCACTCTTATTGCTCTGAAAGCAGTATATATAAGGCTTCGAGACTAACCCCCACAATGGCTGGCCATCATTCCTGCACACTCTTTCATCGAGTGTATTTGGTCTCAACATGTGTGAAGTCGTGAGCAGAGCAATCCTTTACTTGCTGGGGATCTAGTCACTTAGTTTCATCGGTCGTGGCACCTTACCGTCTGCTGTGGGAAGTATTTGTGGATTCCATCTGGTACAATAGATCCATGTTGCATAGTTCATGAAGTGGACGCTCCCATGTCTCCTTTCTCCTTTGAATTGGGAAACAGAATGGTCTCCCACGTCGTGCTGGCTCTGCCTCATGTGAGAAACGGATTCGCTGGCTACTTTCCTCCTTTCTATAGGCCTACTCACACAAAAGACACCTATCTTTTCATGATATGACTCTGCCAAAGGGATGATTCCACAGCTACGCGTGCTACAAATGGCGTTGGAGAAATTGGCCAATCCGCAGGAGCGCAGATTACACACGTGAATGTCTCCTCTGCTGTCATCTCCTCACTGAATGTGAAATCACACACCTTGGGAGCCATCTCAGCCTTTCGATTCAAGGAATCTTTCATTTCCACCATCCACGTCCCATTCCTTCTGCTGCCAACTTTTCTCCTTTGAACACTACGGGCAGTTCAGGATTGTGACATGTTTTCAACCGTCGATCGCGACTCACCCTTCATGCAGCCATAGATCTGAGTGGGCCCCACTATCTTTCACAATGAGAAGCTTTTGTTATTCATCATGCTAGTCCACACTACAAAATAAATCCTGGCCATAGATTTCTCTCCATTCCCATCGCGGCCGTTGATCTTCGCGATTGCTACTCCTCCTTCGTGATTTGAAATCATGGCCTTTACCCATGCGTGTATGGCTTGTGAAATTGATTGAGGCCATAGATTTGAATCAGATCTCATCTCGACCGTAGAATTTCTAGACCTTTAATCCATTTCACAAATTGGAAATGCGGATTTGGTCGAGCATGTCTACTCGCGTGAAATGGTTTAGAGCCATTGATATATCTTCGATCAATTTCAGCCTTTGATCTCGAGCCTTGCCCAAATCCTTCAGCACACCTTCCATTTTATTCTTTGCTTTGCACTTCTGATATCCTGAAGGAGAGTTCACATGAAATTTGTGGGAATGAGACCCTCATCGAACTCCTATCAGGCTCTTAAATCAACTGTTAAAAATGGAGTGTTAACAGCAGCTACAGTAACAAACGACCCAAGCTAGAAGTTAAAAAAAAATCACGAGCAGGCAGAGATTCCAAACAAAAGACCAAAAATCACCTAGATACGAGGTCATCTAACGTCCCACCAAATCAGAAAAAATATCATGCAGTCACACCAGTAATCATGGAAAATATCCTGGGTCAACATCCACAAGAGGAATATAACCAGAAAACTACCCGCAAAGAAGAGAAGCCTAGACACCAAATATAAAGACAACCTGACCTAAAAAAGGTTAAGGAAACAATAGTAGGGCACCTAGAGATGTAACTTGGTAAATCCACAGAGAGTCCAGTAAGTTAGGACAGAGGGTGACCAAGGGTGCAGAGCCGTTTGCCACATTGCATATACTTTCAATTATATTTAGTTTACAAAAAAATGTATTTTAGTTTATTTATTTTCAAAATATGTTAATGAGTGACTTATGAGTTACTCATTAAGTAAATAAAAGAGATTACAACACTTGAAAGAGCATGGAAAATTATGATAAGAAAATTTCATAGGGAAATAGGTTATCGCTTACAAAGAAGGGGTGGGTCCTTCAAGGCCCTTTGTGTCACAGCCCCAATCCAGCGCTAGTCTTCAACGATCGAAATGGGACGTGCGGCACTGCCAGGAAGGTCACTTGGGGGTTTGCTCGCCCAAAATCCTAGCCTACAGACTACGCCTGAACCCAATATGCGGAAGTGATTTCTTAACACTTAGAAATTATTCAGAGTTTATCATTTAACCTAGTTAATGTTCAGCTCAACACTTAACCAGAAAAGACAACAAGAAATATGGGCAAGGTTGCCACACCACAGAGCCTCTGTAACAGTTTTTATTATAATAAGGGAGCACCGCAAAACCACAACTAATACTCCCGTGCGCACCACCAAGGATAAAATGCACAATACATCAAGAAGATAACATAACCAAAAAGGTGTCGCACTAGCATCACCATAGCTAGCACACTCAGCTGTAAATACCACAGAGAAAACTAAGAAAACCCTCAGCCACCATGCCTCATCTCCTTGCTTCATAATTGCGTCTCTGTTTGCTGCTGCCAAAGCCTGTTTGGGAGCAGAGCTACTTGGTTACTTCTTGGATCCCCTTAGATTGGATTATTTGAAATGTCTCAACACTTCATTTATTTATAGCCATCTAGGTGTCTTGCTCAAGTCAACTTGCCATCTTTCTTGCCGCACAAGTCACCCCTTGCCGATTCGCCAAGTCACCTTCAAAACACCCTTGGCCCACTTAGGCGTTTCGTTGGTGTCACCGCACCAAGGACCATTTTGACTTAGGTGTTCAAGGGTCCACTTGCCGAAGCCTCTAGAGTGCCGCGCACCCACTTTGCCAGTGAGTAGCGTGTCCCTTGCTTTGATCGAAGCGCCCATCTAACTGTCCGCTGTTCATCGCTAACCGTGCCGTCGTCCGTGCACCATTGTCCAACTGCCGTCATCCGCACGTCTGCCGGTCTAACTACCGAAATGCTCATCTCCTGGAGCACTCATCTGTCCATACGCTCAAACTATTTGCGCGCTCAGACTGTCTGCGCGTCTGTCCATCCGCAACTTTGTCTGTCCGCACACAAGGGCCACGTGCCCACACCAAGGGTCGCACGCCCATTTGTCGAATGCCCTGCCATCTTGATCGTCCATCTGCACACTCAAGGGTCATGCACCTTAAGGGGCCGCGCGCCCGTCACCATCATGGGGCGCTCATCAACAAGAGCCCATCTGCAAGACATGTGGGCGCTCTTTGCCGGAACGCTTGCCACCATGCCAGTAAGTGCAGTAAGGCGCTTCCATCCGAACTGCCCATTTCCATTGTTTCCAAGGGGTGCCCGTGCTAAGTCATGTGGGCACTGACCTTAGGGCGCGCCACACTCCCGACGCTCCGTGCTGGTGGTGAGTGTGGGCGCTTGCTATCTTTTCCAAGTGAGAGCGCAACACCTTACTGAACTGTCATGTCCACGACACCTTGCCCAAGTGTGCCACCACTTAGGTGTGCTGAAAAACGTGGTCGTGACAGCCTCCCCCACTTAAAATTGTTGCCATCTTGGCAACGTACTGTCTGCCGCAACACTCCGCATGACCTCTGTCATACTTGCCGCAACTTCTGAACAGTTCATCTTTCCTCCGCAGCCATGGTCTTGACCACTTACTTCACAACCAGTAATCATTGCATCCCTTCTGGTTTCCATTTGTTGGGCCCCTATGACTTGACCGATTGGGTAGCTAATCCAACCGCTGCGTCTCCTCACAAGATGAACTTCTGCGTTCCAGAATCAACTTTCCTTAGTTATTTTTAGCGTCCTCTAGCAATCTGCACTTTTCCACATAAGACCACCTGTCTTTTCCTTGGCGAATTTCTGTCTTTCTAGGTCACCACAACAAGGTGCCTAAGGCCTCGCCACCGTCGCTGGAAGTAGCGAGCCTAAGTACCACATGATCAAGTGAGAAGAGTTGGGCGATGCCCTAGGCCATCGCCACCCAAGTCTTCATGACATATGCATCTGTGTGCCGCATTGGCTAATAGCTCTGCCAACCGATCTAGGTACCGGTCAAACTCAGCATCATCAAACTCAAATGTGCTCACCTCCACTGCCTCCTCGCAACCATCAGATAAGCCTGCCAAAGCCTTTTCTCTAGGCCTTGCCACTTGCAACTTCCCCTTGGCCTTTTTCTTTGCATTCTTGCTCAACCCTTCAAATGGATCTCTTGCCTTGCTGCAAACCTCCAAGATACCTGAAGTCACGGTCATTTCTGGTGCCACTCGCAACAACGAAGTGCTAATAGTAATAGCTTCCTTAGCCTTCACCTTCTCTCGCAAGTGTTTGCTCTCTAATAGCAAAATGACTGCCTCCATTTCACTAGGACATTAGCCAACCTTAGCCAACTTTTCCTGCGTTAGCTCTGATTTTGAAATGCCCATCGCATGAACACAGAACTCCACTATGTTCGTCGCATCACATAACGGAATGTCTTCACTGGTGCTTCCGTCACCATGAGATTTATGCTCCAAAATCAACTGTTCTTTGTTTTCAAGGTTCAACACCTCCACATGCTTCCCCTCATCATCAAGTCTTGACTTAGCCTGCGTTTCTTTCTCTTGAACCCGCTGCAAGTCTATCTCCCATTGGGCTTCCTTTAGCTGTCCCTCTAACGAGATCAATGTTCTCTCCATAGAACCAAAACTTTCCGCACAGGTACCTCTTTTGCCTTGTTCTACTGAAGTGGGTTGCTGCCAACTGCCACCTTGAGCCAAGTTTTTGGACTCTCTAGGTTCTTCACGAATCTGTACCAAAGACATCCTAGGCGTGCGTCCCAACTTGCTCTTCATCGTCAAAGGCAAGCTCCATGCTCCAGCCTCTCCCAAGAACACCAAGCAACCTGCATGCGGAACCGGCACCGCCTTAGCCAACCGAAGGAAGTCTTGTCCCAAGATCACCGAATGATCATCCAATGGAACCACCTTCAAGTCAACTCACCCTTTCCATCTTCCAACTGTAAGAGGAGTTGCATTAACTCTCCCCATCACCATCTCCATCTCTGAGTTCACTGCCTTGAATCGTGCTTGGCTACTCTCCAGGGAACTATGGAGTGATGAAACCGTGCGGCTGCCCACCAAACTGTGAGTTGAGCCTGTGTCAACAAGTGTGGAAACTTTAAGGCCACTCACTATAGCTTCCAAAAAATTAAAACTCAGCGAGCTATCCACCTGACTGTCCTTTACATCTGCTATGCAAGCTTCCACCGCTCGCACTGCCTCATTGACTTCTGTTGATGGTTCAGGATGCGCCTCCATTCTCAATGCTGCCAACCTTGCCAGTGTGTTTCCTTGACCGCGATCTGCTCTATCCGAGCAGTCCCTCACATTATGGTCTTTCTCGCACACATAACAAGCAATTGTCCTCTTTTTCGTTGCTTTCGGTTGCTTCCATCGAGCTCTTTCTTAAGCGTTCCTCCCTACCGTCACTTGGTCTGCAGAAGGTGGCAACCGAAGCTTTTCTATTTTTGGTTGCGAAGCCAAGTCATGGAATGCCTTCTTCATTCCTTCCTTGAACTCTTCCCAACACTTCTTCGTCGCGCTTTCTATCTTCCTTGTCAACTTGGGGTCCCTTGTCTCAAACCCGTTTGCCGCAGGAATGTCTAGCTCAGCCGTCCAACGAAGCTTCACTTTGTTCGGGAGCACTTCCATAGTACCCCATCTTGAGTTCACCATTCTCCTCAATAGCTCACTTCTGTCACTTAGTCATTTTCAGCAATGCGCTCGCAAACAGCAAAGCCGCCCATTTGCGAGTGCAGAGCACTCCCACCAAAAGCCTCCAAAAATCGTCAAAAATTCCTTAGCCTGAAAAATGGTCAAAACGCACCTTCATTTTTCCATAGGCGGACTTTCGTCGTTTGTCCTGGCACACTTCAACCTGTGCGCACTTCTGTCTGTGGAGCGCACCTTCATTGGCGCCCTTCTCCATTCGTGAAACGCACCACCAAATCTAGCGCGTCAAATTTTCCAACTGAGCACCCAAAACCGGGCGCACTGCGGAACATGCAACTCTGCTGCGGAGCGCGCGTCCTTCTACCGCAATGCACGCCCAACTGCGCATACTATTCTTCTTTTCTGGGCGACGCTGTCACCGACGCTCCTGTAGAGCGCGCTGCCTACTGCGGTGCGCGCACCTCCCACACAGCTCACCTTTGCTTTGAGCGCACGTCCTGTGGACGCATCTGTTTTGCAGACGCCACCTTCCTGCGGATGCCCTTCTTATTGCGGCACGCGCTACTATGGCGCACACACCTTTACTGCAGAACGCTCCCCTGAGCGTGTTTTCCAAAATTGCGGAACACTTCTTACTGCGGTGCACCCTCCTGCGGACGTCACCTTCCAGGAACACCTCTGACTGCCACTTGCAGATGCTTCACCAAAACTCCCGTTTTCCTCAGCGTTCCATTTCTTCAAGGTGCTCTGCGGAGCGACCTCCTGAACCGCAGCTTCCTCCGCGAAACTACCTTCGGTCGGCAACAGATCCGCCTAAATGTTGCCGCAGAGCTAAAACCGCTCTGATACCACCTGTCACGGCCCCAATCCAGTGCTAGTATTCAACGACCGAAATGGGACGTGCGGCACTGCCAGGAAGGCCACTTGGGGGTTTGCCTGCCCAAGCGCCTAGCCTACAGACTATGCCTGAACCCAATATGCGGAAGCGATTTCTTAACACTTAGAAATTATTTAGAGTTTATCATTTAACCTAGTTAATGTTCAACTCAACACTTAATTAGAAAAGACAACAAGAAATATGGGCGAGGTTGCCACACCGCAGAGCCTCTATAATAGTTTTTATTATAATAACGGAGCGCCGCAAAACCGCTGCTAATACTCCCGTGCACACCACCAAGGATAAAACGCACAATACATTAAGAAGACAACATAACCAAAAAGGTGTCGCACTAGCATCACTGCAGCTAGCACACCCAGCCGTAAAGACCGCAGAGAAAACTCAAAAAACCCTCAGCCACCATGCCTCGTCTCCTTGCTTCATAACTGTGTCTCTGTTTGCTGTTGCCAAAGGCTGTTTGGGAGCAGAGCTACTTGGCTACTTCTTGGATCCCCTTAGATTGGATGATTTGAAATGTCTCAACACTTCGTTTATTTATAGCCATCTAGGTGTCTTGCTCAAGTCAACTTGCCATCTTGCTTACTGCATAAGTCACCCCTTGCCGGTTCGCCAAGTCACCTTCAAAACACCCTTGGCCCACTTAGCCGTTTCGTTGGTGTCACCGCACCAAGGACCACTTTGACTTAGGCGTTCAAGGGTCCACTTGCCGAAGCCTCTAGAGTGCCGCGCGCCCACTTTGCCGGTGAGCTGCGCGTCCCTTGCTTTGATCGAAGCGCCCATCTAACTGTCTGTCGTTTGTCGCTAACCGTGTCGTCGTCCACGCGCGCCTGTCGTCCAATTGCTGTCGTCCGCATGTCCGCTAGTCTAACTACCGAAACGCTCATTTCTCGGAGTGCTCATCTGTCCACGCGGTCAAACTGTCTGCGCGTCTGTCCGTCCGCACACAAGAGCCGCACGCCCACACCAAGGGTCGCGCGCCCGTTTGCCGAACGCCCTGCCAGCTTGCTCGTCCATCCGCACGCTCAATGGTCGCGCGCCCGTCATCATCATGGGGTGCTCATCACTAAGCGCCCATCCATAAGACATGTGGGCGCTCTTTGCCGGAGCGCTAGCCACCATGCTACTAAGTGTGCTAAGGCGCTTCCATTTGAACCGCCCGTTTCCATTGTTGCCAAGGGGCACTCGTGCTAAGTCACGTGGGCGTTGACCTTGGGGCGCGCCACACTCTCGACGCTCCGTGCCGGTGGTGAGTGTGGGCGCTTGTTATCTTTGGCAAGTGAGAGCGCAACACCTTGCTGAACTGTCATGTCCACGACACCTTGCCCAAGTGTGCCACCACTTAGGTGTGCTGAAAAACGTGGCCGTGACACTTTATTCCCTCAAAAGCATAGATCCACAATTAGTACTGATCCTGGGCTATAACTTGATCTCTGTTTGCTCAAGGGAGGACATTTCGATAAGTGAGGGGTTAGCTATAGACTCAGGTAATTTATTTATGGTGAGAGACGGGTACCATGTACTCACCATATGCTGGAAAGAATAGTATCATAAGGTCTAAATCAAAATTTATTATTTAATTAATGTATCTGTCATGGTCCACATGTAGCCTGGAAGCTAATAAATGATTCATAGTAGAAGTGCATGATATTTATTAGTTTGCTCATTACATGTTAGAGTGGTAAGACCAAACATATTAAATAAAATCAGTTGTACTTTTGTAATCATTACAAAATAAGATTGGAGCAATTAAATGAGAAATAATTGTAATTATATTATATTTTAAAAATAATAAATTTATATTTATAATGTTTGCATTATAAAATGGTGAATAAATTTTTAGTCAAACCATTGTTAATATAAGGTTAACGACTTATCCATTGCTATATAACCGTGCCTGCCGCAGGGATAATAAGAATGTATTTTATAATGTTATAATTGATGTTGAAAAAATAATTAAAAAGATTTCCATGTCCATGTTTATATGTTATAATCCGACATTACCCTTTTTATCATTTATTTTTCTTTTAAAAACCATCTAAATATCTTAAATGTTTTGTGAACTTTGTTTCTTACAAAAACATAAAACAAAAAAGTTTGTTACTCATGTTTTATAAACATTAAATATTTTATATATTGTATGAGGTTTGTTCGTTTAAAAAAAAAAAATTAACTATGTTTGTTAATCCATTATTACATTGGTATAGATTAATCTTAAAAAGGATTTATCAAGTATCCACAGAAATCAAATTTCTCTACTTGGAAACTACTTTTTAGAGTAGAAATGTTGATAAAGTGTGTAATGTAATGTTTATGGTTTTAATTTATCTAATTTGTGTAGTTTTATGTATAAGACGTTCTAAATATTTTAAATTTAATTTGAGTCGACATGTTAATTTTTATAGTATTTTATTATTTTTTATAAAGGACACGTGTTAGCTCTAGGATGAGCATGGAATGAGTTACACATCTCTTTTTGGACACAATATAGAAATGACAATATTGTATAATATTATTGAACATAGTTTTCCAAGTTCATCTTGACAATTAACTTTTAAGGGTTAAATTAAATACAAATACATTAAATAGATAATGACAGAGAATACATAATTAGGTATATTAGAGAGTTTGTGTTCCATGAGATGTGTCGTGTCTAAAGGAATTGTTACAACATAGCTCATCATACATGGAACATATTTACTGACATACTTAAATCAAGTTTAGAATGATCCATAAGATTATCTTTATAGCATTAATATGTAACCAACTCACTTAAAGTGGGGAAGATGAGGTCCACATGGATTGGTGAAGATGCATAACAAACTCCTTAATTTATGCCTTGCTCTATACACCAATGGAAATTTTCTATTCTAACCACCTAATTAGTCAAATTCCTAATCAACCAGTTAGTTAGTATCTTAGTCAACCATTCAGTTAACCCATCCATCGACCCCCTAGGTTATTGATCGTCAATTAAATCTCTCGAGAAGATTCCAACACCACCCCCCAATTAACACAATTTTGTATATATTTAGTAGGTGAAATTACTTTGGTACATCCCACCATTATTGCAACTTCTTAAAGCCTAATCATAGACTAAAGTTTCACAAAATTCACTTCTAAAAGAGGCTTTGTAAAGATTTCAAACACCTTATCATTTATCCTACAATAAAGAAGATTCACAACAATTTCTTGTTCTAATTGTCAAATAATGAGTATGAAGCTTTACATGCCTATTTTATTATGTGCAACAAGATTTTCTACAACTTGTATCACACTTTGATTGTCACAATATACCATAGTGGATGTCTTAACTAGAAAAACAATTTTTCCATAAGATGTTGAGTCCACATAGCCTCTATGCCATCATGTAATGCAACACAATATTATGCTTCTATGGTTAATAAAGAGACCACCTTATAATTTTTACAATACCAATAATGAGTTTGGAGCCAAGTTGATACAAATAATTAGATGTTGATTTCTTGTTGTATCTCCAACCCTATCTAAGAGATTGCAATTGAATAATCAATTCATTTTGTCACTAAATACTTTATACCAAGCTGGTAAGTTCGGTTGATATAACGAACAATTATATTTGTGGATTTAAGGTGATTTTTTCATAGATCCTAGATAAGTTGAGAGACCACATTGACAACAGAGGAAATTCAAGTTGACTATGAGTTAAATAAATAAGGCCACCAACAAGTTTTTGATAGTGTAGTATCAAATTTCAAAGAATCACACTCCTTGGTTAGCTTCTGTCCTAATTGATGTAATGCCCCACTCTAATTTTATAATTGAAATCATATGAATGTTGATGTGCAACTAATATTAAAAGTATTAGGCGTGTTATTAGCATACACACGAGGAATGTAATGCTAGCTACATACCCACACTTCATACACATTGCACTAGTATACTTATTAATTGATTATATATTTAAAATTTTTGAGTAGATTGTAAATTTATATTAATTAAATAAAACGAATGGTCATATTTAATTATTGAAATATATACTTATTATTAGTATAAGTATGAATGTTGTTTAGAGTAATTGAAGAAACACTAAGTCACATAACTAATGTTGATTTTTGTGCAAAATTGTTGACCTTTGAACTTTAAAACTTTAAGGGTAGAGATGTTGAAGACTTCAATCAATAGAACATTCAATCACATAAAACATTCAACCATAACACAGGATATACCTTGGGGAAAACCCTCAAAATAATAAGGATGAAAAACCCCAACAAATCTTCTCATTATAATTATGATAGATAACCGAGAATGTCTTTACAATAACAAATTGCTTTTGGAAGAATATAAGAGATCACTAAACACCCTCGGTGTAGATACATAGCAATATAGAAGAGAGATCAATCATGAACTAGTTCAATACAATAAATAACATGTCAAATCAGTGTCATGGAAGGAATAGTGAATCACTACACAGGGAATTAGCCTCCCATGCAAACTATAGCGAATTTCTTGCTTATATGTTTGTTGTGCACCTCAGTTGCTTCAAACATGCACAATGCCTTTCCTCTTTAACATTAAGTAATGCTTGATTGAATTTGGAGTGACCTCACCTCTTAACTGGATGTAAGATCACTTTGTTAACAAACTAACGTAAGTGTCATGATGCAATAGTTGGAACTCAAGTGTCATCTTTTAACTTAAGTGTCGTCTTTTAGTTTAACTAAAGTGTTGTATTTTGGTTTAACTAAAGTTTCATCATGCAAACACTTTAGTTAACTAATTATTTTTTATTGACACTTTAGATAACTAATATTAACTAAAATCATGTTGATTGATTTACTGAAGTGACCACTGTGAGTTCTCCTTTAATTAACTAATGCATCCATTATTGCTTTAATTGAACCTTAACAATATTTAATTGAGGCATACATTGTTACATTAACTGAATATTTAATTGAAGCTTAATAATTCGAGTTCATCTTAGTCAACTAAAGTCATCTCATGTGCAACTCAAATTCTCTTGTTCCCTATGCATTTATCTTTATCTCTTATCTTTTACTGCATGGTTAATATGTGCTAACTTTAATTATCTATCATATTAGATTATACTAAGAATATTTGTCGGATGTTGTGATCATATTATATTACTCTGGACCAAATGATCATATGCTAAAGTAATTTACTCTAGAGGTATCCAGTCTCTAAAGAAGACAATAACAATCAGTTACCATGGTTACTAATACATCACACAACATTAAATGCTTCAACATGTAAAGAATTAACTCTATACAAGAAGTCCGCCCCATGGGTAACTACTACAACTGGAGGTCCACATGATAATCGTGACTTGACACACAAGTCTAGAGCCTTGTCCAACAAGACTTTACAACATCATCACTTTGATAAATCAAAGCATTCACCTCTATACGCGAGGAATAATGTCCTTTGTACATAAGTATTAGTCATTCTTGAGTCTAGCCCAAGAATCTACTCCAAGTACCTACGTCCAACTCAGGATCCCTACCTCAACACATGAGGTCCAATCCTGTCTGCATAAGATTGGCCTAGATAATGACTCATGATGATTTATATTTAACACTCCCTCCTAGCATGGGAGTAATTATTTGCCATACCAAGCTTGTCTTGGAAGTACCTAAACTTCGTCACTGACAAAGGCTTTGTTAACACACCTGCAATGTGCTCATCAGTAGCAATGTACTGAAGTTTTACTACACTTTTCTAGACCATGTCTCGGATGAAGTGATACTTCATTTCAATGTGCTTTGAATTATCATGAAACAAAGGGTTTTCTAAAAGCTTGATGCAACTTTTGATTATCATAGTGAATGACTGTAGAATCAATCTTTTAACCCAACAGGTATCTTCCCAAGCCACACTGCTTCTCAACAGGTAGTGCTAGAAAATCAATACAATTTTCTTTTGTAGTACTAGCTTAAAATGTGCCTTGAAGGTACCTAAGAATATGCTTAGTATTAATAAAAAAATATAAAAGGTCTACTATGTATTAAATACATTAAGAGACCAATAAGCTACCTATTCATGGTAGAATCTACTGGATTCGATCCAAAATTCGACTCATGTAGTTTCCTTAAACTAGAAACCATGGATTTGCAATCCATCATATCAAACCTTCACAACACATCAAATGTGTAATTTTCTTGCAAAAAGAAAAACTCACCTTTCCTTTGTCAACCTTCAACACTTACTTTTTGCTTGTTGACTTCTAGAATCTTCTACAATCTAGAGAAGTTCTTTGCCATTCTCCGTGATGTTCTCAAAGGCTTGGCCACTTTCAAAGTGGTTTCATTTTTCTTTTCTATCTTATGGTACCCCACTAGCCAACTATATGGCTATCTTACCTTTCCAAGATATTTGATTGTTCCCCAACAGTCCTAACTATAACTCATTTGAGTATCTGCTAGTCACTAATAGTCTTAGAGATTTTGACTATATATGATAGTCCTATGAGGTATTAACTATGTATTTACTCATGTGGGTGCACTTCACAAGAGATACTATAGCCCTTGGATGTTCGAGTCATGTATCATGACTTATCTTATCTATGTGCAACTTAGTGGATTATCTGTTGCATGGCTTAATTGAGCCATGTACCACTACATAGCTAATTTGAGCCATATATTCCTGTATGGCTTAACCAGTGTCGGATTCATGTAATACTACATGGATTACCAATGGGCAGAACTCTCGAGTCATGCCCCACATGATTTATTGGTGGGTATTTTATCTTATCTATTGTTTCCTAAGGAGAAACATCAATACTCCCTCTCAACTAGAGGAGTTATTATGTACTACACCAATCTTGTCCTGGAAGTACTCAACTTTACTTTGGATATAGGATTAGTAAGTATATAGATAATTTTCTCTTTTTTGGATATGTACTAGAGTTACACTACTCCTTTATGCACCATGTCTTACATATAACTTGTCTGAGACATATTTGAGTTCATATCTAATTGTATAATGTAGGTAACTCATTACATGCTTTGTTGTACATGTTTATGTATTGACTGCAAAGCATATATCCGACCTTATGTTAACCAGGTACATCTCAACTATTTGTGATATCCTCCAATTATGAAGAAGAATTAGCTTCAGATTCATCATCATATGCGTGGCCATGGACTTATAGTCGATCGTATTGAATCTCTTCAGGATCTATACTATGTATTTTCCTTGTCTAATGAAAATCTTATCTGGTTTTTGAAACACTCTAATACCAAGAACCATGCTAAGATTCTTGAATAATGTGATCTGATTCCTTCTGTATATGAGCACCATGCAAGTCTCCTTTTAGGAGGAGGTTCATCAACCAGTTCTATTGGCTCTTCAAGAGCTAGAGAATCTGAGAACTCTTTTGGTTTCTCCCTCTCAACATCTGGATGGGGAGAATCAGAATCTGGGTCCTCCGTCATGGAAGTCTCATGCTCTTCTATGTTTGTATCATATTGAAGCTATTTTTATTGCTTGAATGTAGCCTCTTCAAAGAATGTCACATCTCACTTGACTTCAATGTGTCTTTCACCTGACACATATATTATGTAGGATTTGGCCTGATTCCCTATGACCAACAAAGATTCCCTTCTTTTTGGATGTCTTCATCATTATTCTCTTTTCTTTCAATACATGAATGTATATCGGACTAAACAAAGGTCTTCGAGAATATTATCTTCCAATCCACTCCCATATATATATATATTGTTGGGGGCTTCTTCCCATAGAAACATAGGAACCTCCCAATCCACTCCTAGAAGTTTCCCGCTTCAGAGCATCCTGTTATCTTTCGGAATCTACCATCAAAATGAATCCACATTCAATAATTGTCATTCTTTGCTTGTAGGTCAGGGAATATGGTTTTTCCCTACAAGACAAATTTAGTTTAATGATTATCAACATTACATAATCATGTAATTTAATCATATGAATACGTTAATGCACTAGCAATGGTTCACATGGTTATATACACATTTTAATCAATGTTTCAGCACAACCACCATTTATATGTCATGGAATGTTATGCAGCTCTATATTCTTCTTTACTTAATCATAACATTTACTTAATGGGTTTTACTATTTCCCATTAAAAGAAAAACACATGCTCAACATGTTATACTATAACATACTTCCTAACTCTAGGAATACAAGTATCTAAATAACTGTAATGAAACACATTCAAAACCATTAGATTTGATTTATAGTAGAATCAAAATACAAATACTTATCTTTTATTGTTTTTGCAGTAAAAGTATATTTGAACCCAAAATCTAACAGACCATTTGTCTGAATTTCAACAACAATCTGTCTAAACTCCGACAGAGTTGATTTTTTTAAATGTCGGTGTAATTTCGTCGGATCTCCGACAGAAATAACATATGTATATTATTTGATTGAAATTTTTCGAACAAACTACGCAATGTTTTACCAATCCATTTGACTTATCGTCGAAACTCCGACATATAATACGTAGAAAATTCGACAACAATTCGTTGAAAATCCAATTTTCACTGGATGGCATCAGATATCTGACTAAATATGTCATTGGAGGTTCAACATACTTGTCAGAGGTATGCTTATGCAAGTAGAAAATCGAACAACAATGAATGTCGTATTTCGTCGGACATCCGATGAGGTGTGTCATCGAACGTTTAGCATACTCATATGAGGAATGCTTGAAGAACGTCAGAAAGATGATGGATATATATATATATATATATATAATTGATTGATCTCCACCTAACCCCCTCGAAAGTTCATTTGTTGAAATTCTTTGCAATGGTTTTCAAGTTCTACCAAATCTATGCTCCTTGTGCTCAACTTTCCAAAAGTGTTTTCCTATAAAACATGGGATCACTTTCCTGGTCAAAAGTATAAAGCAATGCCACCTAAAGTGAACAAAGTGTCTTTGTGGGCTATTATGAAGAGGTTAAATCCTATAGGAAATCTGTACCTATCACTTTAAAGGTTCTATTTGATGGAGATGTTCGTTTTGATGGAACTCCTTGTCATGCATGCCTACACAGTAATTACTTCTTTCCATTCAGGTAAGCCTTCACTACTTGTTCCTTGAAAAGGATAGAGAGTTATAGACATACATCAATATAAATTCCTTCATCACTAATCATTAGAATCTATTGAGGTATATATGTGTACATTGAATCCAAATTTACAAATAGAGTTATGATTGTCATGCACTTTCTAATCAAACAAGTTTAGTTTAGAATCCACTTTTATCAACATAATAACACAATTGGTTTAGAATACAAGATGGTCCTTAACATAATATTACATAATAGTGTATACCTTTACCTAATATTTAACAACTATATGATATTATTGATACTTTGATTGTGACTTTGAGGGTACTTGTAGGTATAGAAGGATATAATAGTAAATTCTCTACAATATTTCCTTGCATAAGTGTGCTCATATAATACATAAAGAGGCCTTGAAGTTCAGTTTTGGGCATAAAAAATAGTAATAAATCATCCAAACGTTGAGCATGATTGCCATTGATGCCAAAGGATTTCATTAATGTCAAAGGAGTGACAAAGGGCATGATGGCAGGGCAATCTGAGTGAATGAAAAAATAGTAACAAAGGACATGTTCACATCGCAAGGTTGATTATATGGCATGGAATAAGTATGACATGGAATGTATGATTATGTGGAATGTGTGATGAGGTTGCAAATCCATATGATAGTATTCTAGTGCTCATGAAGTCATTGTTACAATATGACATCATTGTGTAAGAGTATGGCAATTTGATTAAGTGCAGGAATTGGACTAAGTGTTGGAAAATGATTCAGTATGGCAATTTGATTAAGTGCAGGAATTGGACTAAGTGTTGGAAAATGATTCAAAGTGGCTCTAGGAAAATGCACGAAAACTCTCACTATTTAATGATAAAAATCATCTAAGTCTATAGGCATGGAGATTGATGGTTTGTGCATCTAAGCATATGATTGGATTGTCCAAACAATATTTGAGGATGGATTTACTGGTCTACCAAAAGTGTCCTCTGGCATGATTTGCATTTTTCTAGTAAAATGCATGCTCATGATAGAGGATGAGGTTGCAAATGATGAAATTGACATGGATGGAGTCATCATGTTGTCCCCCATACTGTGGAAAGTATAAAGTAGAAAAAAAGTGAATAATTATCTGAGTGACTTGGAGAGTAGGTTCTGTTAACTCTTCTTAGTTTCTACTCTTGTTATCTTGACATCATAAAGGCTCTCTTTCTTGTTGCATTTCTTCCTAAAATGCAATTATTTTGCTGAATAATGTATCTATTTCAATATGTGATACAAGAGATCTAAATAAATGTATTTCTTCTGCAAAAAGTGATGGGAAAGGAATGCCAAATCAAGGTTCTTGTAGTGTGGATGATACTTTAGAAGGATTCAAAAACAGGGAACGACTATAGCTGGACAATGGCTTGAATTAAGTAGGCAAAGTGTTCAATCAAGACAAAGCCCCATCATATAGGATGTGGTTGGAATTGTTGCGTTGTTAGGGAAAGTAGAAGATGATGTCCTCGGTTGGTAAATACTTAAATGATATATCTAAGGGATAAGAAATCATATGGTTTTATTATTTTGTAGATTTTATTTTTGTAAATATCCAATTTGTAGGGAACGAATTTGTCATTTCATAAGAAATAAATTTTGATGTTTGAGTACGCTAGAAAATATTTTTTTTCAAAATAAATACGTATTTTGTACAATCTTATTTAGTACACAATATGGAAGTGCCTTTAGTTCAAGAATTTTTCCTTATCATCCATACACCATAGGATTTACAAATGACATGTATAATGTCATCCATACTCCTTTTCAGTGTTTAATATCTATGTTCCTTATGTTGATAGACATGCATTTTGGGAATGTTTAGATTTCGGGGTTACTTCAGAAGTGTTTACTTCATTGTGTTCAATCTTTTGGATTTCACTGTGTAGATATTTTCTTGGGGCTACTTCATCTAATGTGGGGTGCATGGTGTGTTGATTACCATTGATTAAGTCACTCACAAAATTATTCATTTCACCTTTTATACTTTGATTATATGGCATGCATGAAGTATGGCATGGCATGTATGATGATGTGGCATGCAAGATGAGGTTAAAATTGTGTAAGAGTATAGAAATTAGGATAAGTGCATGAATTTGACTAAGCGTTGGAAAATTAGTCAAAGTGGCTCTAGAAAAATGCATGGAAACTCTGAGTGTTTAATGATAAAAATCATCTGAGACTATAGGCATGGAGACTGGTAGTTTTTGCATCTAACCATATGATTGGATTGTCCAAACAGTATCTAAGGGTGGAGTTACTGGTCTTCCAAAAGTGCCCTCTAGAATGATTTGCACTATTCCAGTAAAATGCACTCCTAGGATAGAGGATTAGGTTGTAGAGGGAGAAATTGACATGGATGGAGTCATCATGTTCTCCCCTATACCGTGGAAAGTGTAAAGTAGAAAAAATGAAGTGAATAATTTTTTGAGTGACTTGGAAAGTAGGTTCTTTTAACTCTTCTCATTTTCTAATCTATTGGCAACAATTTTAGAATCTTGTTATCTTGACATCATAAAGGCTCTCTTTCGTGCTGCATTTTTTTTTAAAATGCAGTTATTTTGTTGAATAATATATCTATTTCAATATGTATTCAAGTTATATGATACAATAGAGCTAAATAAATGTATTTCTTCTGCAAAAAGTGATGGGAAAGGAATTTCAAATAAAGGTTCTCATAGTGTGGATGATACTTTAGAATAAATCAAAAGACATGGAATGATTGCAGCTAGCATATGTCTTGACTTGAGTAGGCGAAGTGTTCAATCAAGACAAATCCACATCATACATGATGTGGTTGGAATTGTTGTGTTGTTAGGGAAAGTAGAAGATGGTGCCCTTATTTGGTAAGAACCTAAATGACATCTAAGGGATAGGAAATTAGATGGTTTTATTAATTTGTATCTTTTATTTTGAGTGTAAATATCCAATTTGCAAGGCACTATTTTGTCATTTCGTAAGAAATAACTTTTGATATTTGAGTATGATAGAAAATATTTGTTTTATATAAATACTTATTTTGTATTATCTTCTTTAGTACACAATATGGTAGTTCCTTGAGTTCAAGAAGTTTTATTTATCATCCATACACCATAGGATTTATAAATTACATGTTAAATATCATCCATACACCTTTTCAATGTTTAGTATGTGTGGTCTGTATATTGATAGACATGTATTTTGGGAATTCTTTTGTTAAATTTTTGGGTTACTTCAGAAGTGTTTACACCATTCTGTTTAGTCTTTTGGATTTCACTGTGTAGATATTTTATTGGGGGTGCTTTGTCTAATATGGGGTGCATGGTGTGTTGATTACCCTTGATTAAGTCACTTAGATAATTATTCACTTCATTTTTTCTACTTTGATTATATGGCATGCAGGAAGTATGCCATGGCATGTATAATGAGGTTGAAGTTGTGTAATAGTATGGCAATTTGGCTAAGTGCAGGAATTTGACTAAGTGTTGGAAAATTAGTCAAAGTGGCTCTAGGAAAATGCATGCCAACTCTCAGCGTTTAATAATAAAAATAATTTGAGACAATAGGCCCAGAGACTACTGGTTTTGAATCTAACCATATGATTGGATTGTCCAAACAATCTCTGAGCATGGAGTTATTGGTATGCTAAAAGTTCCCTCGAGCATGATTTCATGCACTATTCCAGTAAAATGCATGCCTAAGATAGAGGATGAGGTTGTAGAGGATGAAATTGACATGGATGGAGTCAACATGTTGTTTGCCATAATGTGGAATATTAGTATTTCCAAGTCTGGTTAAAATGGAAATTCACCTTAGTGGACCAAGGCTTTGGCATATTTGTCCAAGTGTCAAAACAAGGATTTAAAAGGCCCTTTTCAAATGCATTCCAGCTGATCTCTTTATGTCAATAAATTTTTACAATGGTATGAATATGTTCTATGGAGGATTTTTTATCTAGTCATGTTCTCATACTAACATCTAGTGATCACATGTGCAAAATCTGGGTCTACCAAACAGGCCTATTGGACAACTTTGGACAGCTTTGAAAAAGGTCACAAATATGCTCATCGCTGCACTAGAAATTCCCTCCGTGAATTATTATGTTTTCTTTTGATGAAATATGCTCACCAATTCTTGTTGCATAAAGGATTATTCCCTCATATCGATGAACTATGCTTGCCACGCATAGAGTTATTCCTGCCAAGTTTAATGAAGTTGTCTAAGGTAGTGCGATTCCCTCCATGAACTCAACATGCATGCAAAGTTCCTCAAATACAAGAAGGCCTCCTTAATAATTCTCTCCAATATTATGAAAGATGCCCACTAGTTCAAGAGTATGACCACCAATTGAATTTTAATGTCCACCATGCCTACAAAGGATAAAATTCTCGTGACTGTGGACAATAGATGCATGCACCTGATGGTTGTTGGCTTGAAGCATTTGATAAGTTGTGTTAAAACTTGAAGTTTATATGTCTTAAAGGTATGGCCCTATGAATCTCAGAAGCTCAAAATCTAAGGAGGAAGGACATGTGAACTATGGAGCAACTTGTATAAAAAAAGACTCTAGTACATAACAATTTGCACAAGTAAGAGCATGATTTCACAAGGATCTACTTAGTCTTTTCAAAGACCCAAAAATATCTTTTTAAGGCTGCTTGACAACAAAAAATTAGAGGGCTTACACTCTAGAGATAGATCATCATATCTACACTAGTCCAAGGTCATCTAAAAGTTAATTGAGTTGCAACAGAGTACAAGCATGCCACCTTGACAAGAGTGGTTTCCTGGTAAAAATTGAGTCTTGCACTTGCGGATTGGAATCCTCACCTCTTCTCAGTTGGAGCTGAGAAAAAAAAATCGGGTATTTACTTGGGAGTTGGAACAATCTATTTTAGTTGGAGATGAACAATCGCGAATATGGTTTCCTTCCATGTAATCCAAAATACAATACATATAAAATTTTCATACAAATCTGGTGTTCCTCTTGTGATGTGTTTTTTGCTATGGATTTTATGTGTTGATGATAGGTGATGACATGTTAATGATATGTTATGGTTAATAAATAATGATGGTATACTTAGTTGTATGATGTAATGATGAATTTTGCTTAACATTGATTAACTGTTGATGGAATGAATTGAAAAAAGCATTAAATTGTCTACACGTCATTTCTGGTGAAATGAGGGTTATTTTAACCTCCAAATCAATAATTTACATCAGAATTATGAATATTGGTTCCTTTTATTCATAAAAGGGGTGTAAACAAACCTAAAAGGAAGACCTGGGTTAATTTCATATGTTAAAAATAAAGTCTGAGTGCAAGTTAGGTGATTTTGGGCATATTTATGGGCTCATTTCATAATGAAATTTAATATCTTCCAATTTGAAGTAATCCTAGGAACATATTTTCTCCCACGACCAAAGAAAATTTTCTAAGTGATAACAATTTGGAGCCTTGACAAGACCTATAACAATATTGTGGACTTATTTAAGGAAGCATTTATCTTTAGTTTTCATGAAAGATGTCCCATATGAAATATCGTTCCATAAAAAACCGTAGGATTGAGAATGAAGTTGCTTTCATAATATTTGGGTTTATCCAAAAGAACAATGCCTTTTGGTGGGGGGTCTCATTTTATTTTGGTGAGGATCATTGGGTCTTTTGAAGGGAAAAAAGGATTACTAACAAAAGAAAACATGGTGTCTGGCCTATCATAGATTTAGGAGTAGGACAATATATGTGAAGCTAATTCCATTTGCTGGAATCTAAAAAAGGGAAGTTTTGTAGGGGGGAGACAATTATCGAAATGGTATAGGTGAATGGTAAATCACTCACCTTCATAAACTCATATGTAACCTGAATCATCTCCTAAAAATAGTGTGCAATGTTACAATTCTCGATCGGTATAGGTGAGTGGTTTACTTGAATGGGAAGAAGTAATGAATGATTAGTTCTAATCCATGCTTGTGACAAGCACCAAGTTCTATGAGGATTTTGTAATCCATATGTCCTGATATATACGAGATTATGAAAATGGAACATTGCATGGCTTCTAAAATATTGTCAGATGAATGAATGAATGAACTACATATAATAAATGAAGTAAACCAAAAGAATGCACACGAAAGGTAAATAACTAAAAAAACATTAAAAAAGACAAATTTATGAGTATAATTATGTACCTTTCAGTACAATTGTTGTAGCCTCTCCACATAGTCTATTGATTAGTTGCAATTCCTAGTGAGAAGTCTCGTAGAGAAGAAAAATTAAATGTTTTATTCATGGCAACACATTTATGAAAGAGACATGCATTTCAAAATTTACTAGACTATAATACATAGTAATAAAGTGCAATCCCTTATTGAGATTATCTTTGTTTCAAGAATCTTTTAATATTCTCTACTAAACAATGCTAACCACGTGAAGGTGGAAGCTTTTATGCCCCTTCGCCCCCTTCACATCACTCTCAATTCCGCATACCCAAAGCATCCACTTTAAAATAAATGAATTTATGTGCAAATATGTGGTTATTTCCATAAAGAAACATTTAACATTCATTCATTAACATATAACATTTATTAATTCAATCATTCATTCAGTACACCAAAAAATATTGCATGACATTACATTTTCAAAAATAAGTTGTTTTCATAATGTTTTTGTAGTCACTTCTTTTTCTGTTTTTTCTTTTTTGACAAACCTAGCAATCAACTCATCTTCTACAATTTTTTTTTTCTAGTTTTTATGGCATCTGTATAATTTTTTGTAGTCACTTATTTTTCTGTTTTTTCCTTTTTGACAAACCTAGAAATCAACTCATCTTCTACAAAAAAAAATCAGCTTTTATGGCATCTGCAGCTTGTCTTAATGTCTTCCTGGTCATGTGCTCATGACGTTAACGCTGTTGCAAGGGGTTGGAAATTCCTTGAACTCATCAACCTGTAATTTACATAAGATCATGAATTTAGATTTTATAGAAATAAAACCAAAATTATTTCCAATTTATTATTTGGATGAAATATTTGATTTATTGATACTTACAAAATCGTGCTGCCAGATTCGAATAACCATTAGGAGAAAGTTTGTGTTGGACAATTTTTTATTGTCTTTCCTTTGTGGCCTTTGATGTGTATAGTATCATATGAAAAGGTTGGAAGATGTTAGATGTTGCAAATTTGATCTAAAAGTAAAGAGTAATAAACATATAATTTCATTGTTGAAAGTATTTCATACCTTCCTATGCTTAGTGGTATCTTTCCTTCTTTTCTCAAATCCCTCTTCTTTCCATCATCCACCAGGTCCTTTTACTCCCTTGATGGAATCATTGGAGGGAGATCATACCTAGGGTTCCTTTCTAGATGAACCTTAAATTGGTCCCTCACAATTTTTATATGTTGGCCAACTTTATTGAGGACGTCCGCTCGAATGAATCTCTCATTGTCGAATAACCCAACTAAGAAGTTAATGAGCTCATTCTTAAAATTTTTACTTTGTTTATCCCACCTTGAGTGGATGGTAGGCCTAAATATATCCAATGATAAATCATTTAGATGTTTATAAAAAACATCATTTCCTACAAAATGATCATGTAATCATTAGTTGAAAAATAATGTTCTATAAGTAAATTTCAATCAAATTATATACAAAGATTAAAACAATTTTTAAATACCTGTGATCTTCTCTATCTTTATGGGAACGAGATATTCATCCACCAAAAATTTGTTCTACAGTGTTCCCATGCTAGTGACATGGGAAGATCCAAGAATTGTTGCTTGAGAAATATCAAAAGTGGGCTCTACATTGACCCCATGTTTTGCATGATCTAGTGTGCGTCAACCACTAGAGGGTGCACGCACATCTGGCCTTAGGGGTGTCATAAAATGTGTTTCCGACTATTCAGTTGACAATATTGGCACATGATATGCAAGTGGGGTCATATTCTTATGTTACGACTCTCCATGAGCATCACTAGTACCAGCACCCCCCTGACCACTAGTATGTGAACACAAAAACCCATGTAAAAACAAACCATATTTTAGTTCATGATCATATACAAGTAAAAAATATAAAATCCTAAATGGATTTATCTTCTAATTAAATATCTCACAACTTACTTTCAATCCATAATTAAAGATCCCACAACTTACTTTCAATCCCTGATATCTCTTAACCAAAAGATCAACCTTTGCTCTAATATCATTTGTTTGTGACTGAATGAATAGAAGACGATGGATTTCCTCATTTTTTTAAGATATTATCTATCTTGTTAATGGGGCCTAGTGAATATGTGATGTCAACATTTTGCATGAGCTCATCCACATCAGTATCTATGGATTGCTCTACTGCTAGATCAAACCCCAAATCAGTAGCTTGCCACACACATATATAAAACATTATCGAAATGAAACCAATAGACCGAGGAAAAAAACATAATAAAAAACCATATTGGTCATATTTAATTTTTACAATTACAATGAGGTATACGTATTTCCTCGAGGTTGTTTTCATCTGATCAACAATCGGGGACTTGCCCCAATTAGCACCCTGCAACAAAAATATAGAAAACATTATCGAAATTAAACGAATATACTCACAGGAAAAACCTATTAAAAAACATATTTCTCAAATTATATTTGTACAATTAGAATGAGGTATACCTGCAACCTCGAGGATGGTGTCCTCTCATCAACTATTGGGTACTTGCCTCGATCACTACCCTATGACACAAATATATAAAACAATTGTAGATCCTTTTTTATTATTATTTTTTTTTTCCGTTTTTGGGGGGGATATTTTTCATGGTTTTTTCCAAAATTTTTACTACTTGCATGTTTATATTTATTTATTTCATGGTTTTTGTATGCTTTGTTTAGAAATTTTCATTCAATTAGTTGCATGATCTTATATTCCTATCTAACTAATTATTGAACTGAAACTAATATATTGACCAAAAAACATAATAAAGAAAGATATTTATCATATTATATTTGTACAATTACAATAAGGCACTACTACATTTCGATCCAAAATCCGACGGTGCGTGGATTTCTCTTTTTAAACTTACCAAAAATCACAAGGATACATTTTTTTTTGTTAATGTGGCTACAAGCGTCGCTTAAGTGACGGATATTTTGATAACCGTCGGTTATGCGACGGATATTCTCATAAGCGTCGCTTAAGCGACGTCGCTTTCTATGTTAAATAGTTGACCAATTGGTCAAATATTTAACATAGAAAGCGTTGTTGCTTAAGTCAAATATTTAACATAGAAAGATCCGTCGCTTAAGCGACACTTAGGTTCATTTCCTACGCATTGGATTCTTCTATTTCTCTATTTCTCTTTTCCAAATGGAAGACTAGATCAATCATAGCTGATGGATTTGCCTCTGCCACAATGACGTTCTTCTTCTCCAAGATCACAACCGGATCGAAATTCTTCCATTTTCCTCAAACTAAACACGTGCAATGAACAAAGCACAACTCTGCTTAGAGAATGGCGACGGATCAAAGCCCAGTGACTCAAAAAAGATCTCATCGGCAACTGTAGACATATCCGAAAGTTCTGCTAGAGCACACTCTCGGAGGCTGCTAATAAAAGAATTACCCATCTTATTCAAAAATCTCTAAAGACCGGAGCCAAGCATCTGATCTCTGGGATGGAGGACCAGAGATCAAATCGCATGCCCTCTTTCTGAAATCAATGGTTAGTACTTCTGTCATCGTATGATTTACATTAATGCCCATTTTACACATTCTATTTTAGAAATTGATTACTGAATATATCTTGTATCAGCCTCTACTATTTACATATTTTCCCTTAAACTAGCTTTGAAAAATCACATGATATGATAAAAAACCCTGTTAATTACGGTTTCTGTATACTGAATATTCAAAGTAGACCTAAAGCTTTTAGAATTATTCCAATCTTGCATTTGCAGGTGACAAATTTGACTTCTGGGGTTTTGGGCTGCTTTTCTTTGATCTAAAGAGTAACAAATTTTGTTCTGGAAACAAAATGACCGTCATGAAGATTGGCTACAACAAAATGGGTTTTCTGAAAAATCCCTAAGTTTGGCAAAGGTCCAGGGTTCGTGTATTCTGTAAAATCCACAAATCTCGTTAGGGTTTAAGTATTCTGCAAAGCGCAGAAATCTGGGTAAGTTCCAATTTTGGGTATTTATTGATTTGGGGCAATTAGTGACATTTCTAAAAATGGCAGAAGGTTGGTGCTCTGAAGAGGTGCTAAAGGCCATTTTTCCCCTGATGAACGGAAAATACCTAGCATTCTGTATGTGTGTATGCACGTGGTGGAGAGATCAAGCCAAAGATGATTATTTTTGGAAGAATTTGTGTGCAAAGAAATGGCCATCTATTTGCAAAACCAAGGGATCTCCTCCAATTGGGGCTTCTCAGGGTTGCCATAAAATTTACATGAGTCTCTGCAAGCAGCGGCGTAGCCCCCTCCCGGTTCCCAGATTGTCCTTTGATGATATAGAATTCTATGTTGATATATGGCTGGATGATAAGTTGGTTTATTCAGATGTAGTCCCCGGTACGCTCCTTTAGTCAGGGATTATAAACCCTCCTCCCGAAATTTGCGATATGATGAGGGATCATTTGAGAATCCTAGCTTTCAAGATGACAATTCCCGTGAGTCCCAAGTTTCGGGTTGTGTTCAGTGAGAGCATTCGTGTTTCTCTTCTCGTAGGGCGAAGAGACAGTGATAAAGTTGCTTGCATTATTGATAAATTTGGCTTCGATTATATTGATGGACCGACATACAGGGCCCTTGCTTATGATTATTTGCAATTTTCTCCCTCATATCCATTTGTATCAGAGATCAAAGCCTGGTTTGCATTGCTGCTGGTGGATGCTCAAGACGGCAACATGGACGTCTTTGGCATTGAAGTGGACTTTTGCGATGCTGCGAACTTCGACAGCGAGGTTTTATGGCTTCTAGATATTCTGGATTGGAAGTAGATAAAAAGCTTAGTGGATGGAAACAACTTCACTTTCCAGACACTCAAATAGTAAAAGTTAAGTGTTCATTTGAATATGGCCGTTGATAGAAGATGTCATGCAGTTTCATCTTATGCTAGTAATTTTCATCTTTGGTCTCAATGTTGCTATCTAAAAATTTTGTCTTATGCTAGTAAGTTTCATTTTTTCCTAATTGCTATCTAAAAATTACATCTTGAAGTTGTACAGGTCACACAGCATGAGGCCATAGCATGCGAATGAGTTTCATTAGTCAGTGTTGAGAATTTGTCTGTCTATATGAAACAATTAAGAGGAGAACCTTTTGCTGTATAATAATCCAGATATCCATATAGAATCTTCAACATAGTGGATTTATGTTTTGCTGGATAAGCCCATTGATATGAATATGACTGTAATGCCAACACATTTTACAGTTAGTGTAACTTGGCTTAGGGTTAGCATTAGACTAGCTTTTCAAAATTTCTCAATCTTTATTAAGCATAAAATTTTCCTTGTGGCTATAAATTTAGAGTAATGACATTGAAAAAGAGTAAACATCGTAGTCTATACAGGTGAAATAAATGGAGGAGCACATGAAGTAAGATTTAAGGGACTGTCAAGAATGGTACAACTTTATCAATAATAACAATGGTTTACACATTTAGACAAGGTGGTCAACATAATAGAGGTTTTCCGCCCAATGTCCTTGATGACACCTTCATTTTAAAAATGAGGGCCTTTTATACTCATTGAGGTGACTTGTACACAATGGTTGTGGGAAACTGTTTGCCAACTAGCTGTGACCCCTTAGAGAACACTTCATGACATTTTTGACCACGTGCTTTGTTGTTAATGCCAATAACAAAAGCACTAAATGACAAACTATAGTAGGAGGCTAAATATGACATCAATTGAAACCTAGGCTACCATCTCTCTATTTTTGACTATCCTACTCAAGTTTGATTAGGAACATTTGCTGCTGCAATATTTGCATCTATTGGACTTTATTTGGAGGAATATTGATGTCTAGAACAAATTTTGCTACTAGTGCAAAATTGCAAATGGTGACTTTGATACTGATGATAACATTCTCTTGAAGTCCCCTTTGTCCTAGGTGCTGATGATCCCATCTTATTTTTAGTATGTCTAAGTCCTTGTATAAGTTTTTTGGTTTCCTTGATAATCAAATTGCTTCCTAGCATCCTCTTGCCCTTTTCCAATTTCTTGTTTTCTATCTCCTCCAAGTATTCCAATTTCTTCAGTGCCATAATGAAATGCTTCCTTTTTGTTATAACATAATTTTTTTATGAGTAAAAATACATAAGTTTTCCATAAATATACCTATATCCCTTGTACAAAAATACTCACTATTCTAGCTACTCTAATGAAATTCCACCTCATCTAAACTTGTAGGTCGGAGGAGGAGAGGTGAGGAGGTTCATCCTTGCTCCTTAATTGCTTCTTTGAGTTCGTTTTCCACATTTGTGGATTTGGTAACAAGATCTTGACTGTTGGAGGTCTTTTCTGGTTCATTTGCCTTATTTTCAGGTTTCTCGCTCTTGGTTCTTGATTTTCGATTGTAGGCTTATTCACTGTTGAGGATACTTGGGAGTTTCTTCTTTCTTATGTTCTAGGTTTTAAGTTTGGGGTTGTTTTTGTAAGTTCATTTAAATTCCTTTGGTTTGATTGCCCTTTAGCGTAATCAGGGACAAGATTTTTCTAAGACTTTATTTTCTGTGGTGTTTTCTGTTGTCTTTAGTTAAGACTCTTAGTGACATACTTTTTGATCTTTGGCAGTTACAAGGTCATAAAAAAGTTGGGGGATGAAACTTATATGGAAGTGTATGGAAGGCTTTGAATCAGCAGACACATGAGATAGTATGAATTATTATTCCTTTCAATTTAAGAAGCAAATGATCACTGTGTTCACTTGTTGTGGATGAAGTTATAGGTGCTTCAACACCTCTCTGCAAAAGAAGTGTTAACAACTTGTGAAAGCACCCTCACTGCCAATTTATGCAAATGTGTGATAGAGGAGTCATACATGTTCCACCGTGTTACATGATTCAACCTATCTTGATCTTTGGTTGCATGTAGGTTAGAAAGGATTGCATGTTCACTGATGTACTGCATGTTCACTAATGCTTAAGAGAGAAAGTGCGCTAGGTTGAGATCAAGCTGTGGTCGTCTCCTGGTGTCATAGAAAACTGAATGCTGCCCATAAAGATGATTTGAACATTATTTCAACATAAAACATCCTAGAAGTCTACTTTGCAGCCTCTTCCACAAGTTACTTAGAAAGTTAGAAGTGAGACGCCACCCTGAAAAAATGTTGCAACAAGGACTAAAAGTATAACAACCTTTCCTAATCAAAATTATTTAATATTCAGCCTCTAAGCAACCACTGCTGCCATAGATTTGCATTACAGTTCTTCCAAAGGTGAATTCTGTGGTGGAAATGTTCACAACAGGTGACAGTCTGTTCCAAGATAGAAAAGAGAACCCTAACTGGAGATGTCGTCTACAACACAGACAATAGCAGGGCCTAAAAAATAGATTAGATACCACTAATCTCCTCTTTCTACACTATGTGCAGCTTCATATACTCCAGAAAAGCTAATAGGTATTGATAGGTGGACCGCCCTCCCTCTTAGGGTTTCTGTTTTAAGAGCAAATCTGCCCAGACTTCCATTTTCATCACTTCCTTGCACATAGTTCCGCCCACATTTAGAGAGGAAGGAGAATCTGTTTGTTTAATGCTGCTCATGCTCAGGCTTGGCAATAAAGTCATTTACTGCTGCATGGGTTCTCATAATTGGAATAAGACATAACTACACCTCCTTTCATGATGAAAAATGCCAAGATCTGCTTGGAATATGCCAGAATTATTCAGGATGCGCCCAGATTGCCAAGAAATATGAATTATAATACGCAGGGCCTATAAAATGATACCCAGATTTGTTATTTGATGCTGAATTAGGTCTAAAACATGCTCAGACTAGGGTTGTCTTCATGCCCTTTGACCATCAGACCCATTGTTTATTGTTTGGGCACAGCCCAGCATGGAGAATTAGGGTGATCTGATGCTGAACGATGCTCAGAGATGAAGTTCTATTGCACAACAATGCTTCTTTGACAATGCTTTTACCTACAGTATTTCCCAATACTGCCTCAGAATGGCCCAGACTTACTGATCAAGGTCTTTTTTTTCCTCAGGAGACCTCCAGACTGCTTAATAATGTGGTTTTATTCCTCAATTATCCACAAACTTTTCCCAAACAAGTTCAGACTCAAGCCATGTCCCAGATCTAGTTTTTATGTCTATACACACCTATTGGTCTTCAAATGTAATTTGTAGTGGTCTCATCCTTAGATAGTATATTGCTATCTATATAAAATACATGGATGACAAACAATGGCTTCTTGGGTCTCCAAAAAGATTCAAACACGATGCCATTGCTTCGTAAATATTGTTTGCATTGCAAACTTTCATTGGTCTTCTGAGACAAACATTATTTATTTAAAATGCATTATTAATTACTGTTTGGATTCTAGATTGAGAATTCTTCGATGTTTATAGTACCTTCTTTAAGGTTTATGTGTGGGGAACCAAAATTTTCAATTGCCGCACTTGCAGCAGCACCTGTGAACCCTAGTAGATTTTCAAGACTTGGATCTCACCAGAGAATCGGGTTTTTACCAAAAGACAATATACTTGAACGTAGACACTCTTACATGATTAACAAAGAAAAAAATAAACTATGAAATCTCAAATCTGACAAAATATTTACCTTAGAAAATGCTAAACCTGAAGTATTAAACATACAATTCTTTTTCCTTGAAAACCAAAGATTTTGTGGCATGTTGGAAATTGTCCAGTGCCCAATTTTGGACATGCAACAAGCTTGGCCTACTGTGGCCTATATTAATGTTCTGTATGTAAGGATCAGAAAACTTGTCCTCTTGAAAACCAGAACTCTAGATAGCTGCACAGAGTCTCTTGCACCTCAGAATGCTAAAAGAGTCTCTTGCATTTCAGAATGCTAAAATTTCTCTCAAGTAATTTGTTCTTTGCAGCAGCCAGATGGCTTGCCTTCTGGAGCATATAATCAGCAATAACGCATCAATATGCGAGAGAAGCAACTGTGGTGAGCAAAAACATAACATGAGAGCAAACAAGGAAATTCAACTGCATTTGTTTTCCCTGTTCTTTTCAGTTGGCTTACTTGCATGGCTGTGCATTTTAATCGCATTTGTAATCCCCTTTCTTTTCAATTGGCTGACTTGCATGGCTGTGAAGAATTTAACACTTTGGACTCCAAACTTATGTGGTTGTGTCATCTGTCATTGACGGGTTTTAGGTACCATTCACTGGGATTCTGGCTTTTTGGTTGGATGCTTCTGCTTTTTTAGTGCCCAGGGAAGATCTTGGGGCTTCTCCAAGGCACTTTGGGTTAAATCACACAATTTCTGATTAAATTTTCACTGCATTTCTTTATTCGAACACCACTTTTGCTTAATTTATGTAGCAAGTAATAATCAAGATGATGATTTCTAGATTGTGTTCAAAATAGAATAGAACAGTAAGCATTCAAAAATTCACTCAGCTTTTTTTGCTTCATTATCATGGTATGGGCCTACTAAGATGTTTACTGAACAGTGGCTTTAGTAAATAATCCTGTTTTAGATTAGAGTCTAATTGGGATTCATATTATGGTATGAAACTAGAACCAAAGAAGTTAAACATATGAATTAAATGGCACATAATCAACATGAATATTCATTTTCTATTTACAAGGAATGGACAAGTGATGAAACTTGTGCACATACACTAGCAGAGGATGAGAAAACAATTTATCATGGAGAACTGGGAACTTAAAATCAATATTGGGAGATAATATCCAATGCATATAAGTATGGCACATTGCAGATAATTTCCCTGTAAATATGTTTTAAGAAACCTGTTTGGCAGTTGGGGTTCATAGGATTTTATTGCTTAAAGAAGCAAAACTGTTCATGAAAGAACATATTGAGCACTCAAAATTTATCTAATACAAAGGTGGGCTGAACCATACAATATTTGTGAAGAGTTGATATATATGTTTTCACATTATTTATTCAGCAGAAACCAAGGTTGGATTTTCATCTCAAGCATGTAATAATGTTATTCATTTGCAACATTCTGTGCACATAAAAATATACATATGTATTTAATACTAGAAATACACTCACATCAACCCAGGACTATATTTGGCAATTTGCAATCTTTTATTGCTTGTAACAACAGTACAAATAGGTGTTTGAAATAAGATTTCCAGTGTACCTTCAGGTCTGAGTTTGACTGTTTGTTACAGCTGCCTAGTACAATGATTTATCAAATTTTATGTTACTTCCGTCCCCGTACCCAAGTTTCCTGGCAACTTGGATCACAACGTATGTACTGAGCAATCTAGTTTACCTACTTTTGGTCATTTGTTGGACATTAACAAACTTATCTTCAAGTTAGCCTCTCAGAAATTCTTGTTTGAAATATGCATTTTCCATTCTTTCTGTCATATTATTCTGACGTTCATGTTTCATGTTGGACTTATATTGCAGTGCCATTCCTTAATTGATGAATTATTGACATCACACTCAACAGACTTGCAACAACGTGCCGACGAATTACAGGCACTGCTAGGCTTAGGTGCTGATGTAGTTGAATGTGTGATGCCATTAGATGCGAGCTGTGAAGACATTGAGGCAAGCTTTTATCTGTACTTTCTTGAGATTGCTCTAATTGCATAATTTCAGAAATAAAGCTACTACAACTTCCATACTTGTTAAGAGTAGTTAACTAAAAATCCATTACAGTTAGGTAGTCTGTAAGGAAAATATTTCAGTGAATTTAGCCTTCCTTTTCTATCGGTCTAATTTGGAACATCCATTTTTTCGGTTAATTGTTTTCATTGTTCAATGCTTAGGCTATCCAAACTGTAACTTTTATAAATCATTCTATACTGGTTCATACAACAGAAACATGGAATTAGGGCCCCTTGGTACCAGACTTTTGAAAAGTAGAGTTTAGAAGCATCTGTTGAAAGTTCAAATGAATGGGTTTTTTTCTTTTATATTTGCCAATTAGTACACTGTATGTATGTTGTTTTGATCTGAATGCAGTGGCTGCAATCCCAAAAAATTCAACTAGACATATTTGCTCGCGACTGTTATCAAAGATGTGAATTTACTCGCCTATGTCAGCCTTTCTTGATCTCATCGTCTTCAACAGAGATTCATGACATTAAGGTTAGTCCATATTCTTGACTGTTTAAAGAGTTTTTTAAAATACACAATAAATGGAATTAATGCCCTCTGCTCAAGTAGTACAGACACATCTAAATGCCCTGTCCTCAAGTAGTACAGACACATCTAAACCCTAGTCTGATATGCACCTCCATGCTGTAAAGATCGAGGTTGCATATCTCAAATTCGAAGATTTTATGCATTGACAATTTGTGTGAACTCAAGATCTACATTGTTGAGCTTTGAAGCCTTAAGATACATATCAAATCCAGGTTTAGATGGGTTTGTCCCAGTGATCAATAACCAGCCTGCTGCGCAACTGCCGGCACATTAAATGCTGAGCAGGCTTGCTAATTTTTGCCCGTATGTCCCAGTGTTCATATTCAATGTATCCCAGCATCATCTAGCTTCAATGCACCATCACACAACAAAGTGTTGATGGATCCCTATGCCCACCTGGGCTGTACCTGCGCTGTAGAGCAACTTGCTTTTCTTGGTGCAAAAATTGTAAATTGTCAGTATTCTTCACATTCATTATTCATATCTGAAACAATGAGTATTATTTCTGGATTTGTTGTAGGCTATTTATTTGTGAGGAACTAAATCATATTCCATATCTTTCATATTGTTGAGATAGACTATCTTGTCATAAGAGGAAGCTACAAGATTCTTACATTAGTTGTATATGGATACACTGTTAAGGAACTTGAACAATACAGAAATCAACAGCATCTGGAATGAAATCCTGTACCAGAAGTGAAATTTGAATTAGCACCATTACAAAACCTGCATCTCTTTGACCACGAGAAGTTGCAAGAGTTGAGCACTGAAATAATGGAGCAGATGCTCCATAACTTATCTTTTAGGTTTTTTTTTTCTTCAAGTGACTTGGAATAATTTGGCCTTTCAATTTCCTGTATGCAGAGAGGAGTTTTGCTGACGAGATTAAGTACAGTATATATATTGTGCATTGAGAAAATAGGTTGCTACCAATTCGTAAAGACAGGTGGGATCAATTTTATACGTCGAATCCTGAGATTCAAACTCCAGATGCCACTAGAACAATCAGCTTCTTTGTCGTCAGCTTGTTTGATTTTTCTGGCACTAGGAGCTCTGGAACATGTGTCTCGCTATGTGGTTGGGTGTGAGGCACTCATTGGATCAGAGCCGCACTATTGGAAACTTTTGGGGGATATACTAATTGGAAAAGAATTTGACCATGTTGCTCGAACTGCTATCAATATTTTATGCTGTTTACGTTTATTTAAAATAATTGATCGGTTTCAGGTGACTACTACTTATGTTGTTTTATCAACTATTGTTAATTACTCGTGTCATCTCAATTATGATTGCACAATGCCATGGCTTAATTTCTATGTCTATGTAAGTTGTCCAGGGAATGAGATAAAAGACTTGACAGCTGTTTGCCATGATCCATAACTTCAAATACCAGTGCTTATTACATTTATCCTCCATCATTTTTGCACTTTTAGTTCTGAGAAAGAGATGTTTCTTGTACAGGGAAAGAGGATTTTTTTATATTAGAGAAATTTTAAATGAAAAGGATCGTAAATACACTCTTCTAATTTAAAAAGGAAGTCAAATAATGCATTATCTGAAAGAAAATTGACAGAGGCTTGTAATTCGTTCAATAAAGTTTTATACTGTTGTAAGTGAGTTTTATTTGTGGTTGCAGTCCAGGGTTGATGAGTTGACAGCTTTGGAAAAGCCGGATTTAAAAAATATTGTGGAAGTACAATCCTTACTTAAGGAATTTCTTGTAGATCCGTCCCACTAATTGGTTTTTACCCTTTTAGATAGAATTTAGTTGACAAAGTCAGTTATCAATGTTGTAACTTGAATATGCACCTACACTTACTGCAGAATCTGTTGAACCTTCAAAACCCAAAAGATGGCCTGTGCTTATCACCAATGCAAATACATGCCAAGTTTGCATCTAATGGCGATGTCAATGGTCTCTCATTTAAAGAAACACTTGGTTTAATTTCCTCATCTAAGTACTGTAGAGCTAGGCATGAAATTGACCTTCATATTTTTTCATTGATAAAGGTATACTTTTGTATTCACTAGGTGCATAATTTTGGTTTTGATCTTGTCCTACTTGGTTAAATATAGATTTTTCCAAATTCCAAATATTGTATATAAGTTTACGGTGATTAGATTTGATGCTATTAATGATATGGTATCTTGAATTTTGGCATGGTTAAATGGTTGGTCAATTATATCATTTGGTAGCACCGAGATTGACTAGATATAATATGATCAGTGCAGGAGAAGAATTTTATCGCAATGCTCTCTCGCAATTTGTATTTTTATTAGGTGATTTTCTATTTAAAATAGCATAAAGATCTAGTCATAATATTTGTATTTAAAAAAAAAAACACTTATAGCCGTCGGTTAAGCGACGACTATAAGAGATTTAAAAAAAATAAAATTCAGTAAGTGTCGCTTAAGCGACGGTTTTTTTTGGCTAAGCGTCGCTTAACCGACGGTTTTCTTTGGTGAACCGATGGTTAAGCGATGCTTTGCCAAAAACAAACCGTCGCTTAAGAGACACTTATTGATTTTTCAAAAAAAAAATCACCAAAACCGTCGGTTAAGCGACGCTTAGCCAAAAAAACCGTCGCTTAAGACACACTTATTGAATTTTTAAAAAAAAATCACTTACCACCATCGCTTAACCGATGATTTACATTTAACCGATGGTAAAATGACCTGTCACTTAACCGACGGATTGGAAAGATGTCAGATAACCGACGCAAAGCCACCGACGCTTAAAAAAAATCATAGTGTCGTACATGCGACAGGGAAGTGTCGAAAATCCGACAATACGGTCGTCGGATTTTTGGTTGAAATGTAGTAGTGAGGTATGCTTGCTTCCTCAAGGTTGGTGTCCTCTAATCTACTACCAGGGAGTTTCCCCGATCAACACCCTACAAAAGAATAGAGAAATGATTACCGAAATGAAACCAATATGCTCACGGAATAAACATAATAAAAAACATGTTTCTCATATTTAACTTGTACAATTACAATTATCAAGTATACCTACTACCTCGAGGCTGGTGTCTTCTGATCAACAATTGATGAATTGCCCCAATCAACACCTTGCAACAAAAATATATAAAACTTTACCGAAATGAAACAAATATAATCACAAAAATAGCATAATAAAAAAATATATTGTTCATATTATATTTGTACAATTACAATGAGGTATACATGTTTCCTTGAGGATGGTGTACTCCTCTAATCAACTACCAGGGCTTGCTTCGATCAATACCCTACGAAAAAATATAGAAAACATTGCTGAATTTATAAAAATAGACTCATGAAAAAAACATAAGATCATATTAGATTCATTAATTAAAGTTTGGGTAAAATGTTATGTGTACCACTCCCGTAGTAATAACATTTGAACCCTTTCAATTCAAATTGTAATTAATCAACAACTCTTCCCCTACAACTATTGATTTTATGGCACATACAAGAAACAATTTCCTTCATGCACCTCAAATATGCAATTGGGTTGTTTATTTGTAGACCCAATTTGTGTACTATTTATAAACCCTGTAATTTTTCGTTGTTTCTTTTGTCCTTATGTTAATGTACATAGTTTCTCGTTTATTTTGATCCTTTTATTTTCACTATAAATAATTTGCACACAATCTGTATCTGCTCATACTTTTTTTATATTGGACTAGTTGCATACAATCTCTATAACTGTAATGGGGTCCAACATACTCCATCAATTAAGTACATATGTCGTAACTGACCTTTATGCCATCCAGGAAAAACAACCCCAACCATGTAATGACGATGGTGCAATACGATATATCCGGTCGTTCACACAAGAAACTATATTTATTTTAGGAATATCCTTGGTGACGCATTGTTTCAATAGATGTTTATACATCAAGGGAATCTTGATGTATTCTTTGGTCTCATCATCATAAGAAGATGACCCCGCTTCAACAAGAAAAAAATCCATGCAATTCTATAATTTTCTTTTGATCTGTTGACATCTAGTTGATCTCCATCTCATAGACCTAATAGATAACTCGCTTTCCTCTAGTCTTCCTAAACTTTCCTCACTTGAGGAATACAAATCTGACAAATACCTGTTTGATTCTACCAGCACCATGGGATAAAAGTTTCAATGTTATGGGTTTGGATTATGCTAAGAAAAAAGTTTCGATGTTTTGGGTTTGGAAGTAGTGAAAATATGGTCAATTATTTTAGAGTCACCTAGACACATGGAGCAATGAGATGGTCCTAAAGCCCATTTACAAATATTATTCCATGTGAAATTTGTTTTCCATCCCAATATGGTTCTTGGGCCAATAGTCCAAGTTCCATATATTATTCCATAATGAATTTGTTTTCCAAATTTGGAAGGTTTCCATTAGTTGTGTGTATTCATGTCTAACAATAAAGTTAGTTAATATTATTTTTCCCCATCAAGGATATATGGTCTAATTTAAGTTATTAGCCTTGCTTGTAGTTATTGCCACATTGGGTAGTGATAGAGATCCTATATAAATCATATTGGACAAGAATTCAAGTGCTTTCATTTTCTGAAAAAACTAATGATGTATATTGCATATTTAATTTGTTGTCATTCTTCCACCCGAAATTGATGGAGCTTAATCTCCACTAGTGTTGGGTTGATATTGAAATCTCTGAAGGGATCAATAGAATGTTGTCAGGAGGTCAACAAGTCTCAAGGAGCTAATGTAAAATAAAGTGTATTTTCTTTCTTGAATTTCCCAAAAGTTTCATGAATTAAGGTGTCAAAGTCATTTAGAACATTGTTTAGATGTGGGAGCCTTGTGGAAAAATTATGGTTGTGGAGTGCTACAATTTCTTATAATTTGTTTGGGTGCATTAAACAAAATTGGGAGAAGAAAAAACTAAAATTCTTTCATGTATGGATCTAAGAATTGTTAGCTAGTTACCCAAATAACTTTGTATGTTTCAAGACATTTTTTTAAGGAACAATTATATCATATTAATAAAAGAACAAAGATACAATCATGTTAAAAAATAAATTGATCCTTAATATTTTCCAATATCCAAACATGCGATGGGAGGTGAAACCACAAGGAAGATCGAAAACCCTAGGAAAATCGAATTATTAGTGTAACCCCCTTGACAAAATGAATTAGCAATGAAACCTCAATGATTTGAAAATTGATTTTTAAATTTGTCAAATCAAAATGATTTAGGTCTTGGTACTCACAGATTTGGGAGGAATTGGCTGCTCTTACAATTTCTATGCTTGGCCTCCCTCTCCCCTGCCACAATCAAACTTTTATCTCCTCAGTATCTGTTGGTCCAAATCACCTCTCCCACTTCTTACTTTCTAGGTAGCTAGATGTCTCAAATCCAATGTCCAACTTGCTTGTTCTTAAGCCATCAATCTTGCTTCTTCGTTGCTCCCATCTCAGACCTAAAGATGTGGTAAATAGAAATCAAAGGAATTTTGGGTCGATGTGAAAGGGTCTATGGATGGGGATATGGAGTGAATAATATCTTCCTTTAAGCATCTCGTTCAGAGCACGGACCACTAATATGAGCACATGACAGGATGTTTTAGAGGAAGAAGCGTGGATGCGATAATTTGCAAGGTGAGGTAAGTATCATGGCTAACTGATATGACATTCCACAGGTCACTGACACTCCACACAACCTCCACCACTCCACCAATCAAAGGTATGCTATAGAGAAATATGTGTGGGTGCACACGGAAATTTTAAATTTNATATTTGTGTTTAAAATTATATATATGTTAACCATTCACACACCTTCAATATTAATCATTATAAACATAGACGTTGGATGACTTGGCTCGACAAATTGTCTCCTAACACATTTTAAACCCAAACAAAATAACACCCTAATACACTATAATACCTATCCAATTTGATTGTGAACACACTATGGTTCCTTACACCCTAACCCACTAGCACACAATAAACCCTAACCACTATGATCCCTAACCCTTACCACCCCTAACAAAATGATTCACTGTAAAATTTGACCCCAAGAATGTAGTGATCCTTAACCCAGAAAATTGCATCTCAACAAAGATATAGAACACTTAAAAATCAACCAAATGACATTCACCAAAATAATAACACCAAGATATAGATAACCTTAAGGTAGGGTAACACCATCAAATACTCCTTAAGGAATTAATCACTCGTCAATCCATGCTTGTACAATAACAATCTTCTAACATGACTAACATAATGATACTCATGTCTATTTATAATTTCTCATGAGTATATTTAGGGTTCTATGCCTTATTATTATATCATTTCTTCTAACTAACCCCAAACCATAAAGTGGATCATATTCCATTATTAATGACCACATTACATTAATTATTCTCGTTTGGTACCCATTACATATATTATTCCCATTTAGGTACCCATTACATCATTTATTCCCATTGGATACCTCCCTAGGTACCCCATATTATCCTCCCTAGATATATAACATTACACCCCCCTTAAAAATGTTTTGTCCTCGAAACATGAGAGGAATACACATAATAATATTGACTAAGAAACTTAGTCAAATGATACTAAGCATGTGCATCCATCCATCCGAGTGGAATGTGAATACATGGTGTAACTACTTCATGGATTCCTTGATCTTGATTTGTGCTCTTGTGGTAAATCTAAGATGATGTTGCATTTCTTTGGTATCTTCTTGTATTGGTTGAAGTCTTCCATACATATCCATATTTATTTCTCTGTTGGTTTCATCGTGGTTGATTGTAGGTTTTTTGGTGCTCCCAACTTCTCCTTGATGATTGTTGCTTCTCGAAGTAGTGTGGATGGTGATATGTCGCAACCTGAATGATGGGAACCTTTGTCTATGTTTTCATAGCATGTGATTCCTGGGAATCAAGTAGCTGTTCTTATATATTCCTTGATTCAAAAATTTCTTCATGGGATTTCTTAGTATCTTCTTCTGATACCACCACAGACTCATCATTTGATGTGTCATATGCTGCAATTGGTTCCCTTGGAAATACTTCATCATGTTCCTTCTCAGTCTCTTTTTGTGGTACAAGAGACATATCTTGCAATGCAATTTTCTTCTTCTTGTACAAAAGCTTTGAAAAATTCTTTACTATATTAATATTGACTCTACCTACTGATTGCATCCACGGATATCCAAAAACAACATCTACACCATCCATATCTAAAGAATAAAATTATGAATGCAACACATATTTATCCATAGTAATCTTCAAATCTTTAAAAAATTGAAAATTTTCACCATCAACCGGTGTGCTTTGAATATGTTTGGTAGGAACTTGCAATTTTTTGGCCAAATTAGCATGGATAGAATTGTTCTTGCAAATAGGGCTAATAGAAACAAGAATATTATCCTTTTGAATACATCCATGGACTTTCGATATAGAAAATAAACCCTTATGTCCCACATGGTATTTGTTCTTGGCATGTGACTACTTACCTAAAAATACTTGTGCAAATTCTTCATCAGAAAGTGCATCCATCTTTCTAGAGTCAAGTGAGCACCACCATACCTTAACATAATCTTTGAAATAAGTGTTTATCCAAAGTCTCCATGATTTTTCCTCTTCTGATTTGCATTTTTTTATACATTCTTCAATACTAGAACCATCATTATTTCCTGTAAAATAAATACTTCCCATTTTATTTTTCAAAAATCCGCAAATAGAGTTAAGGTTTCACAAAAATCACTTACTTCTCCTCCTTGTAGCTAGGGTTTGAGATGAAATTTTTTAAATGAGCATAACTTGATCAATATTGCTCAGAATATCTATTATAGCTCGTTTTTGGAATTGGTACTACCATTCTACATCTATTTATGTAATCGAAGCATAAATCTGGGCACCCCATCAAAATATATTCACTCTGCAATTTTCACAGCCGTCATCGAAATTCTGAAAATATATGATTTTAAATCAACAAAATATCCACGTTTCGATCTCCAAATGGGATCATTTTTGGTTTGAAATTGCGTATTTTTGTGAGAGGAATTCAGATATGCAACTTTTTTCTTTTGAATCTCCACAAAAAGTTTCATAAATTGATCTTAATTCGCCACCCAATTTTGCCCTATTTTGTTTTTCAAAAAGAAAAACAAATTCTCCACTTATGCGAAGGAAAGAGCTCTGATACCACTTGTAGTGATCCTTAACCCATAAAATTGCATCTCAATAGAGATATATAACACTTCAAAATCAACCAAAAGACATTCACCATAAGCATAACACCAAGATATAGAGAGCCATTAAGGTAGGGTAACATCGTCAAATACTCCTTAAGGAAGGAATCACTCATCAAGCCATGCTTGTACAGTAATAATCTTCAACATGACTAACAAAATGATACTCATGTTTACTTATACTTTCTCATGAGTATATTTAGGGGTTTATGCCTTATTACTATATGGTTTCTTCTAACTAACCCCAAACCATCAAGTGGACCATATTCCGTTATTAATAGGCACATTACATTAATTATTCTCATCTGGTACCCATTACATATATTATTCCCATTTACGTACCCATTACATCATTTATTCCCCTTGGATACCTCCGTGGGTAACCCATATTATCCTCCCCTAGATATATAACAAATAATGCTAACACCCTAACCACTATGACACTTAGTCCTTATGAGCCATGAAAAAATATTCCCTTAACACATTTTGGCTACAAAAAAACTAAAACCTTAATACATTGTAACCAATGTACACAAAAGTTCCCTTGACCACACAATGTCACATGGAATCTTACTAGGTTATTTTGCCTGATATAGTACTTACTACCCTGCTAATTTTAAGTTAAAAATATTAAAAAAATAATAGGTATACAAGGACCAATATAATATGTTCATGATTGTAATATTAATAGGAAAACACCATGATCCTTAACATTATGACCCTAGACACACTTTTACCTCCATCCACTATCATCCTTGACATAATAACCCTAGTTCACACACTTTATCTCTAAACAAACTTATAAAACACTAGTACATTGTAATCCATAACCACTATGAGCTCAAACACACTATGATGACTAACACAATAAGCCATTAACACACGTTAATGAACTATTTGGACCTTGACACACATTAATATCCTAATGAACATACATTTACCTTTGATTATTTTGAGCTCAACCTACCTTTGAACCCTTCACACACCTTAATAACTAACCACTATGGTGTCATAATTATGATCCTAGAAATAGTATGACCCCTTACACAATTGTCCCACAACACACTTTTACCTCTAACCACTTTTATCCTAAACACATTAACCCATTACGCATATTGAGCCATATCCATTATGACTCGTAACCCTTTCGATGAGCAACATATATTTACAATTGTAATTGGGAAAAATATATATCACAATAGTTCATTTGGGGTGTTGAATACATTAACTTGTCAGTATATGTCAAATACAGTTTGGAACTTGGAATCCATCATATATTAATATCTAAATCCTCCTCACATGCCTTCATTGACTAGTAATACTCATGGTTAAGAGGACCAATTTCTTAAGGGATAAATGACAACAACATTGAATGTGCTAATGATGATGATAATGATGATAATTGTTCTTTATTATATAGTCACATACAATATCAACATAATTAGCATATCTCTCTCCTTTCACCTTATGATCACCTTTTAAAAATGAATGCATTGTAATATATTCACGTTTTTGTTGTACAGTATGATAATGGAAATAAATTCATTAATTTGATGATGACATAAACATTATATTTCATGAAAATGGTATATATGATAGAAGTGTATGATAAGAAAAATATTGTAAAATTATAAACAACCAATGAGATATTAAAGGATCGAGAAAAAGTCAACAAATAAATGGATTTTCCCATCCTATTCCATCCTATCAAAAATATTATTTTTTGTTATTTTCAAATTCAACGTCACCATTTTCATCATCATCATCATCACCACCATCATCAACATCATATTCATCATCGCCATCACCATCAACATCATCTTCATAATCACCATTAATTGATGTGATCAATGATCACTTATGCATTAATCCTAGTTGTGTTGTTAGATTGAAACACAATTTCATCATGAGAGATTTAATGATACTTGTTCACTTATTTACTAGGGTTTTTATTGCCTCTTTTTTCATATTTGCACATTCATGTCTTTAGATATGGTTTTTATTTTCTTCCTAGAGTATTTGCTTTTATAAACTTAACAATTATGGCCTAAATATATCTAGGTTTTCCCAAATCTCCTAGGATAGGAACTTGGGGCACAACCCCTATTTGGTATCGATAGATTAGGCATAAACATGTTAGATAGTTGAATAATGAGCACAAAATACACTCTCAATCAACAATCAAAGCTATGAACAATCACAAATGAAATAATTCATCAATAAATGAAATTATATATTAAATAAATTTTTCAATTTCTTTCCAAGTAATAATAAAACATTGTACTCGATACAATATGATAGTTTAATGTGCCATATCCAACTATAAATAGCACTAATGATGATGAATATGTGACAATATTTACTATACTAATGATTATGAAGGAAATGGCAACTATGAACATTTTCATATCTAACAAATGTGCCTTGGAATATTTTTCTACCAATTAGTAACCATTATGTAATATGGTTTAAATATCAACGAACATGAAAATACAAGACAACCATGAAGTGTTTTTACACACCAATAAATTTTTGAACCCAAATGAAAGAACCATATGTACAAGAAGGTGGAAAATAGTAAAACACACCATTTCCAACTGAAATCACAAAAAAGAACCAATAATGAGGGATGGGTGGGCATTTTGTGAACCGGGTTATATTGGGTTCAAAACAGAAAAGTTTCCACTTTGTGAGATTAACTGTGGGAAAATGAAACAAGATATTGAGAATATAAAAGATTTTTTGTCACAAATATGTCTATCCTAATCCCCATGGTCTCAAATTCAATTATTCACATATGTACGTATTGCAGCATGCATTTTTCTAGGCTCAATTTTGAATATTTACACTTACGCTTTTACATAACAACTTGGGGTTTTAGTCCTAAATTTTATTTTGAACAAGTTATTGACAAATTATGCATAAGAACATGTTTTATAAATATATCATGCTAGTCTTTACCATAATAAAGTCATGATATGTGCACTCTTTATCTTGTTGATGTACTCGACAAAAATCATACAAAACAATCTAGAAAGTTAATGATATCCAAATTGAAAACTTCACTTGTGCATGATAGGCCCATGAATCTAGGTATACTATAAACATTCAATAGGGTATTATTCTCTATATATCTATCTACCCTATTTACAAATCCATGAATTGGAAACATTTAATAGGAGGGTTTGGCTTGCATTTTTATTAAGGTAGGTGGACATTTCTTGAATACAAGACAACCATGAAGTGTTTTTGCACACCAGTAATTTTTTGAACCCAAATGGAAGAACAAGATGTACAATAACGTGAGAAATATTAAAATGCACCATTTCCAACTGAATCAGTAAAAAACACCCAACAATGAGGGTTGGTCAGGTATTTTTGTGAACTAGGTTAAATTGGGTTCAAAACAGAAAAGTTGTCACTTTGTGAGATTAACTGTAGGAAAATTAGATAGGATCCTAGGAATATGAAAGATATTTTTGTCAAAAATATATCTAGCTTAAATTACATGGTCTAGTATTCAATTATTCACATATGTACGGATTGTGGCGTGCATTTTTTCTAGGCTTGGCTTTGAATATTTACACTTAGGATTTTACATAACAACTTGGGGTTTTAGTCCTAGTTTTTTTTATTTTGACCATGTTATTGACAAATTATGCATAAGAATATCTTTGATACATATAGTATGCTAATATTGACCATAATAAAGTCATGATATGTGCACTCTTAAGTTTGTTGATGTACCTGACAAAAATCACACAAAACAATCTACAAAGTTAATCGTATATCCAGATTGAAAACTTCACTTGTGTACCGCAAGCACATGAATCTAGGTATCCTATAAAAATTCAATACAATATTTTTCTCTATATATCTAGGTATCACATTTCCAAATCGATGAACTGTAAGCATTTAACATGAGGGTTTGGATTGCATTTTTGTTAATGTATGTGGACATTTCGTGAATACAAGACAACCATGAAGTATTTTTTCCCACCAGTAATTTTTTAGACCCAAATGGAGTAAATATATGTACAAGAAGGCGGGAAATAGTAAAACACACCATTTACAAATAAAATCACTAAAAAAGATCCAATAATGAGGGTTGGGTGGCCATTTTTGTGAATTGTTTTAAATTTGGTTCAAAACAGAAAAGTTGCGACATTGTCAGATTAACTCTGGGAAAATGAAACATGATATTGGGAATATGGAAGAGGTTTTTGTCAAAAATATATATATATATATATATATATTCAACTCCATGGTCTTAGTTTCAATTATGAACATCTACATGGACTGTGGCGTACATTTTTCTATGCCCAGTTTTGAATATTTGCACTTGGGATTTTACATAACAACTTGCAGTTTTAGTCCTAATTTTTTTACTTTGACCAAGTTATTGACAAATTATTCATAAGAGCACCAAATTCTTCCATACGCAAGTGAATTGCATATAGTAGGGTTCCACCTAGCTTGTCACACCATTCCCATACTCTCACAACTCTTCCTTTATTCATAGATTTGATTGTAACCTTGTGTAAATACTTTCGAGAGGGTTTTATAGTTATGTATATTGTATTTGATAATAATGCAAATGTAAGAGGGAGGATTTAATCTAAATAGAATAAAAATTGTCTTTTCATAGGTTTTAAGCAAACTGTTACTTTCATGTGTTTAAATTCAATGTCACTTTTAGCCATGGTTTGTTATTTCCAGGTATCTATGTAAGGCCTTCTCTCCATGAATATGTACCTTATTCTCTCGAAGTTCTAGAACAAAAATACAATAAAGAAAGTGAAGGCATCACTATTAGTCTGTTTTTGTGGATTACTAAGTGGGTATAAACAACATCAACCAACCTAATATGATAAACAATTGGGAAGTTGGAACATGGATGGAAATTGGGTAAGAGGGAAACATTGGCATGTGGTAACACTTGGTGTAATGATCCAATACTATCCTCTTAAAACATTCCTTCGTGATCAATATCAATATCCAAACCCAAAAATTATAGTTGAAGGAACATATTTAATTTTATCGAAGGGGGAAAGGGGATTATAACTTTTTCTATACCCATAATATTGTCTACCTTTAGTCCCCAAACCTATTCAATGTGATCCCATACGACACTAGTTTTGATGGATAAATAATGTTAGAAATAGTTTAATGCCTTCATTTTCATGCATATGTAGGTTAGTACCAATATTTGATTTTTTTATCACTTGAAAATATATCTCCATGGTAACTCATAATGGAGTACAACTTTTTTCTTCACCAAGAGACAACCCACATTCTCTATTTTTTTAACTAGCCAAAAAAATATTCAAATCTTATTTTCCCTACAATTCAATATATTCATATGAATCCACTCATTGTTATCTATATTGTCAAATTCCCATGGTAGAATAGATGAATGGATATCAGTAACTCTAAATAGCAAGCAAATTAACTTTCTCATTCTGGATAGGAATACGAAAAATTTGACCTTCACCCAATTTAGTAGAGCACTAGAATATAAGGTATAAAATACAAAGCCTCAACCCATGTGCTATATCACTAAAAATAAAATAAAAGTATAGGCATTTTTAGTAATTGCATGTTTTAGCAGTGAACTTGGGATCATCATACACAAGAGATTAGGAATCACAAAAAAATACCATTCATTCCCAAGTTATCTAAATAAACAATTAGGAAATCATGTGGGTACCTTGGTGGAATAATGCCCAGTTTTGAATTACTTTAGAAAAATTATTTATTATTAGGGGATTGATAATTAATATAGTAAAACTTAATTTGTTACATGCATTCTATGCCCACAATCTCTTCCTGCATGCATCCTCTTCCTGTATTGTTAGAATGCATCCTCTATGTGCCTTGCCATACTTTTTAATTGCTAGATGGGTGGATTTTGAAAATTACACTGAACGAGCTAATTGCCCATGATTTCAGGTCTAAAGTAAGACAACTTTGGCTACAGTTGAAACATAGGTGTTTTGTAAAATGACAATAGTTAGCAAAACTGGGGGTTCCTAGGTCGAACGATTCACTGTGAATAAATTCAAAGAGAGTCTTGATAAATGGACTAATAGAAGCATGTGGCAAACATGTGTGGTAGATACCATTCAAAGAGCAGGAGTGCATGTTTTTGTTTTTGTATAGTTCAATTTCAATAATGAAGAGATAGATGATGAAATTTCTAATTTTGATGATGGGGTAATTAAATTGGTGATTTTTTGGAGGATTGTTTCTTTAGACCTTGATTTGATTTCCAAAGCCACTAGAATTCCATGTAGGGTGAGAGTAATGTTGACCTCTTGGAAAATCCCTAACATAGAAAAGAATGATATGGAATAAAAAATATGTGGGTAAAAATTATATGTTCCTAGGAATGGTTTAAGAATGCAATATGTTCCCCGAGGACTATACAAAAACCTGATTCATATTGTCCTTAGGACGCTTTTGAATCACCACAAGTAATGTATTTCGAGAGAATGCATGAATATTGTCATTCACTGGGTTGATGACATGCCCAGAGATGTCCCTCATCTATTGGATAAGAAATTGCAATTTGCGCTGTAAGAGAGAAAAAACATGAGAGTGAAGTTCAGTTACCCTGAAACATTTTAAAAAATTACATCAAAAGGCCTAAAGTGAAAAAAAATAATGAAGAAGTTCCTCAATAGTCTCCAAAGAGCAATGTGAAAGGAGTTGTTGGTCCCTCAACTTCAGAACTACATGAAGAGGCTATGGATAACTATATACAAGGTATGGGAAGTTACATTGGTTTATCAAACCATGAATATGAGATTGTTGTCTCAATTTTGGAAGGATTACATGGAGGTGAAATGACATAAAATCAAAGACAAGATTTAGATGGTTTTGTGGATTATGAACAAGAGCACAATGATGATGATATGATAGAAAATCAAAGGAAATATTTTGTGTATTGTGGAAAACATCCTAGTGATGATGATATTTATTCTTGTGTAGAGATCCTTTTGATAGGGTTTCACCTTTAATGTTGGAACTTTAGCAAATTGCCTCTAACAGATTTGATTCAACCGCTCCAAAATATTATTTTCATGGTGGATTTGTTTTCTCTCTTTTTGATAAGATGTTGAATTTAAAAAAATTAGCTTGCATGGATGAGGATTCATCTATAAAGAGTTGTGACCTGTGCACAAATAAGGATATGCAAACTCTTGATCTATTATAAAATACTACAATGTTACAGAAAACAAATTGTGGAGATTGGAGAAAAATCAAGACATACAATAGAAAGAAAAGACATATTTATTGAAAGTATATATTAATAAGTAAATAGAATTATAGATAATAATAAGAAGGAATATGAGAATTACATTAACATTCTTAAGTCTTTGAGCAAAGTATATGAAGAGATTATACAGAGTCTTCAAGATGAGTTGAAAAAGCGGCTTGAGGTTTTGAACGTACTACCTATATAGAAGTTGTGGTAGGTCAGGAAGCAAAAATTATGAATGAACCGAAGCTCAAAGAACAATTCATTTAATGTTTAAAGTCTCATTTTGAACAGATATTCAAAGAAGAGTACATGAAACATCAATATTAGAGTGAGGAATATAATAAAAGAGTGAAAAAATGAAGAAAATGATTTGTAACAAAGATCAAAATTTGAAAGACAAATATATTGAGAGGATTGTTGTAAAGTTTTGTGTAAAAAGGGATAAAAGAAGAGAAGGACCAGAACTGCGCTTCTAATCTTGCACACCAACAGTCCTTAATACAATACCACAATACCAGAGGTCATTACAAATGCGAGAGAATACAATGGAGGATCTATTGTAGCAAGACAATTTTGTGGAGATGACAAAGAGCAAGTACTTAATTTTAATGTCACGTTAAAAATACGAGAGAATACCTTGATGGATGATATTGCAACAATGAATGCTAGAGGTGATATTTTCATCCCAACAACAATGATGGAACCATTGAAGAAGGAGGTAGATAATACATATGCTGAGTTTAAAGAGCTTAGGTAGAAAATATTGGAGCACAGGTGAGTACAATATTTGGGATGGAAAATGAGATAACAAAACTGAAATCTAAAATTTCTACTTTACAGATGCTCGTTCTTCAAGGCGTGTCTCTTTTGCATACTCCAAATGATGTATATTTTAGGGAACGATAGTTGGAGAAAGAGGCAAAGTAGCTCAGGAGATAATTAACTCAAGTTCAATATGAACTGAAAAATACAAAGGCCGAGTTTGACAAAGAACAAAAGGAAAGCAAGGAGAATTATAAGAAAAATGTGGATATCTTGAATAAGTACATTGATGAAGCTAATAATTAGATATCTAATGCACAAATTCATATGGAGAAATCCAGAGACCTAGAAGAAAAATTACGTGCAATTGCTGCAACTTTTGAAGAACCAGAGCCTTCTACATACTTAGGCAAGATAGACTCTACCCACTTTTCTTATTATCAAGAGGAGGGTTTGCAAAAACCTCCAAAACAACATAGAGATCTCTAATAGAATATTGCTTATAATATACATTGCCTTTGTAAATACAATTGTGTTAGAATAATCAAACCCATAGTATTACCCACTTAGACAATAATTCATTTATTTTTGTCTTATTTTCCTAGTTCATGAGTCCCACCATGTGCAAGTTGCTAATTGCCTATCCATAGAGGTCAAACTTGCCATATTTGACTCATGTAGCGCTTGGGAAAGCATTAGGAATCAAATCTTCTTTATTCCTGGCCTCCTAGGTGCCCTTCTGCTTTTTCTGCTTTATTGCTTGCT
>LPNX011205827.1:325346-338794 GCA_001517045.1 Pseudotsuga menziesii | reverse complement strand
GACACATTGAGATTCACATGCACTACATCAGAGAGCTTGTGCATGATGGCACCATTCACCTACTCTTCTGTTCATCTTCAGAACAAGTAGCTGATATCTCCANAATATAATTTTGTGCTACAGCTCCATATTCAGTCTCCATTGTTAGCAATTTTGCATGATCAATTGATAATTGTTGTGGGTAAAATTAATCTATTGCTGGCTTGAATTTGTACAAATTGAAGATTTAATATAAATGTCACTTGTTTATAGTTCTCGAGAATATATTTGTTTTTTTATGTAGTTGATGTGAATGATAATTATTTTTTTCCATAAGAAAAAAACTATAATATGCCTTCCAACATTTATTATATTTCCAAAATCTGGTTATAAAAACAAAGTATGAATCATCCACATGTAACACATTTCCAAAATCTGGTTATAAAAATAGAGTATGAATCATCCGCATGTAACGTAAATGTAACTTCATTTGAACTTGATTTCAACTTCTTGTGTGTATCCTCCTATTATACTTGCAACTGTATTTATCTTATCTGAACTCATAGAAGACTCTGATATGAGGTAAAAGCTACTTAGTTCAACTTCAAAAGTTTTAATGATCAACCTTCTTTGTTGTTCCTAGACACCCGAGATTCAGAGGTTAAAATCACTTGAACCCTATCTTCTCCAGAAGTAGTGCCTTTGTTCGACATGTTGTCTTAGATGGAAAGCATTTTAGAAGCACAATAAGGTGTTACAAAAACTTAACTACTTCCAACTTCTTCCTCTATTACAGGCATAACCAATTTTTCATCCACCTTATCACATCATCATCCCTGATGTTCCATGTAAAAATTTCATGAGAGAGAGAGAGAGAGAGGGAGGGAAGGAGGGAGGTGTTACCACCTAAGTTGTACATAGTGGTTTTTTATCAAATGAGCCTGGTGAACCGGAAAAGGTTAACTTGTTTGTACTTCAGAAGACCTTTGGAAGTACTTCTGGGAAGTGCTTGTTGTACTATATCACATGTTCATACCCCATGGGGGAATTGTAATAAATGTTCTAGCATGATAGTGTCTGTAAAAGAATCGGTCTCTTAGACTTTATTTGTCAATCCGATCAGCCCAGGGTGTTTTTTCCCTTGGTTATTATTGGTTGTTGAATAAACGACTGATAATTTCTGAGTTTTTCACTCCATACCTCCAAAGTTGGGGTGGTCGGCTTGGAATTTAGGCCTATTGAGGATATTAGAGTCTATGTGTCAATGTATAAGCATGCTAGACATCATGGTCGAGTCATATGAACATGTCTAAGTCCCCCTAGGTTTCTCAAATTTTTAGTTTTTTCAATGTTTTTTATTAAAAATTTATTTTTTCCAAAACTTAGGCTATTTTTTAATAGTTTAATTGGAAAAATTGATTTTGTAATAAAAGTGGGCCAAATAATCAGTTTCAGTCATGTAGGTGCTCATTTTCAAGCTAAGAGCACCATGTAAACCCATGGACCCACTATTTCCTAGTTTTGAGTGATTTTCCATCACTCAGGTTAGAAAGCCCCAAAAATCAATTATTGATTATTTTAATTAATAAATTGGTGAATAATGGAGCAAATCCAAAATCATAAATCAGTGGATTCTTAGCCGATTTGATTGAAATCAGTCAGATCTGAAGCAGATTGACTGGATCTGACAAATCCTTGACTAAAGGAGGTGATCAAATCAGATCCAGAGTTGATCTTCAGCTGTCTTCATGGGGAATTGCACCCTCTCTCTCTCCTCCACACGTGTGGACTCTCCTGGATGATCTGTGGATTGATGTGTTGGTTTATGGGTTGATGTGTCAGCTCAATCAAGCCCCCATTTGACAAGTAGGCTCAGTTTAGCTTCTGATCTTCATTGATTGACTCTCCATCAACTGATTTGATTTGATTCCTTGAGGAATTGCGCCCCCCCTGGGCTGGATGTCCTATTTTTTGTATATATCCTGGCTGAGGCTCCCTCTTCCAAGCTAGTTAGAGCTGGATTGAAGGGATTGCTATTGTAATTGTGTATTGATCATCATTTGTTGAAATAAAGAGAAGCTTTGGAGGCTCAATTATGGAGTACCTTTCATGTGTGGATCATCATTATCATGTTGCATTTGAGGTGAAACTGCTATTTTTTCAATTTTTTGCACTTAACTGTTATCTTCCTAAATGGTTATTGGAATCATAGGGATATATCATTGTAAGTAAGCTTACTTACTTCTATTTTTCTGCATATGTTTGAATGAGCTAATACCTGTATGCTAAATAATATTATTTGCATGCTGTATCATCTACTTCTCATATGTATCTTCAGATTTAATGGTTTTGTTTGTAGGATTTGTTGTGTAGCTTACAAGTTTTCTAGGATTGGAAGATCTATGGTTCAGGTTTGATTCCATTGGTTTCCAATAGAGATCACTAAGATTGTGCCCCTTGGTGCTTCACTACGAAGTTTCCTTTGCAGATCTGCTTTAGCAACAAGCACTTCTCTTCTCCTTTTCCTCCTTTAAAAATCTTAAATTTTCTTCAAATTGGTTACTATTAAGGATTCTTCTTACTCAGATCTGTCTCATTAATAAAATTACATATAGATCTAGTTAGTAAGGTCCCTTCCTAAGTCTAGATCTCAGTTTCGTTTTGCATATAAAGTTACATTTTAAGAGATCTAGCTGAAATTACCCTATTTTTGCAAGCATTTTAATGAAAATTTGTAGCTTGCTTTTAAGCAGGTGTGACAGAAAAGAAAGGAAGCTTCTGCTCGAAAGTGGCCTCAGGAGCGTTCAAATCCCCCCAGGGGTCTCCCATTTGACTAAAACCTTTAATTTTCGCACTTTGTAAACTCTTGATTTAACTTTGTATAAGGATCAAGAGGAAATATATCAGTTCTTTGATATTGTAACCACTGTTAATAAAAATAATTTTTTGAATAGGCTCTTTCGAGCCCATTCCCCATCCCCCCTAGGGGAATTTGCGTCGGTGTCAATTTTTTACTTTTTTGTTCATCTCTTTTCAAACTAGCGTAGCTCTAATCTGCAGGGTAGTATACTTTAATCATTATCAATTTCATATTCCATATTTGATATTTCAAAGTAATCTTAATACTTACCCCACGACTTTTCGATTGACCCAAAAGGGGAAAGAGATTCGTGGTAGGACTAATTAGAAAACCAGAATTGTGTATCTCTGTTTTCCTTTTCATCAATTGTTTCTTCAACTATTATAAAATTAACCCCTCCTTTATTCCTCGATTGAGATCCACTTGGATCAAAAGAGGTTCCTAGAGGGTTTTCTTTTTTAACAAGAACACCCAGTTTAAAATTTACTAAAATTGACAAGACTCCGGTGTGTATTCTCTGCACTTGGATGTGGTTCGTCCGATCAGTCAAGCTGTATCAAAAGCACTTGAGTGACTAGAATAATTAGGACTCACTCTCCCAAATTTACAAACCATCAGGTGAAAATCCAACACCTAGATCAAACCATTACAGTGGCAAAATACCCAAAGGAAGCGGGAACTTCTGAAAAGTGACCTCGGGGTGCCGATCTCTGTCACACCCTAATGGGTGCGTTATGAACAATATCCCCAGAGACTCCATTCAGCCCACATATTCCTTGCGGGTAGCCGTGAAGGTTTAGTTTTGGACGTACTCCAAGTACTCTTGGGTATATCTGGAGTCCACCCCTTCGCTTAATTTTAATCAGCTCACACCTCAAATTTAACTTAAAACGTACCAAGAGGCAATTGCAAAACATTCACTCCAAGCACATGCAAGCACATTGATTTTATTTTGATTCCATTCTAAGGCACTGGTTATTTTCTTGCTTTATATATATATTGTGTCTCAACATTGTGCTTTCGTGCGTTCATTTTTGTATCTTGTCATCTTTGATTGTCTATAGTTAAATTTCAAACTCCTAAGTAACTCATTCAGTTTAACATCACCATACTAAGTAATTATCCTTAGTAACTTAATAGGGTCTACCCCCCTTGGCTTCGTTAGGAGTTGAGCCTAAATGGAGGAGTCAAGAACAAGGTGACAGCCTTGACTCGAGACTTGCCCCCAAGGACACACCGAGTGGCTTGAAGATTTCTGCCACGTGACCCAGGTGTGCGAAAGGCCGCAACATTTTTTGGCACCATTGTCGGGGATAAATCTTTTTATTCCCGAGTACGACTTAGCTTAGCTTTTTTCTAAACAACTAAAAAGATAAAAAACTTTTGGTTGATCTAGTCTTTAAAAAACATAAAAATTAAAACTCGATCCATCTGGCGACTCCACTGTCTAACATCCCTTCAAGAATTTCTACCCGAAGAAACCGCCAACAGTTATTCAATCCTCTCCCCGATCCCGAAAGGTTTATTAGGGAAATATTAAATAGGCAGACTTCTCATAGAAACCTTGAAAATTTAGGAGACCAACCCCTCTCAGATATCCATCACATATTTGTAGAGAGTCATACCTTCCAATCCCAAGAAATGACAGAATTTTACAAACCCCTTGACTTTTCTCAGATAGCAAGTAGTCCTCATGACATTCCAAATGATGCTATCAAGAAGCTCCCCATATTCGAGGGAAATAATGCCATCACTGCCAAGACCCACCTCCGAAAGTTTGATAAGCACCTGGTCAGTTACTGCAATAATGCTGCCTCTAACCATGAAGATGTCAAAATGAAGCTCTTTGCTTTATCTTTAGAGGATGATGCTGTAGAATGGTACGATGACCTTGCGGATGATTCATATAAAACTCTTAATGAATTCTTGGAAGGTTTTAAGAAGAAATGGGGGGAAAATAAAGAACCAAGACATCTGCTTGCTGCCCTTCATAACATAAAGAAGATGGAAAATGAAACCATTGATGAATTTAATACTAAGTTCAGGCGTGTGGTTGCAGACCTCCCTAGAGAAATCAAGCCAAGGGATGCCTCCATCCTCATATCTTACATCGAAGCTTTCACTGGTGATTTGAGGTACCGGTTAAGGGACAAAGAGCCGATCAATCTAAAAACTGCTCAGGATTTGGCCGAGAAAATAGAAAAGAATATGCAATCTTCAGGCAAATCCAACATTCCAGGTTACACTAGGGGAAACACTTCATACAACAAAGAGAAGGGAAAAGCCGTTGAATTAGAGGAAAAGGCAACCTCTAAAGACCCCATGGAAAAGGTAACTAGCCTGATAGAAAAAATGGTTACTAGTCAGAACCAAATCATGGCAAATCAATTTGTACAATTGAATAATATTCAAAACAAAATAATCACAATGGAAAGAAATAATGGACCTAGGAACTTTCATCCTAAACAGAATCAGGTGTATCAGAATAAGGCTCCTCAATAAGAACCTAGGATTCCAAACCAGTTAGACTCAACTAACCTGGTAGAAGAAGTCATTCCACGGTGTAGACCTTGTGATCAATTCCACCAGGAAAGCACTTGCTATATAGCAAACCAAGTTATAGAACATGGAATGGCCGAGGTCAGTAATCAGGAAACAACATCAGGTGAGCTTGATCATGTGTACATGGTAGGCCGAACCTATCCTTTATCAAACCAGCATTGGCAACAGGCCACGGATTACGGTTATGAGAAGGATCTCCTTTCCAACTTTTATGGTGTAATGCCTTCCCCGGAAGCAATTAAGGAAATGAAGGAGGCTAGGTTCAAGGGAGAAGTATATCAAAGAAGAGAGAAGCCATCACCATCTAAACAGTACAAGCCAAAGATAACCACTCCTCTGCTCCCAGATCCTCCTATTGTCCCTGAATCAAATATTGATATGGGAGAATGGATAAGTAGTGCTAAGATTCATGTTTATGCAACTGATGTCCTTAAAATTCCTGGTCAAAAAGAAAAGTTGTTGAAAGCCTTAGAGGATATTCAAAGTAAAGCTCATAATATTGTCAAAGAGGATCCTTTTCCTAATAATAATGCTATATTTGAAGCTGAACATATTGAACCTATAGATATGCCTATAGTCCTCAACAGTGTTGATCCAAGAAGAGAAGACGACCCACCTTTTTATGTCTCCCTCTTAGTTGATAAACTTCTCCTTCATAACTAGATGTTAGATTCAGGTGCTTCCTCAAATGTCATGACAAGAAAAGTAATGGAGCAGCTAAATCTAAGGGTCACCCGACCCTACCACAATGTTTGTGCCATGGATACGAGAGAAGTTGAAGTGGTAGGGATAATCTTAAATTTACAGGTTAAGTTAGCTAAGTATCTTGATATCGACATGTCGATGGATGTGGTGGTGATAGATGTTCCAGATAATTGGGGTATGTTGCTATCCAGAAAATGGACTACAACTCTTGGTGGGCATATTCAAATGGATTGGACATGTGCTACTATACCTGCATCAGAGAACACTAGGGTGATTCTCCATAGAGAAAAGCTGAGGAAACAACATGTAGAAAAACCTAAGAAGCCCGGAAATGAATTTTTTCATTTCACTGATAACTTTGGAAACTATGCTATTTTGTCAAATTTAATTGCCCCTATTAAGGAAAACATTAAAAATGAAAAGATCGATGAAGTTTGGAAAATGTACTTTGATGGGGCTTATTCCAAAACCGGAAAAGGTGCGGGCATCGTGATCATCTCTCCTTCAGATAAAATCTACAACTTTGCGTTCAGGTTAGAGTTTGAAGCATCAAACAATGTGGCCAAGTATGAGGCATTGCTCCTAGGGTTAGAACCTGCTAAAGATATGGGGATAAAGATGTTGAACATAAAGGGTGATTCAGATCTAGTTGTCCTCCAGATTAAGAATCAATATCAATGCAAAAATGACAGACTAAGAAAGTATAGAAATGCCACATGGGACACTATGGAATGGTTCGATGCTCTTAACATTCAAAAGGTCCATAGGGAAATGAATGGGTTAGCAGATAAATTGGCAGTAGCAACATCCACCCTCCAGCCATTGGATGAAATGATTAATGGGAATGGAAAGATGGAAATTAATTTCAGACCTTCAATACCAGATAATATAGACCATTGGCAGGTGTTCAAAGATGATGAGCAACTCTTGAGATTTATCCACAATCTACAAGAGTTTGAAGGTTGCAAGATCAGTTATCAGCAAGAAGGTAAAGAATATCAGGAGTGTGAGGATAATGAAAGGAATCACATCCCGAGTAGCCTTATAAATTTCGAGAATATTTTCCATCGACAGGATCATCATAAAAAACAAAAAGAAGAAATAAAAATTGGGAATTATATGGAAATAAACATAGGAATTGACAAGGATCCTAGGTTAATAAAAATTGGAAAGGGTACTTCAGAAAAGGAAAGGAACAATTTGATCAACTTAATCAAAGAATATAGAGATGTGTTGGCCTTTAGTTATGATGAGCTTAAATCCTATATGGAGGATGTGTTTCAACACACCATTCCCCTCACAAAAGAAGCTAAGGAGGTCAAACCTTTCTGACAAAAACTTAGGCGAATAAATCCTAAGTTGGCCCCCATTGTGCAGAAGGAACTTCAGAAGATGTTAGCAGCAGGGATTATAGCACCTACAAGACATTCATCTTGGTGCTCCAACTTAGTTGTTGTTAGAAAAAAGAATGGGTCAATTAGAATATGTATAGATTTTAGAAATCTGAATACATCATGCCTCAAAGATAATTACCCATTACTCGACATGGAAACATTGCTTCAAAGAGTAACAGGATCAGGAATGATGTCCATGTTGGATGGCTTTTCCAGTTATAACTAGGTGTTGGTAAATAAGGAGGATCAACATAAGACTACATTCACCACACCTTGGGGTACCTATAAATTTCTAAGAATGCCTTTTGGCTTATTGAATGCTAGTGCCACCTTCCAAAGAGCCATGGATTTTTCCTTCAAATAACTTATAGGCAAAATAATCGAAATATATCAAGATGACTTAACTGTTTTTTCAAAGGAAAGATCTGACCACATAAGTCATCTTAGGCAGGTTTTTATAAGATGTCGGAAATATGGTATTTCCTTCAACCCCGCCAAGTCAATCTTTGGAGTTGATGAAGGCAAGTTTTTGGGGCACATCATTTCTAAGGATGGTGTCAAGGTTGATCATGAGAGAGTTGAAGCCATTAAGAAAGTCCCCTTGCCTCAAAATCTAAAAGCTCTCCAGTCCTTTAATGGTCAAATACAATTCATAAGAAGATTCATCCCAAATTTAGCATAATTAATGAAACCTCTACAAAATTTATTAAAGAAAGATGCTAAGTTTGAGTGGACGGATGAAGGGAAAGTTGCATTCAAGTCTATAAAAAATTCCATATCCATGTCCCCAGTCTCGATTAGTCCAAATTATTCCAAAGAATTCCAGATATTTTCCTTTGTCTCAGAAGACACCATTGCCGGTGTTTTGCTTCAAAAGAATAAGGAGGGACAAGAGAAACCTATAGCCTTTATGAGTAGAGCCTTACAAAATTCAGAGTTGAAGTATACCACGATGGAGAAACAGGCCTATGCTCTTGTCAAGTCCCTTAAACATTTCAGAACTTATATAGGTTACTCCAAAATCATTGGATATGTACCCCATGCAGCTGTCAAGGATATCATGTCTCAACAGGATTGTCTAGGAATCAGGGGTAAGTGGGTTTCAAAGATTCAAGAATATGATTTGGAGATAAAACCTACTAAATTAATTAAGGGATAGGGTCTTGCAAAGATTTTGACCCAAGGAAATGAAAAGGTCTTAGGAATAATCTGCCAGAGCATCGATTCAGAGTAAAGTGTATCAGACGAGCTTCAGAGATTAGAGCAGCACCCTTGGTACACTGACATCATATTTTTCCTCCGCAACCTTACATGCCCTGATCACTTACTTGGCCATAAAAGAAGAGCATTAAGGTTAAAGGAAACTAGGTATTGTTTGACAAAATATGGTTTGGGTTGGAGAAACCCCGATGGTTTAATACTTAGATGTGTCGATGAACCTGAGGCCAAGAAACTCATGGTTGAGTTCCATTCAGGATTTTTTGGTGGACATTTTGCAGTAAAAAAAACCACCCACAAAATCCTTAGAGCAGGCTACTATTGGCCAAACCTATTTTCAGATGTGCACAAGGCTGTCATAGTTTTTCCCCAGTGTCAGTTATTCACCGGAAAGCAACAAATGAAAGCCTTGCCTCTAAATCCAATAGTAGTCCAAGCCCCTTTCTAGTAGTGGGGGCTTGACTTCATCGATAAGTTCAAAGATAACTCGAGCAATGGTTATTCTTGGATTCTTACCGCCACTGATTATTTTACCAAGTGGGTAGAGGCGATACCCACCAAGAAGGCAACCGATGCTATAGTCATGGATTCCTTAGAAGATAATATTATCACAAGATTTGGTGTGCCAGCTAGAATCATCACGGATAATGGCCCATGCTTTGTTTCTTCCGAGATGTCATCTTTCTGTTTCAAGTACGGAATTATCCTATCCCACTCATCCAATTACTATCCCCAAGGAAATGGTCTAGCAGAATCAAGTAACAAGAACTTAATGACCATAATAAAAAAAATTGTGGGCGACAATAAGAAGGCTTGGGATAGCAAGATAAAATTAGCATTATGGGCTGATAGAAACACCAAGAAAAGTTCAACCGGGAGGAGCCCTTTCGAACTAGTCTATGGCCTTGATGTCACCTTACCATTCCATCTAAAGCTTCCATTTTATTAGTTTCTCTAGACCTTCAGCTCAGATTAAGAGGCCATCCAGAATAGAATAAACCAGTTGATCGAGCTAGATGAGAGAAGAAGAAACTCTCTTGACCATCGTATCAGAAATTCAGACAAGGTCAAGAGATCCTTTGATAAGTCTACCCGCCCAGGGTCCTTCCAAGTAGGTGACACGGTTTTACGTTGGGACAAACGATGGGAAAAACCTAGGAAACATGGAAAGCTCGACAGCTTGTGGTTGGGACCGTACATCATCAATGAAATAGCAGGAATGAACTCCTTCTATCTAAATGACCTAGAAGGAGAAAGGTTGAGCCTACCAATGAATGGTTTCCTCCTCAAGTTGTTTTTTGCCGAGACAGTTTGATGCCTTTATTGGCATCGATGATTTCAGGGCCAATTTCTAAACCTTGCCGTGCATGTATTTCTAAATTATATATATATATATCATGTTGTTGTATCATAGATATTGTTGTATTATAGTTATTTTGTACCATGTTTGATAATTTTCCTTTGTATATTAGTTTTGTAAAATATTCCTTTTTGCACATCATAGACTAATTATGTACATTATTTTGCTTTTATAGTTAATTTTTTTTCTTATGTATACATGTTACTCACAAACTCTAATTGCTATGCAGGACCCAAAGATTCCAGAGTTCTCACATCCTCTCGTTTGAACAGAAGATCAGTCAGAGAATGTGTCCCTAGATGGAGCCAGAATGTTACCGCCTAAGTTGTACTTAGTGGTTTTTTATCAAATGAGCCTGGTGAACCGGACAGGGTTAACTTGTTCGGACTTCAGAAGACCTTTGGAAGTACTTCTGGGAAGTGCTTGTTGTACTATATCACATGTTCATACCCCATGGGGGAATTGTAATAAATGTTCTAGCATGATAGTGTCTGTAAAAGACTCGGTCTCTTAGACTTTATTTGTCAATCCGATCAGCCTAGGGTGTTTTTTCCCTTGGTTATTATTGGTTGTTGAATAAATGACTGATAATTTCTGAGTTTTTCACTCCATACCTCCAAAGTTGGGGTGGTCAGCTTGGCATTTAGGCCTATTGAGGTTATTAGAGTCTATGTGTCAATTTATAAGCATGCTAGACATCATGGCCGAGTCATATGAACATGTCTAAGTCCCCCTAGGTTTTTTCAATTTTTCATTTTTTTAGTTTTTTCAGTGTTTTTTATTAAAAATTTAATTTTTCCAAAACTTAGGCTATTTTTTAATAGTTTAATTGGGAAAATTGATTTTGTAATAAAAGTGGGCCAAATAATCAGTTTCAGTCATGTAGGTGCTCATTTTCAAGCTAAGAGCACCATGCAAACCCATGGACCCACTATTTCCTAGTTTTGAGTGATTTTCCATCACTTAGGTCAGAAATCCCCAAAAATCAATTATTGATTATTTTAATTAATAAATTGATGAATAATGGAGCAAATCCAAAATCATAAATCAGTGGATTCTCAGCCGATTTGATTGAAATCAGTCAGATCTGAAGCATATTGACTGGATCTGACAAATCCTTGACTGAAGGAGGTGATCAAATCAGATCCAGAGTTGATCTTCAGCTGCCTTCATGGGGAATTACAACCTCTCTCTCTCCTCCACATGTGTGGAATCTCCTGGATGCTCTGTGGATTGATGTGTTGGTTTATGGGTTGATGTGTCAGCTCAATCAAGCCCCCGGTTGACAAGTAGGCTCAGTTCAGCTTCAGATCTACATTGATTGACTCTCCATCAGCTGATTTGATCTGATTCCTTGAGGAATTGCGCCCCCCCTGGGATGGATGTCCTGTTTTTTGTATATATCCTGGCTTAGGTTCCCTCTTCCAACCTAGTTAGAGCTGGATTGAAGGGCTTTCTATTGTAATTGTGTATTGATCATCATTTGTTGAAATAAAGAGAAGCTTTGGAGGCTCAATTGTGGAGTACCTTTCATGTGTGGATCATCATTATCATGTTGCATTTGAGGTGAAACTGCTATTTTTTCAATTTTTTGCACTTAACTGTTGTCTTCCTGAATGGTTATTGGAATCATAGGGATAGATCATTGTAATTAAGCTTACTTACTTCCATTTTGCTGCATATGTTTGAATGAGCTAATACCTGTATGCTAAATAAGATTATTTGCATGATGTATCATCTACTTCTCATATGTATCTTCAGATTTAATGGTTCTGTTTGCAGGATTTGTTGTGTAGCTTACAGGTTTGCCAGGATTGGAAGATCTATGGTTCAGTTTTGATTCCATTGGTTTCCAACAGAGATTGCTAAGATTGTGCCCCTCGGTGCTTCACTACCAAGTTTCCTTTGCAGATCTGCTTCAGCAACAAGCACTTCTCTTCTCCTTTTCCTCCTTTAAAAATCTTAAATTTTCTTCAAAATGGTTACTATTAAGGGATATTATTACTTATATCTATCTCATTAAGAAAATTACATATAGATCTAGTCCCTTCCTAAGTCTAGATCTCAGTTTCGTTTTGCATATAAAGTTACATTTTAAGAGATCTAGCTGAAATTACCCTATTTTTGCAAGCATTTTAATGAAAATTTGTAGCTTGCTTTTAAGCAGGTGTGATAGAAAAGAAAGGAAGCTTCTGCTCAAAATTGGCCTCAGGAGCATTCAAATCCCCCCAGGGGTCTCCCATTTGACTAAAACCTTTAATTTTCACACTTTGTAAGCTCTTGATTTCACTCTGTATAAGGATCAAGAGGAATTATATCAGTTCTCTGATATTGTAACTGCTGTTAATAAAAATAAGTTTTTGAATAGGCTCTTTCAATCCCATTCCCCATCCCCCCCTGGGGGAATTTGCGTCGGTGTCAATTTTTTACCTTTTTGTTCATCTCTTTTCAAACCAGGATAGCTCTAATCTGTAGGGTAGTATAATTTAATTCATTATCAATTTCATAATCCATATTTGATATTTCAAAGTAATCTTAATACTTACCTCACGACTTCTCGATTGACTCGAAAGGGGAAAGAGATTCGTGGTAGGACTAATTAGAAAACCAGAATTGTGTATTTGTGTTTTCCTTTTCATCACTTGTTTCTTCAAATATTATAAAATTAACCCCTCCTTGATTCCCTGATTGAGATCCACTTGGATCGAAAGAGGTTCCTGGAGGGTTTTCTTTTTTAACAAGAACACCCAGTTTAAAATTTACTAAAATTGACAAGACGTCGGTGTGTATGCTTTGCAATTGGCTGTGGTTTGTCTGATCAGTCAAGCTATATCAAAAGCACTTGAGTGACTAGAATAATTAGGACTCACTCTCTCAAATTTACAAACCATCAGGTGAAAATCCAACACCTAGATCAAACCATTACAGTGGCAAAATACCCAAAGGAAGCAGGAACTTCTAAAAAGTGACTCGGGGAACTGATCTCTGTCACACACTAATGGGTGCGTTATGAACAATAGCCCCAGAGACTCCATTCAACCCACATATTCCTTGCGGGTAGCTGTGAAGGTTTAGTTTTGGGCATACTCCAAGTACTCTCGGGTATATCTAGAGTCCACCCCTTCGCCTAATTTTAATCAACTAACACCTCAAATTTAACTTAAAATGTACCAAGAGGCAATTGCAAAACATTCACTCCAAGCACATGCAAGTACATTGATTTTATTTTGACTCCATTCTAAGGCACTAGTTATTTTCTTGCTTTATATATATATTGTGTCGCAGCATTGTGCTTTCGTGCGTTCATTTTTGTATCTTGTCATCTTTGATTGTCTATAGTTAAATTTCAAACTCCTAAGTAACTGATTCA
>LPNX011205827.1:258881-325109 GCA_001517045.1 Pseudotsuga menziesii | reverse complement strand
TTGAGTTTATTCTCATGGAACTTAGGCGGCTGAGATCTCCTAAAAAACTAAAGGTTCACTAAGTTGAATTTTTTTATTTTGTCATCCAAACATTGCATAGGCGAACAATAAAATTGCAAGCTACTAGTTGAGTGCAATCTTATGGTTTGCATATTAGACTTAAAAACACTTACAAGAATCTTGGGATATTTTAAGAGTTTGATGGAACAATGGGAGTGGATTTTTATTAGAATATTGTAGAGTAAAGTGAGTATAAGGGGTTTTCCACATCTAGAGTTGAAGTACATCACTTAATGATCACCTAAATGTAGAGAAAGGAAAGCACATGAGAATCCTTGAAGTAGATAAGAATAACCAATCCCCATTTTCTTTCCTAGTGATAAACAATAAACAAACCAAGTAGTCAAGTCCTAAAACCACATATGAATATATAATTCTCAGTGATGGAATAACCTTAGAGTCCAACTAGTGATTTTTCAATTTTACACTTATTTTAGAAGCCTTGGTGACCTTTCTAAAGATAGAGATCTCTACATAAAATTGAGGCCAAAGATCAAATTCTAATTTATGTGGAAGATCCATATGTCAGTGAAGTGCGAGTGGGATATAAGTCCCTTGTTTATAGATCATAAGGTATTAGAGTAGTTCAATCCTTAACCATGACACAATTTATAGAAATTTAAAGATAAGGTAGACTCAAACTTGGGTAAAGAAAAAGAATAAAGGTGGAAGAATACGACTTACATGCCATCAATGGGAAAATACAAGAAGAGAAGAAGCACTTGAAGGAGAAGGTCCATATTTTTCACTACAGGATAGAATAGATGGATAAGAACCTTGAGAAATTAACAAGAATATGGTCATTTCTAAATATTCAATTTGTGTTGAACATCAAGACTCACTCATTATTGTCATAGTAGAATGGGCCAAGAGTAGATTTCATCTTGTTCAATTTAGAGAGAAGGTCATCCATATGGGCATCTAACAAGAGGAGAATCTCACTCAAATGATGCATCACTTGTACTAATTATTGGTGGAGAATGAGGAATCATTGGAAAAGCTATAATAATTTTTCTAAGATAACAAAAAATTTCCTTCCATTGCTACTAAAAAATCCAACATTATGATGAAATCAAGGATGGAAAGTTCATATGTTTTAGAACTTTCTCAAGAGAGTTTTGGTGATTTTAAAAACCATAGAATAGGAGTTGTTTCAAAATTGTTAGGGTAAATGGGATATGATGGAAAAGGGATAGGAAAGAGAGGAAAAGGCATCTTAAACCCAATTTCAGTTAAAATGAGGGTCAAGTATGAAGATCTGGTTTTGTATGGAAAAGAAGAAACATGAACATAAATATCACATTTGTCATGAAGGAAAAAGAAATGTTAGAATTTGATTTCTGATTAGAATAAATATAAGCAATGAATGAAGGTGGAAACACACTACCACTCCATCCTTCTTGTGGTAGATTGTAGAAGGAAAGATATGACTAAAATGAAAATACTTTATATGCACTAGCACTTACTATAAGTGAGAAATATACCAGATATAACAAGAAGAAGAATACTAAGAATTATGCATTAGGTAAGTCTTCCTTTGTTTGTCATTGTGCTAGGAAGAAAGGACATAGCAATGTCACTTGTTAGTACTCATAAGTATGTTCATTTTGTGGGAGAAAATGCCATAGTGTGATATCTTGTTGGGAGAAGCAAGCCACATGCCACAATCCATATTTATTTCAAAGGAAGAATGTAAAGAATAGTTCTCCAATCCAATAACTAACTCAAAATAATATGGAGAAAGAGTATGTCAAGTATTCCATACAATAATGCCAAATATGTTTTCCACCACTGCAAGTTGAGTGAGAATTATAAAGAAAAGTGTTTGATAATTCATCCTAAAAACCATACAACCAAGTGAAGAGTGTAGAGAATGTAGGGTAAATATGATGAAGAGTTGGCTACATCTCCATCTCAAGAAGTAGAGATTATGTAGGGAGTTATAACAACCTCATAGGTTAACATTGTCAATAAGGAGGACAACATGTTGGTGTTGACATCAAAGGAAACCCACATCCAATTGTTTCCTTTTATGTTCTAGAAGAATATTCTCTTCTTGGAGATGCACCATATATTGGTGCACATTAGGTTGATGACCTTGTGGGTTCCTTAGAACTCCATGAAAACAATCGAAGAATATATGCTAGATAAATCATGAATATTGTGTTCCCCACATAGGTTGTCATCCGAATCAACATTGCTATGTATATGGACTGATGCACAAGCATGTGAAAGAATAAAATGATTGTTTCCATGTTGTAATTAATTGATCCTACCAGAAGAGGGTGTACTTCATTTCATTTAGTGGACTTATTGTATGATGGAATATGCTTGTTGGGATCACACTAAATAAGAAAATACTAAAATTCAACTTAGCTTTTGTTGGCTTCCAAGATGGAATATCTCCTAAGTTTGAGAATGAAAGAGGCTTGCATAGTGAAGATAGAAATAGATTTTGATTGAGAGTTTTGACTTGAAGCTTGCTTAGAGATAAGAGTTAGTGAGTAGACATCTAAACTATGGGAATAAGAAATACATGAAATAGAGACATAGCCATATCTATAACTAGAGATAGTATCTAGAGAATAAATCCAAATCTAGAGCCAAAGTTATAGCCATACCCAAAATCTATAGTTATATGCATGTTCTAGAGAAGTAAATCGAAGGCATGTTCATCCAAATATTGGTTTCCTAGAATATTTTGGAGATGTTGACCCAAAGAGAGGTTTACTATAAACCTATCAATGATGAGGTGTGATCTAAAATGTATCCAAATAAGAAAATTCTTGTACATACTTAGTACCTAAGTCTAAGTCTAATTCAACAATTAATGAAGGATGAAATAATAAAAGGAAAACGTAAGAAAGAAAATTAAATGATAAAAAAATCCAAAACAAAAGAATTGAGTAAAATAGAAAAGTTAAAATAGGAACAAAAATTAAGGAATGAGAAATGAAAGAAAAAACTATGTTTGTACTTTCCATTACCCCAACTTTTCCTATATATTATTGTAATTCCACTCACAAAGGGATTTCTATCTAACCAAAAGGTTAGTGGAGATAGAGTCATGAGATACATTGTAACCTAAGATTGTCCAAATGAGAATAAAGAAAACATCAATACCACTCACAAAGGGATTTATATCTAACCAAAAGGTTAGTGGAGATAAAGAAAACATCAATACAACTCACAAAGGTATTTATATCTAACCAAAAGGTTAGTGGAGATAGAGTGATGAGATACATTGTAACTTAAGATTGACCAAATAGGAATAAAGAAAACATTTGAAGCTAGTTTTTCTGTTTGGTTTCCAAGGTAAAATCTCCATGTTTATGGTGTGATTGACTTTACTTTTGTGTAAATTATGTGTGTGCAATGTGTTATTGTGTTAATCTTATTGTGTTAATGGTGGAAATGAAGAATTAAAAATTATATTTTTGTGTGTTTTTCAAAATTCAAACTTTTATTGGCAATTGGAGAATGCCAACAACTATAAGGTCCTATTTTTTCATGCCTTCTTGAATTGAGATCCATGGTTGTCATCAATAGAGTATATTTGGAAATTGTATTCTTAGAAAATTGAACTCCCCTTTCCTGGTGTGAATATCAACAACTCTTTATTACCTATTCTCCAATTACTCCTAGAATGGGGATTGAGGTCTCTCATGTTCTAGCTAATGAAATGAATTAAATCAATTTCTAATTCTATTTCTAAGCAGGGAATTCAAGGATTAAGGAGGTTAGACTCTACCAATTATTTCCCAAGACAGTTGTGCGCTTCTAAATGAACTCCAAATAGGTTCATACACTATTATTGGGTTAATTTTGAGGTTGAACGTAGTCCATACATGTTGTATGTAACTTAATAAGGTTTCCCGTCATGTACTTGAGGTCACATAATTGGTTGATGGGAATTTTCTTGGATGCTTTGTTCATGTTTTGATTGGTTGGGAATTCTAGTGATAAGTGAATTCATAAATAGCCAATCACTCTATCTCATTCCATTATTTGTGTCCTCTTTTGGCATGTTGTGAAAGTATCTCCTCTTCCATGCACTTTGAAGCCATCTTGTATGTATTTATGTATGTATGTATGTATTTTTTTTCATTAGTTTCCATCTCATATGTGTGAAGTTGATGATGTTTAAGTTGTATTGGAGTTTAGTTAAAGTACACGAAACTTAGAAGAAAGGTTTTGTATGAGACATGTAAATCCCTTGTGAACTATATGCCATTTATTAGTGAAAGATTCATTCATAACACTTTATTTATTGGGAAGGATGTGTGTGTGTGTGTGTGTGCATTGTATCAAAAGTATGAGTTGAATCCTAAGTATATATACATGAATCATGAAACTGAGCCATCCTAAGAAAAATGAGTGGCATTATATATATTGGTTAGGTCTAGGCTTGAGTTTATGCAAAAGGAAATTGGATGAGATATCCTGATGGCAAGTGAAGATTATTTGGGACAATTTTTTTTGTTTTGTTATCCAAACATTCAATAGAAAAACCATTTGATTACAAGCTACCAATTGAGTGCAATATCATCACTTGCATCTCAATCTTGAAAACGCCTATAGAAATTGTAGTAGATTGTAGGAATTTAATGGAACAACAATGTGGTTTTTTTATTAACATAGTGTAGAGGAGAGTGAGTAAAGAATCTTTTCACATACACAATTGGAATGTGTGACTTAGTTGCCACCAAAAACATAGAGAAATTCAAGCATGAAAGAGTCAAGCCTTGAAGTATACAAGCATATTCCAATCCCCATGTGCCTACCTAGTGATAAACAATAAAGAAACCATGTATTCAAGTCCTAAAACCACATATTAAGCTAGATTCTAAGTGACAGAGTAATTATAGAGTCCAAGTAGTGGATTTGGTCTTTAATTTTACACCAAGTTTAGAAAACAAGTTATACAACTTGATGAGAAATTTATACTCAAAACGAGAACTCTAGCCATAGAAAACCACATTTTTGCATAAAATACACCAAAAAACAACCTTGAATCAAAAAGTGGTGCTACCGGTAGCAACACTTTTTTTTGTAGTTAAAAATATAGACATATATTAAACCATAAAACATAAAAGTTATGATATTTGAGCGCATAAGAGACTTGAGAGGTCCATAGTACTACAAAATGAGAAATATATACAAAGAATGCGAAATCTAGCCATAAAAATTCATACATTTGTATTAAAAACACTAAAAACAACCCCAAAATGAGCCATGGGTGGTATCATTTGTTGGTTGTGGAGCATGATCTTCCTGATTTAGAGATGTTATTATTTTAGTCATGTTTGGATCCCATCACCTAATGGAGGGGAGTGGGGGGACATGCCCCCCCACTATAGTCGTCAGGGGGGGAGGTGACTATTTTGGCATCCTCCCTAGTGGAGGCTCGGGGGTAGTGCCCTAGTAGCAAAAACATAGAAAAAAATTCCTTGTAAAATGTTGTAATTTCAGAGTCATGGCTTGGTCAATAATGGGTGATTTACAAGCCCATGGTTTTGGGCATCCCGTGCTATTTTTCCATAGTATTCCCTTTATAAAAGGAAGTCTTTGTAATACATATGTCTATTGCATTATAGCATTGTAAAACAATCTCTATGATTGTGTGAGAGAGTCTGTGAGAGAGTGGAGGGGAAGTGCATCGTGCTTGTTTCAAGTTGTATCCCTTAATTTTTTTGGATAGTATAATAAGAAAAGGACGACGATTTATGTGTGGACATAGCCCATCTTGGGTGAACCACGTTATAGTGGTGTCTCTCTTGTCATTTGTTTATGTTTTAATATTTGCGTCTTGTTTATTCTTATTACTCTGCGATCATATTTTTCTAACATTATTGCAATCAAAACCCTAAATCAACCCCCATTTTGAAAATTGGACCTCCTAATATCACTATTAGTTTTATTTGAGGTTAAAATTTTAAAAACAATAACTTAAAAAAAACAAAATAAAAATAAAAAATATGAAAATTAAAAACCACAAAATTTTACTTTAAAAAAAAGATCAAAAACCAAATTATTTTTTTTTTCAAAAAGTATTTACAACCTTACAATAAAAATTCTAAACAAAAAAGTTTAAAGATAATTCCCAAAAAAACTTATAAAAGAAATTGTAAAAGAAAATAAAAATGAAACAGAAATTTTAAAATTTCAAAAAAAATACAAATTAAAAAAACTCAAAAACTTAACATTTAAAAAAATTAAAAAACTTTGAACTAATTTAAAAAAAAAACAAAAAAAAAAAATTTTTTAAGATTTTTATTTAAATTCAAAATAAACCAAATTTTAAAAGAAAATTTAGTGAAATTTTGAAAAAAAAAACCTTTAAAAAAAACTTCAAACTCAAAAACAAAATTAAAAAAATAAACTTAAAAACTAAATAATAAAAATAATTAAAAATTAAAAAAATACCTCTCCACCGTCCCCACTCTTCCATCATCCATCCTCCCCTTCCCCTCCCCTTTCTCCCTCCTCCCCTCTTCCCTCATCCCTCCCCTCCCCGTCCCTCCTCACTCCTTCCCTTCNATCCACCTTTCCCCTCTCGAGCCCCCACTCCATGCCCAACCAATCCCCGCACTCTCCCAACCCTCCCCCTCTTGGCCCCCTCCCTCCCCCCTCCCCCTCGTCCCCCAAGTTCTCCAATTCGGTATCGATTTTGGGAATCAGCGGGCCACCATGAGGGGAAACGTGTGGGCGAAAGAGGGAGTAGACCTGCTCCCTCTTCCACCCATGTGTCGCCCCTTGGGGTGGCCCATCATTTCTTGGAATCGACGTAGGCCGGGAGAGAGGATTTCTTGGGAATGCGAGCACTCTCTCGCCTTGCGTTGATTTTGGGAATTGATGGGCCACCTCGAGGGGCGACATGTGGGCAGAAAAGGGAGTGGATCCACTTCCTTTTCTACCCATGCACTACCCCTTGGGGTGGCCCACGCAGGGTGGGAGAGGGCCCACTTTCCTACACAGACCACTCTCATAACCTGCATTCATTCTGGGAATCAACGGGCCACCACAAGGGGCGACGCATGGGCGAAAGAGGGAGAAATTCCACTCCCTCTTTTGCCCATGTGTCGCCCCTTGTGGTGGCATGTCGATTCCCAGAATCAATGCAAGATGGGAAAGAGGGGGGTTGTGAGGTGGAGGGGGAGGGATGGGGAGTGTGGATGTGGGGAGGGGTGTGCAATTTTTTGTTTTTAAATCTAAAATTAAATTTTAAAATTTATTTTTAATTGTTTTTTTTAATTATGTTTTATAATTTCTTTTTCAAGTTATATAGATAAGTTTTAATTTTTAAAATATTTTTTTATATGTTTTTTTATAGAATAGATAAAAATTCCTTAAAAAGAGGGTTGACATGTTTTTATTTTCTTGATATTTTACACATTTGCCCATAAAAATGATTATTTAAGAAAAAATTTAAAAAAAACTTCCAAAATGTTTTTTTTTTCATTCTAACTAGCTTCCGAAATTTAAAAATATTGAATATGTATATATTTTTCTATTAAAACTAGTTACTAAATGTTTTTTTTGTAAAATTAAAAAAAAAACATTTATAAATAAAATTATATTTGTTTTTTTGACCAAGAAGTTCCAAAACCACAAAGGCTCAAAATGAAAAATGGTGCTACCACTATACACACTTTTTGAAACAGAGGTAAAAACCACTACTAAAATTGATCCCCCAAAAAACATGAACAATGTTGGGTTCTCCTCAAGTTGTACAACTTGTTAGAAGCCTTGTAGCCATTATGAAGACAAAGATATTTACATAGTGATCATGCCAAAGATTAGATATTAATTTCTATAGAGGATCCACATAGGTGAAGTGAGTGGGTTATAAGTCCCTCCTTTACATATTAAAGTTGTTCATACCAAATCCTACTCTAGTCATGCGTGTGAGATATGATTGTAGTTGATCCTGGTTGTTTCTTGGGGAAATCATGGAACTTATATAGTTAGTACTTTGGATCAAGGATACATTCAATGACAATAAATTTTTTGTTGTGCACCTCATTCACAATAAACAAATTTTGCCAAAACTCTACCTTCTTGCTAGTTTGAGTTAGTTTGGGTACATAAAAAATGGTCACTCAAGCTAGGTAATTGATACATATTTGATCCATTCTAACATGGAATATTTCTACATCTCAGAACAATAAGTCAATGATCATATGCTACAAATTTTATTTTTTTTGGCCATTTTTAATGAAGAGAAGAGAGAAGTATCTTTAACCATATGATGTGTACAACTAGAGTCAACTATCTATTCAATCTAACAAGTATGAGTATGCAAGGCCTAAAATGTACTAACAAAACATGTATTGTTAGTTTTCTTACCTTTTGAAGTTTAGTTTTGTATGTTGGTTGATCTTTCGGTCAACACATCTTCTTCAAGTTTCTTCGCTTTCTCCTCTAACTTCTTGGTATTCAACTAACAAGCCTTCTCTATATGTACCAATTTTATATAATAGTTTCATGTCTTCTTATTTCTTCGTTTCTTAGTAGAAGTCTAATCACTATGCTTCTTTTCTTTGGTATAGTTGAATAGTCACATTCCTTCTCATGTTGACCCCATTCTCTATAGTTTTTTTAATCTTTTCTCTTCATTAAATTGGCTTGTTGTTTGACCTCATTTTTTTCTTCATCAAGCAATTCCTCATATTCCTTAATTAGTAAAACACAAAAGATTCAAAGGATTAATCCTTACAATCATCAATTTTGTTGGAGGTCCAATTGACACGAGGTTTCAAACAAAACACATCATACAATGTCTTTAGGTTCATCAATATTAGTTATCTAAGATAGCCATCCTTTTTGGGAAAATCCTTTCCAAGTTCACCCAAATTTAACTGAATCATTTTCACATGGGCTACATAGACTTCAATTATTTTGAAGGTGATATTTTCTAGTTAGATTAGATCTTTCTCAATCTGCATAACCTAACTTTCTTCAATTTTATTAATGAAGACTTCATCTTCTTATAGGAAGCATTTAGGAAACCAATCCTTCTTGTATGGAATTGAATATTATTATATATGCAGGTCATTATGAATGCTATATCCTCTTCCTTATTCCCATTGATGACAAACTTCTATTGGTTATCCTTTGGATTTGGAAACACAATTTTGTAAACTACCACAACATTTTACTTTTAAACAATGTTTCTATATATTGAGACCAAATTCCATAATTGTAATCATTTAGAACTATGGTCTCTAGCTTAGAATTCATAATCATGATCTACATATCTAATCCTAGATTTAGTTTGCAAGTTGAAACTTTCATTTAGTATACTAGAAAGATCTAACTCATTAGGAGTGCATACAAGTGGTATTCTCCAAAAGACTTATAGACAACATGATAGATATCTAACCACTATCTCTAATTCCATGTTTGATAATCAAAGAATTAGGTAGAGTATATAGCTGGTATTCAAAGATATCATTGGTGTCTAAAGGCATGTTACAACACTTAAGCATCCTCGAGCATAATTATTAGGGTCCTACACTAAAATCCCTACATTAGGCTATTCGGGGATTAGTTAATTAATGTGTGTGGCCATCCTTGAATAAATGCCCATTAAATAGTAGTGTATAGTTATTTAATGTAAAGGGACCATATTTACTAAATAAGTTCTGTTAGGTAGTACTGGGAATCTATTTAAAGAGTTAGGAGGCTAGTAAATGTATGTCGACTGTTGTTGTATTGTGAGCTCTTACTACTACATTGTGAAATTCGACATTGTTTTCTAACAATGAAACAAAAATTATTTCTCTCGTCACAAATTTGTTGATATTATTGAAAAAATGTATTCTTTTAATTCTATCCTAATAATCATTATAATTTCAATGTTGGAAGGTATTCCAACATTTCAAGGACATTATAGTGATGATAATATGGTATCATTCCAATTTTGACAATAGTTGGCAATGCCAAATGAATTGAATTTTGAATTTTAAGTGGCCCAATGTCTCCTAATTGTAGTGGTTATTGTTGACTATGTCTAATTGTAACCAAAGTTTTGGCGTCAATAGAAAATCTATTTATACAAGGTGATAATGATGTGATTCTTTTGATGACTAGTATGTTTTTTCCATACTTCTAACAATTGTCACAACATTTTTGTATTTGCATTCAACATCATTATTTTTTTTTTGCAAGAAATGTCCGTCACTCGGGGCTAGTGAATTTCCACCATTGGCTAAGATAACTGCAACCTAGGGGCAAGTAACCCGTCAAGTTCACCCAGGGATTTTACCTGGCCTGGGCCACACCAACCCTTATGCTGGCTGGAATTTTTGGGTGTCTCCTCCCAACTAACTAACCCCTAAGGGGATTGAACTCGGTTCGCCTTTCTGACGATACCCACACCTTAACCGAATGATCTAGTGAGATTTGATAACATTCAACATCATTCATTTTATGTACAAAGTTTGCATTATATAAATATCCCCAATTCTCTTTAGGTAAACTATTTGAAAACAAAGTTTGAATTTATATTTGCAAAATTATTTATGATTTTTTTTATTGTACTATGTTGTTTCAATTGATGTTGTTATAATAGTTAACAATGTCAACATCAATGTCGATTTTAAAAGAGGAAATTTTGATGACTATTTCTAGGTTAATGGATGCATACAATGCTTGGAAACCTTATCTCCCTTGCAAAAAGTGTAAGGGAATGCAAAGGAGATGGAATTTAAGTATTCATTTTAAAAAACAATATTGTAGGGATTATGGACACTTTGAAGGGAAGCACATATTTTCTTTGTTGGCAAGTTGATCATTACATGTTTAATTCTTTTACCGTCATAAAAATTTGTATTGCTTATGTTATCTCTCCAGGAAACTCTTCTAGGTTGCAGCTCGAAGATGCATGGTAACTTCAATATTTCTAATGGTTTTCTCAATGGATCAAGTTAGATGACCAATAAGACCTCACTCATTCAATACATGCATAATAATCAATCAAATAGACAAGGCTTCTAACTATCAATTTTAGAGCGTTTGTAATGAAGGTGAATAGATGAATAACTCACTATGCTGGCAGATTCACACATAAGGCACTCACATATGAACGGCTGATCATAGCAAGGAAAAGATACTTGTAATTCCAATAACCCACACAGAGATAGGATGAAAGCTATCTTGCATTAAGTAAATAGAATAAAAATGAATGAAAAATCCAAGCACAAGTACATAACATAAAGAAGATGAAAGCTGAACATATGCCAAAGATTCATAGGAAAGCAACAGCTCAGATCTTTGCCCATTAGACCTATTGTAGTGAATGGCCCTTTCCAGCAGTGGGTCTTGATTTCATAGGTGAGATTAATCCTTCATCAAGTGGTTAGCACGAGTGGATCCTAGTAGCGACTGATAATTTCACCAAGTGGATAGAGGCAGTCCCCACAAGGAATTCTACTCACCAAGTCATCATGAAGTTTCTATATGAAAACATCTTTATCAGATTTGGATGCCAAGAAAGGCTAGTAACTGATAATGCACCAGCTTTCAAAGCAGGTGCCTTGGTTAATATGTGTGAGTAAATGGGCATTCAATTGGTGGATTCTACTTCCTACTATCCTCAAGGCAATGGCTTGGCTGAGTCATCAAATAAGAGCCTAGTTAGGATCATCAGGAAACTATTGGAGAAGAATCAGAAGAGCTAGGACTCTAAACTAAAATTTTCTCTTTGGGCTGACAGAGTGACCAACAAAAAGGCCATAGGGACTTCCCCTTTCAAGTTGGTTTATGGTATTGATGCTATTTTCCCCATTAAGTTGGTTCTACCAATAGAAAATTACTTTTAGGAGGAACAAGATGAACCAAATGATATGGTAAGGAGAATGCTTGATCTGGTTGAGTTGCAGCAAGTTAGAGAATAGTTGGTGGAGAAATCAAAAGCTCACTAAAATAAGATAAAGGGAATTTTTGACAAAAAGGAAAAGGTGGATAATTTTCAGTTTGGGGACTGGGTTCTGAAAAGGATGCTGTCAGAAAAGATAAGGGAAAGCATGGTAAATTTGATTCTCTATGGATAGGACCTTTTGTGATAGCTCAGGTGCAACAGGAACAACAATTTCAAATTGCAAAATATGGAAGGGGAGGAGGTGTTTGATGGCCTAGTCAATGGGCGATTTCTGAAAATCTATTTCATTTAAGGCTTCAAAGCCTTGTCATTGTAAAATATTATTTTTGTTTTATTTGTTTTTTGCAAAATAACTCCATGCCCAAGGGAACAATAGAAGATAGGTTTAGTCTTTATTTTTCAGGAAAAGGCATTTGGTCTATAGTTCTTGGGATCTTGTAGGGAGGCTCCCATCCCCGAGTAGGAGCCAGATGCTATCTCCTAAATAAATTTTCCTTCAATAGATCAGACTCAGAAAATTTATTTGGTATAGTGATGAAGATTTCAGGGCACATTATGAAAGATTTTGGTGTTGAATAAAGTTTAGAATGCCTTGTACTCTGTTTTTCCCATAAAAATCAAAGTTTAGCTTTCGGTGGCTTAGGCGAACATCTCAACTTCTCATTAGCCACCGAAAAGGCCATCTTTCGGTAGCTTAAAAGGAGAATTCAAGGCTACCTTAGCCACCAAAAGCTCAAAAAGAGGAAAACAGTTGGCGCATCCATCACAATCAGCAACCGTCAACAAAGAAAGTGCCACCATCAAGTCATTAACCACCGAAAAGATTGGACCTGTAATAAATCATGAGTTGGTAAAGGGGGGTCGTTATGAAACTGAAGTGACCGATAAAAAACTAAAACCCTAGGCAGCCTGCAGAGACACCTAAGGGTCAGCACTGAAGCCTTAAAACATCATGGTAAGGTGTGATTACAATTTTGATTAAAATTTAAAAACAGACTTTTCGATGGCTTAGGTGAATACCGCAGTTGTTCATTAACCACCGAAAACAGACCTTTCGGCAGCTTACAGGCCTAGAATTTTGCTTTCTTAGCCATCGAAAGTGCATAACAGTGCAGAAAGACATAGTTTCACACAGAACCAACTTTTGTTGATCCAAACACCTCATGGATGATTTATAAGGTTGGAAATTAATTAAAGGCACCAATATTTTGGCTCTTTTTCAATTTTGAAGCTACCAGCGAGGTGAATTAGGTCACAAACCCTACCTACTCTGACAAAGCATGACTTTTCTGCCATATGGCAAGTTCGAGTTCTACTTCAGTGTCCACTTCAGCTATTAAATATTTCGAGGAGTAGGAAGGTTTTGGAGTTAGGTAGATTGGTAGTTAAGATAGTGTTTTGACCTATTTTTTACAAATAGTCATGATTATCTATTTTTAGTAAATTTGATCCACTTTTTCAGGATCTGAAATAAATTTTGTAAAGGCTATAAAGCTTGTGACTAATGTAGAAGCAAAGGTTCAACTTCAGAGACTCTTAGACACTTTTGTATTCAAGCTTCTCATGTTCTTGTCAATTAATACAAGCTCTTTCACCATTACATGTTCATATTTCATCTTCTTTCTGTTCTATACTTGTGCTTGGATGTTTAATTCATGTTCATTATATTTACCTAATACAAGATAGCTATCATCCTATCTTTGTGTGGATAACTGGAATCACAAGTATCTTTTCCTTGTTATGATTAGCCATTCATATGTAAGTGCCTTATGTGTGAATCTGCCAGCATAATGAGAATTCTTCATTTATTCACCTTTATTACAAACCCTCTGAACATTGATAGTTAGAATCCTTGTCTATTTGGTTGAGTTTATGCATGCATTGAGTGAGTGAGGTCTTATTTGTCATCTGACTTGATCCATTGAGTAAACCATTGAAAAAATATTGAAGTTACCAGGCATCTTCGAGATGCAACCTATAAGTGTTTCCTGGAGAGCTAACAAATTGGCGCTGTTGCCGGGGAGAAGAGATTGAAGCTCAGCTTCCCTGGGGGATGACATAGATCCTACTTTGATGATAGACAAAGTTTGGACACTGTTTTGGTTGTAATCATCTATCTGGTGACTCCATTGGAACAAGGTGGCTTTGAGAAGACCAAGTACCAGAGAAAATCCTCAAAGGCCACCAGTGACACATGTTTCAGATCCTGAAAAGATTATAAGGAGACGAAGGGCTTTACAAAGACAGACTTCTAAAGCTATAAGGGGAGCTACATCAGGTATTTCCAGAGGTATTTCTACTATTGTACCAAATAGGCCTCCTTTTCAATCTTCTTTTACTAAAGCATCTAGTTCCCAGAAATTTATAAGTGAATCGGAAAATTTTAGGGTTGTTGAATTTTCAAGCATTGTTGCTTGTCTAGATCCAATCCCTAGTGAATCCACTGAGGTAGATCTACCACAAATACTTTCTCAGCTACCGCCCACACCAGCATCATCTCCTTCTGCCCTTTCCATACCCACATCCAATATGGTTGCCCCTCTGACCAAGATGGAAAGGATCCTTGTTTCCTGATACGCCCCTCTAAATTTGCCTAACCCTGTTTCTGCTATGCCTACTGGAGATTATCTAAAATATATGCCTAAGTTTACTCGGGAGGGAGATTTCATATCTGAGGAGCATTTAGAGGAATTCTACAGCTATGCTGAAATATAAACATTGAACAAGAGGATGTGTGGACTAGGGTTTTTGTGTAGAGTCTAGATGGTCAGGCTAGGAAATGGTTTAAAGAATTACCTGCTGGATCAGTAGCTAGCATTGAAGCTCTAGATGACATATTTTTGAAGAATTAGGGAGAAAGAAGAGACCACCTTTACTATATCATAGAATTTAGCAATTTGAGGAGAGAGAATGGTGAGTCTGTTTCAAATTTCACAAAAAGATTTAACAAAATGTTCAGCAAGATCCCTGCTGAGATCAAGCCTACAAATACTTCGGCCAAAATTAATTATGCCAATGCTTTTGATTCTGAGTTCTGTCTTCTTCTCAGAGAAAGAATATATGCTTCTCTGTCACACATGCAAGATGTTGCTCTTGAATTTGAGTCTAATATCATTGCATCTCAGAAGGTTAAGGGAAAAATGGACAGGAAGAAGCAATCCTCGGATCCTTTAGGGGCTTCTTCATCAAAGAATAAAATGGCCAAAATGTTGGACATTTTAATAGCTGAAATGTCTAGACTTAAAGACTGAGGGAAAATACCTGTGAGAGGTAAAGGGCCAAATGAATTTTCTCCCAGAAACCCTAATTTTGTTCCTTACAGAAGAAATAACCAACTAGCTCAGATCCTTCAAAGGGATAGGAATCAAGCTGAGGATCAAAGAATCAGAGCTCCTTTCCAAAATGATGTGCTAGAAGAAGAACGAGAGCTTACTCAGGAAGGAGGAGATGAATAAGACAACATCAATTGCATGGAAGATGAAGGTGACCACTCCTTCTTGACACAAGCAGACTATGAGGAAGCCCTCATGAATGAGCAGATCACTGAAGAAGCCTTGTATCAGGAAGATGATCAAGGAGGTTACAATCTAAGGTCCATAATTGTTGCTCATGTAAAGAAGAGTCCTGCCCCTACAAAGCAGCTTGCTCCTCCTGCTAAAAAGATTGATGCTCCTACAAAGAAGATGTATGCTCATCCAAAATAGTAGAAAAAGGCCATTACAGCCATCAACCCATGATCCTATTCAGCTCAAAGCTCCATCACAAGAGGTAAGAACTTCTGACAAGTTGTATTGTTCTTTCAATCTTGAGTCAGAAATTCAAAAAATGAAAATCCCTTTTCCATTGATAGAACTAATGAAGAATGATTCCTTTAAGTCATCTATACTAAAATCGCTTCAACTAAGGACACCCATAGATGCTGACTTTGTCAATTTGAAAGATGATAAGACCACATACCCCCTTTTCCATATGGTTGAAGAGCTAGGTGAGTCTTGTCCACCCTTCTATATATCCCGGAACATCCATGACAAGATCCTTCACAACTGTTTGCTTGACTTAGGAGCACAACCTAATGCCAAAAGCAGTGATGGATGAGCTTGGCCTAAACATTACAAAACCCTACCATGATATTTTCTCTTTTGACTCTAGGAAGGTCAAATGCCTAGGTATCATAAAATACCTTGTCATAAACCTCTCCCAGCTGCCTTCAAAAAGCATAGTGATGGACATAGTAGTGGCTGACACCCCCCTAAGTTTGGCCTCCTCTTGTCTTGCTCATGGAGTAAAAGGCTAGGTGGTACCCTACAGATGGATCTTACATATGCTACAATCCCAATGTTTGGAGGAGAGACCAAGAGACTCTACAGGGAAAATCAACTTGCCTACATCATCAGTAATGAAAAGAACTCTGTAAACCACCCCATTTATGTAGTAGACATAGACTTTGGGGCATGCATTCTGCAGATAGATGATTCCCAGCCAATAACCATGTAGCTTATAAGGCCTACCTATCAACAACCTGAAGAAGTAACCACTTCTTTCTGGAGCATGTTTTTTGATGGGGCCAGTACTCAAGCCTTAGCAGGTGCAGGTGTAGTTCTGATTTCTCCTTCAAAAGAGACTATCCATTTGTCTTATAAGCTTGATTTTAAGACTACTAACAACATAGCATAGTATGACTGTAACATCCCCGGTTTTGACCCCGTTTGCATGATGTATATAATGTAATTAATCGTGGTGAGGAGCTAAAGGCAAAAGCCCCACCATCAATTTGGTTGTGTATGTTTCAGCAATGGGGATAGTTGTCGATGGTATATCATGCTGTCTGGCACATTATAGTTTGGCATCATGTAAATATGCACATCAATTAAATAAACCCACAACCAGCTAAGACAGCGCAACGTTGAATGAAAAGGGCATGATTCCAAAGGATAAGGGTGTGGGGGATGTCAAACCTTGGTCTATGGGGGGAAAAGCCTTATTTGATTTGCCATATTCCCTTGTCTCATCCAACCTCTTTATTGTTTTGTGGGGTAGTTGAGGTAGTTATTGCTGAGTAGTGGTGGCTGTGGCAGGACTGTCAATCCTTGCCCACGTGCCCACTCCACCAGCAGACTCTCCTCTTCACATCGCTAGGGTAGAGGAGCGACATTTGATTCTCCCCACTCTTTCCTCTCTCTCCATTCCTCCATTGTTTTGGTCTGGTTCATCCTCACGTGGAGGGTTCTCTTCACGAACAAGCGAGAGATCTTCATTGTTACCCTCATGCAGGAGCAGAAGTCTTGTTCATTCCTCACACAGAGCTGTTGTCTGTTCATCCTCCGCAGGATTTGGTCTGTTCGTTCCTCACGATTGTCTTTTCATCCGCGCGCATAAGCAGAGCTATTCACTCTCACACAGGGACGCGCAGGAGGAGGAGGATAGTTCATCTTCCTCGCGCAGGGCTGAGTGAAGGGGGGGTGCGATTTCTGTTTGGGGGAGCCATTCACACTCGGGGTTGTGCACCTGTGTGTTCCATACCGGTGTCAGTGGTATGTGTATGTCTCCTTGTCGCTTGTGGCCATGTATGTTGTCTACTATGGTCTGCGTTTGTGTTTTCCCATGTCTATGCTGGGAGTTTTCCCTCTCCTCTGTTTTGGGACTGTGGATTGTTGCCATCATTCATTGTGAGGTTGTGGCTGTTGATGTACCCTGGTCTTGGGTTGCTGTTGAGTTGTTTTTGCCACGCTAGGGCCAAGAACAACTTTGAATTGTCTTGTGGCATGAGCTGTGTTTGGCCCTTTGTTGGGATTGTCATCCGGTTGTCTTCACAGAGTTGTGAAAGGATTGCTTTTCTACGGTATGTAGTGGTTGGTCTTCGGACTGTGGAGAGTGGGATTAGAGGCTGTGTATGCATGAGAAGACTGGTGTTGAGGCCACTAGCTTGGAATTTAGTCTGTCCTAGCTTCTTGATGACTTGGTAAAACCCTGCTGTGTGGGTTTGGCTGATTGGAAAACCTTGGCTATGTGTAAGCCTGCATTGACCCTTACTTCTTGAGGAATCATGCCCAGCTCGGGGGTGGCAGTGTTGCTGAGAGATTGATGAGCACGCTGGCCGATGGTTGGGTGGAACGTTGCAGTGACGTAGTTGGTTACGGGGTGAGTTCTTCATTAAAATATAAGTAATCCTGATTGTTTCAGCTCTGCAATTATATCTATTGTTCCATGAATTATGATGAACATGCTAAATGCTGGAATGTTTGTGTTGCTTCCGCTGAATGTTGAGTAACTGTGTATCCTTGTATGTTTTTATGCATCTTGTATGATGGATTATGCATCTTGGTATGTGTTATGTTTTAAGCTTCTTAATTTAAGCATTGCTGTCTATTCATGTTCATGGGGATGTTTTCCCGTTTGTGTGGTGTTTGTAGCATCCTCTTCACCGGTTGGAGGGTTAGGGACGTTACAGAGTGGTATCAAAGCTCATGTTGCAGCATGAGCCTGAATGGACCACCAAGATGCAGTGACAGAGGGTAGAATTACCTTCTATGCCCAGTGGATATTAGAAATGGATGACAGAAAACTTCCACGAATTTGCCTAAGTGTTTGAACAGTCAGTTCATCGGAACACTTAGTGGAACGGACTTTCGATGTAGCGGAAGAATTTAACGGTTGTCTGTTCGTTGTTGTGGCTGTCGAAGGGACTAAAACGCCGATGCAGCAGGAAATTTTTGAAATTTGTCTAAGTGTTGAAATCATCGGAAGTAGAAAGTTGTTCGAGTGTTCGCCGTTGCGGATGGAAAAACAGCTACGCGTCCGACGGGTAAGGCCTCCGACCGCCGACGCCATGAAGAAAGTTCGAAATTTTTTCTAAGTATAGAAATCGTTGGCTATCAGAAGAAGATAGTGGTTTGTACGCCCCCTGTTGCAGAAGTCTAGAGCACTAGACTTCCAACAAGAAAAGACTGCCGATGCCGGTCAAAATCAGTACACCGATCGGAAGAAGATCAAGGATCGTGTTCCGCCATTGCGGCTGCGGAAGGAACTATTTCGCCGACGAAAAGAAGATCAAGCGGCGGCAGGAAGTACATGATTGAGCCGACATGGGTGAAAATTCAAAAATTTTCAAAGTGTTGAGATCATCGAAAGACGTTAGCTGTTTGAGCAGCCGATACGTTGACTGAGTTAGCCGAAAGGACTTCCAATGCCATCGGCGGAAGAAAGTAGAAAGGGGAAAATTTTGAAAGGTTGAAAATTCGTCTAAGTATGGAAACCATCGGCAAAAGTTAGCTGTTTGATTAGCCGATGCGGCAACAAGTATCAGAGAAAAATAGAAGATGAGGTTGCTGATACAGCGGTGGAAGAGAAGAGAAGGTTTCGGCAGAAATTAGTTGAAGGCGGAGCCGCGGTTTCAGCGGAGATCTTCTGAGGATAGCCAAAACGTCGGTAAAAGTTAGTTGATTGGGCAGCCGATGTGGTGGCGGAAAGAAGAAGAATAATTTCCGAAAAAGAAATTTTTTTCTAAGTACAGAAATATCGGAAAACTTTAGAGGATTGGACCACCGACACGTCGGAGAAAATTAGAGGATCAATCCGTCGATACGTCGGAAGCCAGAGGAGGATTGGCCCAAAACGCCGAAAAAATTTAGTTGATTGGACTGCCGATGAGCGTCGGATGAAAGATGAAGATCAGAATGCCAATGTAGCGGAAAGGATTTTGGTTTAGATCGCCGATACTGCGGAGAAGCTAGCTATTTCGATTGCCGAAATGTTGAGCTGATAGTCGAAATGAGAGCCGATTCTGCAGAGGAAATTTTGAGATTTTCAAGTGGGATTTTCCAGTAGATTTCGACTGTTTTTCAACAGGATTTTTCAGTAGTTTTTCAGTGGGGTTTACAGATGGTTGAAGTTGGCACCCAGTCCAAAATGCAGTTGCGTGTAAAATGCCGAGATTTGGTGAAAATCTTCATTTTTAGAAGTGGTGTGGTTTTCACACCCGAGGTCGGAATGAAGCATGTGGATAGGCGTTGGAAAGCTTATCCAGTAGGGAACAAGGGAAAGTCACCAAAATTTGAGCATGGAGCAGAAAAGTGCTAATGACGGCTGCTGGTATCAAATGGACAAATTTGGAAAGTTGCATGCCCAGAGGTAGCAAGGACTATGAAGGCTAACCAGCTGTTGTGTGGAAGAGGAGTTCCATGCGAGGATGTGGGACTTGAAAAGGGAAGTTTCCTTAAACCCTATATTGCTGATTATAACTACATTCCTAAGTTTTATACTTGAAATGCATGAGGATATGTTTTGCGTACATAGGATATTGAGGATTATACGTTTATAATGAACCACTAATGATAGTTATTGCATTGGTGATGGCATTAGTGGAAAAAGAAAAAGAAAAAAAAACCAACGACAACCTGAACATGGTTGAGTATGTTGCTGATGCCAATGAATGTGACCAGCAACCCTATGAAGAAAGGGATAAGGCAACCAGTCCATAATCAAAAGTTGGTGAGCAAAGTCTGTAATCCTCTGCGAGATACCGACTAAACTGGTAATGCCAAGGGTGTAAGTAGGACCCATGGAGGTAAGAGTTTGATTATGACAAATTCCATGGAATGGTAAAGGTAAGAGACCTCATACCATGTGGATATTTGAATATAGAAAGGTGTCATGCCTGTATATATTGGTTGATCTTAGTAGCCCAAGGAAAGTAAGTACTGATGATCTTGATTATAGTACTGCATCCTATATGAAGTAGTCATGGTTAGGCCATGCATGGTATGTTGAATGCATAGTATTCCTGAATCAATGCAAGGTAGCATTGAATGGATATGCATTAAAAAGATTTTATGAATGTTGTAGTCATGCATTGAATGGATACGTATGAAGGGTGTGAGTGACTGATTGCATAAGTATAGGTGCAAATGTTGTGATGTATTGCATGAATGCATTGAGATGAGTGCATGTGATGTTATGAATAACTAATGGCTGAAATGATGAATTAATGACAATTCAGGAACCTTTTCAAAAGCTGTTATGAATGCAGGATAGTAAGTGGATAAAGAGGATAGTCATGATCAGTTGGCTGCCGGAAATTCTCTATGGAAGAGTAAGGTGGTACAAATGATACGCTTGTGAAGTAAGGAGTATCTAAACATTTCATTTAATTGCATGAATGATGTGACTATGCCTTACAAATGTTAGTATGATAATGATTGCATGAAGTAAATGAGTTTTGGTAAGATTGATGTGACTAACAGCTGGAAGTATTTGAATTTTATAAATTCTGAAAATGCTTCAGTGATGGTTGTAGTAATGAAAATGTTATATGCATCTAGACTTACCAAGTGTTTGGTTGATTAAAGCTCAGGTTTCAGGTAGATTATTTAGAGCATGGAAATGAGAGTAAGACCATGACAAATGCCAGAATCTACCATGTGAAAGAGCCAAACCTTATGAGAAAAGTCTCATGGCTGTGAAAATAGTTGGTATGCATAACGGGTTGTTAAATTTGAATTGTGAATTTTGGATTTAAGAAATTGCTGACGACTACTAATCATTGTTGTCTTGCATAAGATTGTGTCAGGAGGACACATTGTAAGTGGGTATTCATGTTATGCTAGTAAGCATAAAAATTATAATGGGCATAGTAGTGCTACTTACAAGAGACCCACAAATGAGGATCACCTCATTGCTAAGCAAACTAATTTCTGAATTTAATTACTAATGTAATTGCTTGGTTATGTAACAATCAATTTGGATTGTATTATTAGATAATGATTGACTGTTTGGATAATTGATGAATGTTCCAGGGGTACACACTGTAGGAGGATTAGGTGTGATGGCCTGCAGGAGCCAGACTTCATGGGAATGTTTTCCCTTATTTTGGAAATGGGTTTTGGGTGAAACTCCATTGGACATTTTGGAAATGTCTCATCTGCACTGCATGTTTGGTAAGAAACATGAGTGATATGGTATAGATTATGTCATTAAGACATGTGTGGATATGAAATGTAAAAAGGAGTTGGGATGGCTAACCGAGAGACTGTCAACTCGGAGAAGGGAGCCCCCATTCCTTCTTAAAGAAAGCATACTGCATTGACAAATGGATAAGTGTTTTGTGACCCTTGCTAAGAATATTCATCTTTGATTGTTAAAATCCATATGCAAAACATGTTTTGATTTTATTTCCATGATGACCGATTGCTTGAGTATGAATAGGGCCTACATGGCTAACACCGGAAAAGAGTGCACACTTTTTCGATGTCGGATCATGAAAGGGTTTTCAATATTGATTACACCCTAGGGAGTGGATGCACTCCTGGTGTCTCAATACTTGATAGTGAATGATGTGAAATATGGTTAAAGTTTTAGAGCAATAACGCTGATGAGTTTGCTTATATTGCTTGTGTTGATAGGCTAAATAGATGCAGTTGGGTGTTGCACCCTAAAGGTAAATGGTTGTTGTGAGGGGTTGCGGAGTAAGGATTATTGTTGATATAAGTGTATGTTGGGCTGTTATATGCCTAGGGATCCATAGTAGATCCTAGACCTAGAAATGGTCGTGGTAAAGTTCCAAGCCCAGTCAACATGATGGTGTACTGGCTGGACATTAATTATTTGATGTTGTGGAGCAGCCTGCATGCTGACCAAACATCCAAGTCCATAGGCTATCCCAAGGCTTGCAAAGTGAAGCAGGATCCTGTGGACCAATGAGGAAACGCACAATACAAATAAGTATTGGATTATTTTGCTTATGAATGTACATGTGTATATGATTTGGTTATGATGTTTTAAGCTCTTGTTCTAGAGATAAAACCGATGAGAATAAACTAAACATGTGAATCTATTCAATGTTTGGATATAGGTATCGCTGGGAGCGAGGACTATGAGAGCATCCTAGGGGTGCATGTGGACATGTGACTGTCCTGGAGAGCTCGGAATGAGCGGTAATGAAAAAGGTGCTAGTAAGACTATGGAGGTCCTAGCAGCCGAGACAAACCATGTGGAGAGACTCCATGGTTTAGAGGTCTAGAATAGACCGAAGACACTAAGTGTCATGACCAAGACAGATTGGTCCAACATTCACGGTGAAGTGAAAGAGGCTGAGAGCATGAAAAGCCACAGCATTGGTGTGGGTTCCAAGATGGAACAAAACAAAGAGGGGAAAAACTCTTGCTGCTCTCTCTTTCCCTTTCTAATTATATATATATTTATGCATTGTGAAAAACAAAAGATTGTTGAATGCATGTATGAACGAAAATGGAATGTGTGTATTTGCTGAAAGTAAATTATGAATGTTGGAATAGTTGATTCCCTGCCCAAGAATGGACATGAATGAGATCGTGTGCCTATTGGGAAGGCATGAAAAATATGAAAGTCTCCTTGATGAGGCTTCGACTGTCATGCCGATTGGGTAATTAACTAACTGATTTTAATGTTTATATTATGCTTGGTCTGACAGAATTTCAATGGTGCATTTCACAAGTGAGAAAAGTGAAACCCGATAGTGCACATTGATCATGGCAGTAGATCAAAAGTTGTTGGACTTGGCTGGAAGTCTCCTTCAAATGATTTCCAAGACCCAAGAAAATCTTGGGGAGATGCTCAAGATACAAAAAAGGTAGAATGGAATGAACCACCAGATTTTGCAAGACTCTATTGGTTTGCAAAGGGAGGTGAAAAGCCTTCTGGGAGCAATCAGAAAAGGAAAAGAAGGTGTATTAGCGATGGGACATTCGTCCAAGCGACCCGTTAAGAAACGGTCCAGGCATGAAGACTCAAAGGAAATTGAGCAGGTAAAGATGAAGCGGCCAGTGAAATGCTAGGAATGCAGAGGACATCATTTACGCCGAGACTGCTTAATGAGGGAACATGATGAGGGCAATAGCCGCAAAGTTCCTAGACTTTGGGATAAGCTAGAAGCTGAGAACCAACAGGACAAGTCCGTGGAATCCAAGGGGCTTGGTCTTGCACATTCATAGTGAATAATTGAACGTGGGACAGATCTGCAAAATTTTGAAATTTTGATGTGCAATTGTATATGTATTATATATGTATTCCTATGTATTGGAACACCGAGGACGATGTTATTCCAAGGGGGAGGGGAATGTAACATCCCCGGTTTTGATCCCATTTGCATGATGTATATAATGTAATTAATCATGGTGAGGAGCTAAAGGCAAAAGGCCCACCTTTGATTTGGTTGTGTATGTTTCCGCAATGGGGATAGTTGCCAATGGTATATCGTGCTATCCGGCACATTATAGTTTGGCATCATGTAAATACACACATCAATTAAATAAACCCACAACCAGCTACGACAGTGCAACGTTGAATGAAAAGGGAATGATTCCAAAGGATAAGGGTGTGGGGGATGTCAAACCTTGGTCTATGGGGGGGAAAGCCTTGTTTGATTTTCCATCTTCCCTTGTCTCATCCAACCTCTTTATTGTTTTGTGGGGTAGTTGAGGTAGTTATTGTTGAGTAGTGGTGGCTGTGGTAGGACTGTCAGTCCTTTCCCACATGCCCACTCCACCAGCAGACTCTCCTCTTCACGTCGCTGGGGTAGAGGAGTGACATTCGATTCTCCCCACTCTTTCCTCTCTCTCCATTCCTCCATTGTTTTGGTCTGGTTCATCCTCACGTGGAGGGTTCTCTTCACAAACACGCGAGAGATCTTCGTTGTTACCCTCACGCAGGAGTAGAAGTCTTGCTCATTCCTCACACAGAGTCGTTGTCTGTTCATCCTCCGCAGGATTTGGTCTGTTCATTCCTCATGATTGTCTGTTCATCTGTACGCATAAGCAGAGATTTTCACTCTCACACAGGGATGCACAGGAGGAGGAGGCCAGTTCATCTTCCTTGCGTAGGGCTGAGTGAGGGGGGGGTGCGATTTCTGTTTGGGGGAGCCATTCACGCTCAGGGCTGTGCGCCTGGGTGTTCCATACCGGTGTCAGTGGTATGTGTATGTCTCCTTGTCACTTATGGCCGTGTATGCTATCTACTATGGTCTGCATTTGTGTTTTCCCATGTCTATGCTGGGAGTTTTCCCTCTCCTCTATTTTGGGACTGTGGATTGTTGCCATCATTCATTGTGAGGTTGTGGCTGTTGATGTACCCTAGTTTTGGGTTGCTATTGAGTTGTTTTGGCCATGCTATTGCCAAGAACAACTCTGAGTTGTCTTGTGGCATGAGCTTTGTTTCTCCCTTTGTTGGGATTGTCATCCGGTTGTCTTCACAGAGCTGTGAAGGGATTGCTTTGTTGCGGTATGAAGTGGTTGGTCTTTAGACTGTGGAGAGTGGGATTAGAGGCTATGTATGCATGAGAAGACTGGTGTTGAGGCCACCAGCTTGGTATTTAGCCTATCCTAGCTCCTTGATGACTTGGTAAAACCCTGCTGTGTGGGTTTGGCTGATTGGAAAACCTTGGCTATGTGTAAACCTGCATTGACCCTTACTCCTTGAGGAATCATGCCCAACTCAGGGGTGGTAGTGTTGCTGAGAGATTGATGAGCACGCTGGCCTATGGTTGGGTGGAACATTGTAGCGACGTAGTTGGTTGCGGGGCGAGTTGTTCATTAAAATATAAGTAATCCTGATTGTTTCAGCTCTGCAATTATATCTATTGTTCCATGAATTATGATGAACATGTTAAATGATGGAATGTGTGTGTTGCTTCCGCTGAATGTTGAGTAACTATGTATCCTTGTATGTTTTATGCATCTTGTATGATGGATTATGCATCTTGGTATGTGTTATGTTTTAAGCTTCTTAATTTCAGCATTGTTGTTTGTTCATGTTCATGGGGTTGTTTGCCCGTTTGTGTGGTGTTCGTAGCATCCTCTTCGCCGGTCGGAGAGTCGGGGATGTTACAATGACGCCTTGTTGTTGGGAGTGAAGGCTGCAAAGGAAATGGGAATCATGTGCCTGAAGATATTTGGAGATGCAGATCTCATCATATAGCAAGTGAACAATACTTTTCTAGCAAAGAATGTTAGGCTGAAGGCATACATAGATGAGGTATGGAAACTTAGGGAATCTTTCATGTTTTTTGAACTCTCCTATATACCTAGAGCGATGAACCATCTAGCTGATTCCCTTATTGTCTCTGCAAGTATGTTCATCCCTCCTTTTCCTCCTAAGCTGAGCTATGAAATCCAAGTCAAGTACAGGCCATCCCTCCCTGATAATGTGAAATTTTGGAAAGTCTTTTAAAATGATGATGAACTTAGTAAATTTTTCTAGGTTGTAGATGAATTTTCTGAAATGCATATTGATCAAGAAAACCTAAATATGGAAGAATCCCAGAGGCCCAAATAAAAAGATAAAATAGGCAAACATAATATTGTTCAGTTTCCTAGCAATTATATACCTCGGGGCCTAGTACCCATTGAAGAGTTCTTTGATCATAATGATGTCCCGTTCAAACCTGTGAATAGGGAGAAAGAACCTGTTGTCCATGTGTACAATATAGGTAGCCAAAGTCATCCAAAATTCATAAGTGTGTCCACTGAGTTGACTGCTGATTAGAGGTCAAAATTTTGCAGTCTGATGAAAGAGTTTGCTGATATATTTGCTTGGGAATACAATGACCTAAAATCCTATGACACTAATATCATCCAACACAGCATTCCCCTAGAGAAGGACACCATCCCTTTCAAAAAAAATCTAAGATCCATCAGTCCTCTCTTACTGCCTGCGATTGAGAAAGAAATAAAAAATATCCTTAATACAAAAAGCATAATCCCACTTAGGTATTCTAAATGGAATGCAAATCTAGTGGTGGTGAGGAACAAAAATGGTGAGATTAGGTTATGTGTTGACTTCAGAAACCTGAATAAATGCTCCAAGAAAGACAACTATCCCTTACCCAAGATGGAGCATCTGTTGCAAAGAGTCTCAGGAGCTAGTTTCATGTCATTCCTAGATGGTTTCTCTAGTTACAATCAAGTTTCTGTACACCCTGATGATCAATAAAAAACTGTGTTTACCACTCCCTGGGGTACCTTCATGTATGCCAAGATGGAATTTGGGTTTATGAATGTTGGGGCCACCTTTCAGAGGGCCATGGACATAGCTTTTGTGGGATTAAAGGACAAATTTGTTCTCATATATATTGATGACCTCACTGTTTACTCCAACAGCCATGAAGAGAATTTGCAGCACTTAAGGAGGGTGTTTATGAAATGTATATAGTTGGGATATCTCTGAACCCAAAAAAGTCTCAATTTGCTCTTAGAGAGGGAAAACTCCTGGGTCACATAGTTTCAGCAGAAGGTGTGAAGATTGATCATGTTCGAGTTGAAGCAATCTATAAGCTGTCCATACCTAGCTCAAAAAAGGATATTCATTCATTCCTAGGTAAGATAAAAAAATTCAGGAGGTTTATCCCAAACTTTTCTGAGTTAGTAAAACACATAACCTCTATGTTGAGGAAGGAAGCTGAAATCAAATGGACAGAACCTGCAAGAAAATCCTTTGAAGCCATCAAGAAGGCTACCATGGAAGATCCCACTCTAATTAGTCCAGACTATACCAAGGGCTTCTACATTTTCTCCTTTGCTTCCTATGACACAATGGCAACAATTTTGTTACAGAAAGATGACGAAGGCCTTGATCACCCCATTTATTTCTTCAGCAAGACATTGAGGGATGTTGAATTGAAGTATGACCCTATTGAGAAACATGCATATGCTCTCATTAAGTCACTAAAAGCCTTCACGATTTACATTCTACATACAAAGGTCCTTGCATATGTCCCTTCAGCTACTGTGAAGGATGTCTTAACCTAGCCTGACATTGATGGAAAGAGAGCCAAATGGATTGAAAAGCTTATTGAGTTTGACATAGAAGTAAATCCCACCAAGCTAGTGAAAGGCCAAGGCCTAGCTAAGCTCATGGCTGAAGAAAATTGTGATCTATTGAGAATGAATTTCATTGGTATAAGTTCAGCAAACTTGCAGACAGGGGTAGAAGTAGAAGAACATCATGATAGTCAGTAGGTGGATGAGAATTTGTCCTCATGTGAGTGGTACTCAGGTATTATACATTTCTTGCAAAATTTAGAAGTCCCCCCTAGGATTAGCATGACCCAAGCACGGGCCCTTAAACTTAATTCTATCAAATTTTGCATAGTTAAGAATCTGTTGTATTGGAAAGATCCTTCTGGTATTTTGCTAAGGTGTTTAGATAAATAAGAGTCAATTCAAGTCATGCATCAGTTTCATTCAAGCACATGTGGAGGCCATCATTACTAGAAGACTACAACCCAAAATATTCTAAGGGCTGGGTACTATTGGCCTATTATTTTTTCTAATGTGTGTAACTTTGTGAAATCTTGTGACAAGTGCCAAAGATTCATAGGAAAGCAACAGCTCAGATCTTTGCCCCTTAGACCTATTGTAGTGAATGGCCCTTTCCAGCAGTGGGGTCTTGATTTCATAGGTGAGATTAATCCTTCATCAAGTGGTCAGCACAAGTGGATCCTAGTAGCCACTGATTATTTCACCAAGTGGACAAAGGCAGTCCCCACAAGGAATGCCACTCATCAAGTCATCATGAAGTTTCTATATGAAAACATCTTTATCATATTTGGCTCCCCATAAAGGATAGTGACTGATAATGCACCAGCTTTTAAAGCTGGTGCCTTGGTTAATATGTGTGAGTAAATGGGCATTCAATTGGTGCATTCTACTTCCTACTACCCTCAATGCAATGGATTGGCTGAGTCATCAAATAAGAGCCTAGTTAGGATCATCATGAAACTATTGGAGAAGAATCAGAAGAGCTGGGACTCTAAACTAAAATTTTCTCTTTGGGCTGACAAAGTGACCAACAAAAAGGCCACAGGGACTTCCCCTTTCAAGTTGGTTTATGGTATTGATGCTATTTTCCCCATTCAACTGGTTCTACCAGTAGTAAAGTACTTCCAGGAGGAACAAGATGAACCAAATGATAAGGTAAGGAGAATGCTTGATCTGGTTGAGCTACATCAAGTTAGAGAACAGTTGGTGGAGAAGTCAAAAGCTCACCATAAGAAGATAAAGGGAATATTTGACAAAAAGGAAAAGGTGGATAATTTTTAGGTTGGGGACTGGGTTCTGAAATGGGATGTTGTCAGACAAGATAAGGGCAAGCACAATAAATTTGATTCTCTATTGATAGGACCTTTTGTGATAGCTCAGGTGCAACAGAACAACACTTTCAAACTGCAAAATCTAGAAGGGGACGAGGTGTTTGATGGCCCAGTCAATGGGCGATTTCTGAAACTCTATTTCATTTAAGGCTGCAAAGCCTTGTCATTATAAAATATTATTTTTGTTTTCTTTGTTTTTTGCAAAATAACTCCATGCCCAATGGAACAGTAGAAGATAGGTTTAGTCTTTGTTTTTCAGGAAAGGAATTTGGTCTGAGTTTCTTGGGGCCTCATAGGGAGCCTCCCATCCCCGAGTAGGAGCCAGATGTTATCTTGTAAATAAATTTTCCTTCAATAGATCATACTCAGAAAATTTATTTGGTATAATGATGAATATTTCAGGGCACATTATGAAATATTTTGGTGTTTAATAAAGTTTGGAACACCTTGTACTCTGTTTTTCCCATAAAAATCAGAGTTTAGATTTCAGTGGCTTAGGAAAACATCTCAACTGTTCATTAACCACCAAAAATCCCAGCTTTCAGCAGCTTAAAAGTAGAATTCAAGGCTACCTTATCCACCAAAAGCTCAAAAAGGGGAAAAAATTTGGCGCATCCATCACAATTAGCAACCGTCAGCAAAGAGAGTGCCACCATCAAGTCATTAACCGCTGAAAAGATTGGACTTGTAATAAATCATGAATTGGTAAAGGGGGGTCATTATGAAACTGAAGTGACTAATAAAAAACCCAAAACCTAGGAAGGATGCAGAGACACCTAAGGATTAACACTAAAGCCTTAAAACATCAAGGTAAGGTGTGATTACAATTTTGATTAAAATTTTAAAATAGACTTTTCGGTGGCTTAGGCAAACTGTCTGCAGCTGTTCATTAGCCACCAAAAGTAGAGCTTTTAGCAGGTTACAAGTCCAGAATTTTTCTTTCTTAGCCACCGAAAGTGCAAAGTAATGCAGAAAGGCATAGTTTCACACATAACCAACTTTTGTTGATCCAAACACCTCATGGGGTATTTATAAGGTTGGAAATTAATTAAAGGCACCAGTATTTTGGCTCTGTTTCAATTTTCAAGGTGCGAGCGAGGTGAATTATGTCACAAACCCTACCCACTCTGACAAAGCGTGACTTGTCTACCATATGGCAATTTCGAGTTCTACTTCAGCGTCCACTTTAGCTATTAAAGAGTTCAAGGAGTAGGAAGGTTTTGGAGTTAGGTAGATTGGCAGTTATGATAGTGTTTTGACCTATTTTTTTACAAACAGTTATGATTATCTATTTTTAGTAAATTCGATCCACTTTTTCAGGATCTGAAATAAATTTTGTAAAGGCTATAAAGCCTATGACTAATGTAGAACAAAAGGTTCAACTTCAGAGACTCTTAGACACTTTTGTATTCAAGCTTCTTGTGTTCTTGTCAATTAATACAAACTCTTTTGCCATTACATGTTCAGATTTCATCTTCTTTCTGTTCTATACTTGCGCTTGGATGTTTAATTCATGTTCATTCTATTTACCTAATACAAGATAGCTGGTATCCTATCTCTATGTGGATAACTGGAATTGAAAGTATCTTTTCCTTGTTATGATTAGCCATTCATATGTAAGTTCCTTATGTGTGAATCTGCCAGCATAATGAGAATTCTTCATTTATTCACCTTTATTACAAATCCTCTAAACATTGATAGTTAGAAGCGTTGTCTATTTGGTTGAGTTTATGCATGCCTTGAGTGAGTGAGGTCTTATTTGTCATCTGACTTGATCCATTAAGTAAACCATTGAAAAAATATTGAAGTTACCAGGCATCTTCGAGCTACAACCTAGAAGAGTTTCCTGGAGAGCTAACAGCTTAGACACACACACACACACACACAAATAATTTCATGAAAAACATGAAGCGGATGTGGATCATGAAGTTAATAATATGGAGGAAATAATTATATTGATATGATTGAGAATGATGAGATAAATAGATTGATCCATGACACCCTTGCTTTGATGGATGATAACTTTGATGATGTTCATGATGTACCTTTGATTGATTAGAAATGACAATCCTTAAATAAGGGATCAAAGACAAATCTTCTCTTTGTTATTATTTTGTTGGGCGACTTGAAAGTATTGAATGGTTTGGAAAATTTCTATGTCACACAAATCCCAACACTAGTACAAAGTGATAGATAAATCATATAAGACTAAAAAATTTGGTCACTTCAGTTTTTACAAAGGATAAATGACCAAACTTGATTTAGCCAACTAAAAATGACCAAGATAATGACCAATTTGGCCGCCGGAAAAAAATATATGACCAAGTAACTAAACTAAAAAAATTTCCACATAACAATAACATTTAGAATATGAATTGGTCATTTGTTTGGTCATTTTTAGTTGTCACTTTGACAATGAAAAATTACAATTTTGACAATGAATTTGTACAATTTACTGAATTTTAACATTGTAGAGGGATTCAGAGACCCCATTACGGTGTCTCTAAATTTAAGGGGGCCTCTAAATCCATATATAGTGTTAAAGTTTAGTAAATTGTAGACCCCCTCATGGATTTAATGGTTTATTTTGATAGTCTAGATAGTGTCGTGTCTCGGAGATAGGTTGTTTCTCGTCTAAAGAATCACTTTATATCATTGTGTTCAACTTATCACAATTATCATTCTCATATTTCATTTGCCCAAAATCATCATCATTTGACCCTTTCCACACTAAGTTGAAGTTTCGGTAAGTAAGAGTCTTTATTTGCATCTCATCCCCAAAAAATCCACCTATTTTGTGCCTCCCGATTAATTTGTTGATCTTGTCTATGGACACCAAATCGCCACGCCTACATATAGAATTTTAGAAATACCACCTTGGTGTTTGTGTGTGGAAAATTGCCTATTCCTTCATTTAAAAAATTTAAAAACCGAGACACAGAGAAAATGTTTCATTAAAACATAAAGAAGAAAATAAATTATATATAAAAGGCATTGTCTTGTATGAATTTCTATTACTCACCCCCTTCCAAAATGCCATATTTATGCAAGGGGGGTCCCTGTCCCACAAACAAAGTGGTATCATACATCAACTTGGGGTCTCACTTAGAAATGACCCTGAAAATATATTAGTATTAGTATTATTATAAGCTAATGTATATATCATATAGTTATTATTATATATTAGTTAATATATTAATACATTATATACATATTAATGTTATATTGTTATTATGTATTTATATAGTTAATTTATGTAATATATTTGCAATGGTATTAACAAATTAAAAAAAACAATAAAAACTAAATAAATAAATAAAAGACAAAAGGGGGAAAAATGAATGCATTCCAAAAAATGAATAAATTAGAGGAAAAAATGAGAGGGAAAATAAAGCAAACAAACTAGGGAATTATTCTAAACGAAGATCCAAAAGATTTGATTTGTGGGGTTGAATGGATGCCCAAAAATAGGGTTGAATCCGATCTTTTTAATTTTTAATCCTTCTCTAGTTAGCTCTATGGATTTGTTTGGATTCGTATTTGGTGCATCCAATATTTTATTGGCTTAGGGTCTATTATTTTGTTGGATTTGGGTTTATTTATTGATGGTTTTATATACTTCTGTGTAGGATGAACGAGAAGCGTTGCGAGTGCTCGAGTCACAATCTAGAAAGAGAAAGGAAACAACAAGACAACCCAATTTCCTTGGTAAGATATTAAACCCCGTGATTGTCTAGGCTATCGAGGAAATTCTTTTAGGGTTTTTAGGTATCTAAATTATGCTTCATATTAATTCTTCCTACACAGTGGAAACATAGAATAACCCCAAAACATTTTAGGGGTTTAAGGTATCTAAATTCTGCCTACATATTGGAAACATAAAATAACCCCAAAACATTTTAGGGTTTTCAATTATCTTAATTCTGCCAATAAAACAAGGAAGAAATGTCCATCTCTGATTTGGTGTTATACGATTCAATAATGCCCTCATATAACTGTTTATCATAATGCCACCAGACCTTTATCTTCCTTCCAAACAACTTATTTGCATCTTCTCCACTTTATTCCACAATCTTCTCCACTTTGGAGATGTTCTTCTTCCTTGGAGAATCACTCTGCAGCCTATTGTGATTTAACGATCTTGAGAGCACAATATTATCAATGTGAGTCTTAAACCTCGCAAAATTTCCATAGATCTTCTTGCATTTTAATGATTTATAGACTACGATATATTATTAGATCTGGAAGCTATGTATTCTATTAAATATATTGGAAAGGTCATATTGTTCACTTCCCCTACTTATTTTAATATCATAATGATCATCGTATTGTTCTTTGGGTGTTATTATTATGATTATTTTGCAGACGTAATTGATGACCAACAGTGTCATATGTTTGTCCGAGCGCCTCATAATCTCTGGATTTACAAGTGAATAAAGAGATGGAACCAGTAGATTCACGAGAAATTTGTTTCACCAAAAATCTGGCATTTCACAAAATTTGTCTGAGCATACATGGAATACGATTTTTTTTGCTTCCATATTCAGTATCATGGCTTCTTTATGATGTAATATTTATGATTGTTTAGGTTGTTCTTGAGGTTCAATCAAGTTTTATTTAATTTCATCTCCTACTAAAGCACATTATAACTTAGCTTTTGATTGCTAACAATTGTTATGAAGTAGGAAGTGTCTCGGTAACTTGTGTACTATTCTCAGTTACTCAGAGTCGGTTCTTTTTTCATATGTTTTAGCTAGTGGACTATTCTCCCTAATGTTATATGCCTGAACTTTTTTCATCCAGCTCACCGGTTTTATGACATGGAGGTTCTTTTAGCAGTAAGATGTTTCACTTAGGAAGGGAGTTGGGAGGGGTCGATTGGATCATTTATGGTGGCAATGGTGGAATATTTTCCTTATTATCAGTTGCATTGCTATATCTTGTTACCTCCCTTAACTTGCATTGCTCCCTCTTGTTACCTCCCTTAACTTGCATTGCTATATCTTGTTACCTCCCTTAACTAGGATCCAGTTAGCTGCATTTCATATTTAATTATTGCATTACATGTTAGTTTTATTTCATTCAAACCAATTGTTAACATTGTTTCCTACTCACGAGTCTTGTTATAAACTCACACAGAATAGAACAAACTACGACCTCAGGGATTTGTTGGTTTCCTCATGTTCAATCAACGAGCTGAGGCCAATTGTTTTCATTAATTTTCTCTTAGGTTGTTTCGTTAAGCCTCTCTAAGGAATGAGATATACAATAGCTTTAACCTGGTATTCCCACTCATCTCCATCACTCATAACTGTGAGTTAACAAGCCTACCCTATAATTATATTTCTTATTTTAAATCTCAAAAAGAGGTTCTTTAATTTATTTAGACACCTGCATACTTACATTGATTTCATGATAGGTTGGTGCATCTATCAGGGTTGATAAAGTTTTGCTTGATGATCCATATAGTGGTATTGGTGTTCTTTGTAAGGTTAGTATTACTGGGGTAATTGCTTTTCTGGAAAAAAATTCTATATGATTTACCATCTATCTGACTGTCTTTCTCCTTTGTTTATTTTCGTTCAAGGTAATCAACAATTTCAATGCCTCCTTTTATATTTTCTATATTAATCAAATCATGCATTAATTCATTAAACTTCCTAGTTCATAATATCCTCTTGATTATTTTCCATATATTACATCTATCTGACTGTCTTTCTCCTTTGTTTATTTTCTTTCAAGGTAATCAACAATTTCAATGCCTCATTTTTATATTTTCTATATTAATCACATCATGCATTAATTCATTAAACTTCCTAGTTCATAATATCCTCCTGATTATTTTCCATATATTACATGAACTCTAGCTTGTGAATTAAATCATTTTTGTCATTGTTCCAATAAAGTGCAAATACCACTAAATGTTAGCAAGCCTTATCTTTTGTTTATTTCATACATAGCATATTTATTTCTTATATTGATACCTTTGCAGTCCATGGAAAATGGCAGTGTTACTGGGTCAAAGGAACTAAAAAAATTGATATATTACATGGTATGGTGTACATATCACATATTGTCTTGTATGTAGAAACCAGATTTGTGTTGGAAGAGAAAACTAAAGGATTTGGAGCAGTTAACAGTCCTGTAAGATGATCTTCTAGATGCAGCTTCATTGTACAACCCATTTTCTTACTACTCACTTTGTGGAAAGTGAAGATCATTACAATTCCATATTTAGTATTGGTATCGGGTTACTGAAGTTCTTGAGTTGTACCTCCCTTTTTCTCCATCTTTTGATATTATATTCATCCTAAACGTGTCCTCTAACATTATTTAACTTTCAGTTAGGTGAAACTTGGAGGAATTTTGGTCTACAGTACTTGTTCAGTAGATCCAGGAGAAAGCAAGGAACATGTTGAATAATTTCTTACTAGACATCTGGTATGTGTGTTTTTTGCATTTAACTAGTTATGTTAATGTTGTTTGTCGATCAAAGTTGCTATTTCCTCAAATTAAAGGAAGGATTATATATATATGTGTAATATGCTAACATGTTAAATCATGTGATTATGTCAAGAATTCATTATTGAAGCAGTGCACAAATACATCCCAGATGAGTTCATCTCTGAGGAGGGATTCTACTTTTCACATTCAACTAAGCATTGTCTTGAGGGTGCATTTGCAACACGCTTATTTTGTGTTCCTATTTAGATATAACATTCTTTGAAGAATAAAATAAAGTGATCAATTCCATGCCTATGAGGCGTATACACAACGTTTTGGTATATTGAAGCAACGTTTATTATCCTTTCAATTCATTGTCAATAATAGACAAATCTTTAAATTCAAGATATGTGTAATAATTTGATCATTAATGAAAGAAATTTTGCTATCAATGATGATGAGTAATGAAGTTAGCTTTTCTTCTTCTACTACTACTGTATCTCAGTGACCCTCAATCTTTCAACGGTCAATTTGGTCCACATATGGAACACCTATATAAACTTCTGAGAGTAAGATCGGTACCCACAGAACTTGATTAAAGTTTCATATATGAATAAGTGGCTTGCAAAAGGTTTTCTAAAGCTTAATTTGAAAATATTGGGTTTGGATACAGAGTTGAAAAGTTACTCCATAAGGTCATATTTTTTGTCATTGTTTTAATTGGCAATTAATTGCTTTCAACTGTTGCATATGTTAGAGGGAAAAAACAATCGAACTATGGCATTAGATTGTCTTCACCACATTATACGATTTTATTTAACTATTTATGTTGATAATCAAGTCAGGAATCATGTATGGAACTATATTCATAGTGTAACATCATAGTTGGTACCAATTTTAAAGAAAGGTTTTCTTACACAGGATGCGCATCATGATAAACTTGTTGTCAACTTTTGTGTTACTATAGCAGAAAGCAACCTAGAGTTTTGTATGAATCACATGATATTAGAGTTGTTGAGGGAAGATAGTTTAAGTGAGGCCAAGGTGATTAGCCTTCGAGCACTACTTGCAGTTTTCATTTCTCCCTCTACTAGTCATCGTGTTGGTTCTGACATGTTTCGCGACGATGATGTTCATTTCTCTGCAGCATCACCCGTATGAGGATCAATTGCATCATCATGGTCATATTTAGCTTTTGGAGCTTCTGCATCACCTCAACACCCGTACTCTTTTCCGTTTGTAGGTTTTGCTTCTTCTGATGTATCATTAACATTACATGATACTAGTCAGTGTATACCAAAGGTCAAACATGTTATTGACTCTATTTCGAGGGTGTTCCATAACACCTATGAACATGCACTTTTAACATATTCAAAGACTATGACAGGTAATGGAATGATAATATTTACCTTGGATTATCTAGTGTAGCTAATGTTGGAGCATCTTATCTTTTGAATTAGAAGTGAACATGACCTTTCCATGAAATTATGCAAGTGATAACTTGTTTATTGGAAAGTAAAAATGAAAAAAGAATCCATGATATACATCTTTGTCCCAATTAACAGGAGTCAGTTTATCCCAAAGGTCAAACATGTTATTGACTCTATTTCGAGGGTGTTCCATAACACCTATGAACATGCACTTTTAACATTTTCAAAGACTATGATGTACCTTCGGTTATTTAGTGTAGCTAATGTTGGAGCATCTTACCTTTTGAATTAGAAGTGAATATGACCTTTCCATGAAATTATGCAATTGATAACTTGTTTATTGGAAAGTAAAAATGAAAAAAAAGAATCCATGATATACATCTTTGTCCCATGAAGTAATATATTTTTCATTTCATTTTTTTTAATAATATCATGGTATAAGAGGGACACCACCTAAGTTGAACACACACAAAATCATAAAACCACTTTTGTACCATCTTGTGTATATTTCATATTAATATGGTATTATGTTTTAACAGTGATCTACCAAATGGTATTCTAGTAGTTGTTCTCTTGAAAATTTTCTCCATCAACTTTGGTATTTGTTCACCACCACAATACTCTCTACCCTTTCCTTTTCTACCACTTAATATTCTCTTCGTTTTCGTTCAACCATTGTCCTTCAATACTATTCATGTCGTTTTCTTGTTCATGGTGTGTGCCGTCTGAGTGTGTACATTGTGCTTCATTTTGAACCAAAATGATCATACTTAGAATTGGCTCACTCTTGACATTTGACTAAAGGGTTCAACCAAATTAAAATTACAAAAAATATTTAAAATTTAATTGAAAGAATGTATTCATCTACATTAATATTTTTGGATATGAACAAATGGTGTGATAGAATGATGGATAGTTTTTGAGAGAGTGCTCAACACTTGAAGAATTGTAGGATAAATCACAACTCAACATAGAAGAAAAGTGTAGTGAACAAAGGGCTGATTGGATAATTCTTATGTTCACCAAATTTATTATAGGTAGAATTATTGACATCCCTACAATTCTTATGGTCTTGGATTTGTTATGGACCTATTACTACATTGAACCTTCTCATGTCTATAGATATCTGAGTTAAGATAGCAACCGTGAAAGATCGCTTGTGTTGTTATATTTGTTGTGAGAATTGTTATGATTTGAATAGTTGCTTCTTTTTTTCTAGAAACACGAAGTGAGGACGATGATGATGCACAAAAGAGGGGAAAATCCAGTGAGGGAGAACACATATAAGAGGAGGTTGATCTTCTAGAATGCCTGTATTGATAATTCAACAAAGAAAATGATAAAGGATGAGACAGATCACACATGGAAGGCAGATCGTAGAGGGAAATGCAATGACTATTGGGCATCTTACTCCCCGGACCTACACAGGGAAGGAATAGAATGAAAAAATGAGCAGTCATCTAGCTTAGGGACACTACATGAGGGTGAATCAACTACATTGTTGGCATAGAGATGATGAAGGGAGGTTGATCCATAGGGAAAACAATGGAGTTAAAGTGATTCAAACATTGAGTGGCCATGTTGCAACTACAAACCACAGCTTCTTGCTCTCATCATTGTTATTTTACTTTCATGTTATCAATTATTTTGGTTTCTTATTGTGTTGTCTTATCAACTATAATTTTAATTGGTATTAGGTTTGAGTTGGTTTTTATTTTTAGTTAGTGTAAGAGCTATACTTAGTATTAATTTCATGGTTAAGTTAAAAGTTTATTTAGATATAGTATTTAGCTTCTATGGAGGGTCAAGTAATATTATTTCCCTGAATGCACCTCTTCTCCCGTGATAGAGGGATTTTTAGTTCGTTCTTTTCTTGTTCCAAAAGGAGAAGAAACACGTATATTACTATATACAATATTCATTGTTTTCCTATGAGTTGCTCTTGGATTTAGGTTCCATACTTAGTCAAATAGAGTGCTCCCTTGACTTTGTTGTGACCGTAGAACCTTTTGAAAAACATCGTGCTTGTGTCTTAGACCAATGATGTAAAATTATATAATATAATCTATTTAAGGGTGTTATCTCAATGCCAAGAGCACATTCCTTATAGGTAGGAGGTTGGTGGTTTGATTCCTCCATGCCCTATATATATTTTGAAACCACTAAAAAGAGATAAATGACCAATACAAAAATAGAGATAAATTAGTCAAAATATGACCAAAATCCACATATAAATGACCACTAATGAAAAATTAGAGGTCATTGATCATGCAACAAAAATGTAGTCTTTATTTTGGTGGTTTATATCTTATCTTGTGGTCAAATATTTGGTCATTTATTATGACAATTAATGACCAAACTAAGGACCAAATATATGACCATGAGGTAAGCTATAAATGACCAAGTTAAATATGACCACTTTTATAGTCACGTGATCAATGACTGTTAATTTTCCACGAGTGGTCGCCAAATCAAAATTGGTCATTTATATGTGGATTTTGGTCCTTTTTTGTCATTTATTTGTCATATTGTACTAATGTCAGGTACGAATAAAATTCTCCATACATGAATACTATCCTTTTGTGGTTTTCATGTTAATTGTATAAAGGATGCACAAATATTAATGAATATTCATTACAATAATTTTTTTTGAATGTTGTAGATTATTAGGTGATTTTTCCCTACCATTTTCAAATACTTTACCTTGCATATATTGAGAATTGTCTCTCATTCTACAATATATATGAATGGAGTATCAATCCATTTATGCATTTCCTATTAAATATATTATATATTAAAGAAAAATATCATTGATATGATATCATATATGAATACTAACTCTACTGCTGATGCAATAAATTTTAAAGAACAAAACTTGAAATTACTAGTTGATAGGTGGGCAGATAAACAAGATGGGGAGAGAGCGCCTGGGATTTAAATGTGGGATCAATAAGGAAGGGAAGGATAGTATTTGTTCAGGTTACTAAGAACCTAGATGTTGGGTCCATTTAGGTTTATAAATCATCTCCCTTGAAGTCTACTTCTAGGATTCTGGGAGTTCCAACTGGTGCAAACAAAAACCCTTACTAACGGTCTCCAAGAAACCAATGGCTAAGAGAGTATTAGGAAAATTTTAGAACTCTCTCATGAAGTTATACATCATTATTTATAGGTTTATACAAATAAGAATCAATTAAAAGTGATTCTATAAGTTGTAATGGTAAAACTAGCTCTTAGGACAACTCATTAGTTTCATCTTCAGCCTTTCCCAAACAAGATAAGGAGGCTCCGAATTCTCCATTTTATACTTTGGAGACTTATATAAAAAATTTAAGGATCCATAAGAACAATAATGGTGCGATTTGGATACTCATAGGTCGAATTATGCATTTTATGATAAAACTAGTCAATTCTAGGTGCAAATCTAGACTAGGTTGGATAAACACAAGTAAATCTTAGTCATACAAAATTAGATTGACATAAAATTTACAGATCATGTTCATAACATCAATTTTCATCCATGGATGTATAAATAACTCTCATAATTAATATATATTCCATTCTTTAACATGAGGCATCAATACATGCATTCTAGAAGTTAGAATCAAAGAGAGATTTGGAGATTCGAACCCTTAGTTGTATGCAAGTAATGGGAACTTTGGGACTATAACATCTCTGAATTTTCCTAATAATAATTTTTTTTAAATATAGAGCTAACTACATTTATGAAGGATAAGTGAATTGATACAATCTTTAACTTGTGTATAGTATTATATCCATTTGAGCATAAATGACTTATTATGACAACATACTCATTATGACAAAACTATGATGCAACTTACTGTTTTGACGACACTACTTTATTTGTCTTAAGTCTTGAAAGAAACATCATATTTATTTCCATTAGTTAAAGTTGTTGTGCTTGTTGGTTATGTTTTCCTTTGAATGTTATTTGTCCTTGTTAGAAGTTGGGAAGGTAGGTTATAGGTCTTACTTAGCTCTTATGGCTAATGCAACGCTTATGTAACTCCTTTACAGGTATTTGATGAAGAAGGGTTACAACAGCCTAGCTAAAACAAGGCCCTAAGCTAAGGGTTTACAATTAATCCTAAGCAAAGGCATAAACAAAAGACAAAAGAAATAAAGCTTATCCTTAACCTATGGTAATCCAAGCATGAAATCCAATGTTCAGTGGTATCGACGTAATAACAAATGGATTGGAAAACTAATAGCGATTTGATGTTGGAGTTTTTTATTTATTTAAAAGTGACAATATACAGGCCATGTGATGGCTTTAATGTACCAGTTGGATAACATTTCTGTCACATTGAAAAACCCTAAGGTTTTATTGTTTCCTCGACTTTTGTTATCGATCTATTGCTGCATTTTTTGTTTATGCACCATGGTGAAGAGGAGAGGGAGAGAGCCGAACTCTTGGCCTCAGCTTTAGGCCTTCAAGCTATCGGCCTCACACTCTCAACTCCATAAAAATTGCATCATACTTGTTGTATATAGTTGTCCCATGGCCTGAAACTTATGTTTTCTCTCTGTGTAAGCTTGGAGGACTATCTACCCTAGTTTGTTTTCTTGGATGGCTCTGGTTCAACGCGATGGCGATGCTGGTGACGAATCCCTTACTATTTTAGGGGCCTTTTAAAAACATTGCAGGGTAAGTTCTTCCCATTATTTGCATTATCATTTTCCATTATTATGAAAATAATTTTACGATCTCTTGTTGACCTCTACATGTTTTTAATGTGGAGGAGGTCTTGAATTGTGTTGTTGCACTTGGGTTTTTGCATAGCCATCGTGGTGGTGGAGTCTTGACTCTAGTAATACCTGCCACCTTGCTTTCCATGGCTCTGTGACTTGTGGCTCTGGCTTGTAGCAACGCTCTCAAGGCATGAACTTAATCTCATGTTTCCTTGTCATTAAAGAAACACAATGTAACCTTCTTTGGTTCTGCCCTTGAGGAATTTCGTGGTGTGAGTTGATTGTAATGTGTTTTTATTAGCTCTTCTATGACATATTTCTTGAATTCTAAGGATTATTTGAGTAGTTGTTTTAACTATTTCTCTAAAACTTGTAAATGTGTTGTTGTTTTATAAAAAATCTCGTAAGGGTTTTATTGTTGCAAATACATAGTCTCCTTAATTCCTAAACTTTACGCAGACCTTTCGTTTAGATGTTGTCTTGACCTTACTGTGTAATTTTGTTTAAAACTCTTTACAGGTTGGAAGTTTGGTTGTAATTTTCACCACTCATGATTACTGTAGTAGTTAGAAATTGTATGGTTAGAGCCATGAGGCCATAGCTCTGTTTTAGGTTATAATATATTTTTTTCTTTTACAAAGAGAAATGCTCTATCAAGAAAATAGTGGGATGTAATCGTTTAGTATCGTAAGGTGGGTTGTGTTGACAAATGGATTAACGATTTCATAGATTATAAATTGTTGAATTCTTGCGGACAAACCAGTCCCTATGGGATTCGAACTCGGGTTCAAATAGATTAATGAGTTGGAAGTTTTATTAGAGTGAAGTAGTTTTTAATTCTTGTTTTAGCCAAAAGGAATCGGTAGGTTTCGATATGAATACATATTAAATAAAAATGATTCATACATTGTTTAAAAGCTTATTTTAATGTATTTTCAAATGAAGAAATTGGGTCATGAGGCCGCAGGGTTTAAAGCTATGTTGTTTGCAATTATATATATATATGTGTGTGTGTGTGTGTGTGTGTGTGTGTGTATTTAACATATATACTTAATAAATTTATATATTTGAATTTATAGTTTGGTGTTGATTATAATGAAATTATTTACAACCTGGGGCTGGTTAAAAATGTTTGATTTACTTCCTATCTCATTCTATTTAGATTTATGTAAACATTTGTGAAAATTTTTGAGGAAAAGTTTACTGTTAGGAAAAATTGAAATCCTTGTTGTGATAACTAAGGCCTTTATGGATGTGAGAAGTTATGAGTAAGATGCATCCAGGCTTTGAACCCTTGTTCTAAATAGTTCTTCTTAAAAAGGGTCTTTAATATATAGTATATAATGGAACTTTGAATTTTAATATATTTTTATTTAATACTATGATGTTTTATTTTAAGTATTTAGATATAATAGTTAATAAAAACTCTGTAGGTTAAATACGATGTTTTGTATATGTTTTGGATTGAGTTCGTTAAATTCTAGTTTGGCTTTAGTGAAAACTTATTCTATTAACAATAATACGAGTTATTTTGATTCTAAGATTTATTCAGTAATGAATACAATAATCTAAGGATGAGATGAAACTTCTAAGGAATCGGTAATTATAAATTCAGAAAACAATGTGTAACATATGTAATATAAACAGAGAGTTCTACTATACTCTACCATTGCCATTAATTTTATGGAGGGGAAAAAAGTAGCATCCTTTACAATAATACTCAGAAGAATAAGTCTTCCTAACCTATTTCACCCTAGTGATGATTATTTAATTCAGACAATTCCATAACAATCATAAACCTACAGTAAAATATGAAGTAATTTTACAGATAATAAACAAACATCTTAAAAACTGGATAATTTGCAGAAGGGAGACAACCACCAAAGGAGACCATTCCTCCCAGCTATTTCCTAAAAGAAACCAAGATCACTTGATTTAGGAACCCCGATCCTGTTCATTGAACCACTAGGACAAAGATGTTGTGTAACAGCTCCCAAAAGAATACTCTGCAACTTAGCACTCAATAACATACTTAACTCTATGCAATTTCACTTTACCTATCTCCTCATCGAATTCCTTGTGTGCCTGAATTTTTAGTTTACAAGAGTCACAAGGTTCATTCCATTGGAATAGAATGTAGTGAGCCTCCTGCTCAATTCGATGGTATTTATAAGATTTCCTAGGTCTTTGGGTCATTTTTTTAAATTAAATGAGCCACCTGTTCAGTTCCTCCTCTCAGGGAACATGACAATAATTTTAGGGATTTTGCTTCTTGCAATAGCTAGAAAGTGAAATGCTAGTGCTACTTGTCATTTATCCTTCTACAACTGCTCATTCCTCCTAGTGGGTCAGTGAACGCTCTTTCAACAATCTCCTTTGGATAGGTGTCTCTCCATTTAATTATTTAAATAAATAAATATTCAATTACAGTCATTCTTGACCAAATTGGTCATAAAAAACCTTACAATAACTTTCAGCATAATGTTTTCTCAAATAAAAATAAAAATATTTATTTTTTAGTTCTAGGTGGGTTATAAGGAGCTGATAGATACACCTACAAAACTGTTATTAATGGTTGAAGGTTTCCATCATATCTGGAGCTGAATCATAGATGGTTTCTCCTTGGTCCTTTGTTGTCTGCAATGAAGAATGGGATAGAGAGAAGAGTAGGGAAATGGTACTTGGGGTGCATCACCCAAGGGAACTCAGGCTCATCACTCAATTTTGAATATTATCTTCACAATACATCAACACTAACAACCCAAACTGAATGAATGGATTTGGAAACACCCTTAAGTAAACCTTGAGTGACTTGTTGAGCAAGTCCTTCACTTTTTGAGAAAGTTTCCACTTTTTAAACCCTAACCGTAATCCAATGATGCACCCTCCTTGAAGAAAATAGCAATTAAGAGTCGTGGATGATGTTTCCCTATTTTTTCTCTTCAATCCAAAGTGGAAACTGCACCCCCCTTGGAGTGAAAGTTTCCTTATGATGATTGGATATGTTTGCTTGCAAAGATACTCTTTTCAAAATATAAATTACACCCTCCCTTAGCCAAAGTTTCCTGGTTTTGAACTGACATCTTTTCCTACACTTTTTTGCTTTTGAAACTGCTAGTTTTTCATTACTTTTGTTAGTTTCTATATTTTTCTTATTGTTTTCTTTTGCCAGTTTCCTTGACATTTTCTATTTGTCATCCAAGGCAAGTTGACTTTCCTAATTCACCCTCTTGAAATGGAAACTCAATTCGACGTGTATTATTTCTATATTAATTAAATAATCACATAAAAAGAATCTTGAATTAGAAACAAACATATTACATGCCTCATAAGCATGAAATGAAAACAATTCCCTAGGTAAATTAGTTAATTCAACTTTTGACCCCCTAGTTGTTTGGTAAGGTCAACACTTTTGATGTTCATCAAGGAAGAGAAATGACTCCCCTCCCCTCCCAGGTCTGCTTGTCCCCAAGTAGAAGAAATCCAAGGTGCTGCAAAATTTGCTCACCCTCCCAAGTGGCATCTTCACTGAGAAACCCTTTCCACTGCACCAGATATTCTTTAATGGTCATGTTCCTTAACCTTCTTTCTATGATATGAAAAAAATCCTTCAGAACTAATACAAAATGGACTTTATCATCAATAGGTGGAATCTCTTCTGATACAACTATCTACATTCCTACTATTTTCTTCAAGAAAGATACCTGAAATACATTGTGGATCTTGCTTTCTGGTTGCAGTTCCAACTCATGGCCACTACACCAATCTTTCTTAGAATTTTGTAAGGACCATAGAAACGTGGTTGGAGTTTCTCATCCTCCCTTTTCTTCAAATATGACTGTCTATAAGGTTTCATCCTTAAGTAGACTAAGTCTCCTTCTTCGAAGACTCTTAATCCTGTGTTTGTCAGAATTCATTTTATGTTGGTTCTGTGCAACCTGCAAATTTTCTTTGAGTTCCCTTAGTATGTATTGGTTCTCCTGAAGCCAATATTTGTATTTTTGGGCTCTAAAGTCCCCAAACATTAGATCTATAAAATATGGGGCTTCATATCCATACAAATCCATGAATGGAGTCATCATGATGGAGAGGTGAAAAGTAGTGTTATAGCAGATGTCTCCAAAAGTGAAGCCATGTGGCCCAAGATTTCTGTTGTCCTGTGACATAGTTGCAGAGGTAGCCTTCAATCCATTAATTCAGTCTCCCAGTTTGACCATCACTATGAGGTTTATGTATTGTGCTCAGATTCAGATTTGTCCCCACTAGTTCGAATAGAGCTTGCCAAAAAGAATTGGTGAACTTGTCGTCCTGGTCACTGATTATGGTTTTGGGAAAACCATGCAATTTGAAAACATATTTGAAAAATAATGAAACAACTTTACTGGCTGATATAGTGGAGTTGACTGCAAAGAAATGTGAAAATTTGGTCAACTTGTCAACCACCGCATATGTGTTATCTTTTCCTTGAATGTTTTGCAACCCAGTGATGAAATCCATGGAGACACTTTCCCATTTCTGTTCTGGAATAGGGAGAGGCTGGAGGAGTCTAGCAATATGTGTGTACTCCACTATGTTATGCTGGCATGTCATACACTCCCTCACATGCCTTAGAACATATTCCTTTAGGCCCTTTTAGGTGAACCTCTCTCTTACCTTCTGGTAAGTCTTCAAAAAACCAGGGTGGTCAGCCATTGGTGCATTATGTGCAACTTCTAGGATCCTCTTCTCTAGTTATGATTTGGTTACTAATAAGATCATTTCCTTATAGTAGATGAGGTCATCATGTGCTTTGTATGCTTCACTCTGCATTACCCTATCCAAGATCCCACATGCAAACTTATTTTTTGAGTATTCAGTGCCCAACTGTATTTTCCATTCAGTTAGCATTTACAACAAAGAGAGTGTGGGTTTGCGGGAAAGTGCATCAACCACCACATTCATATTTCCCCGTTTATATTCAATGTCAGAGTCATAGGATTGGACTTTTCTCACCCATTTATGTTTCTTGTCATTAAGCTCTTTTTGGGTAAGGAAGTGTCGTAGAATGTTCTGATTAGCCTTCACTATGAATTTTCCTCCTACCAGATATTGTCGGAACTTGGCCAATGCATGCAGTATTCCCAACATATCCATGTCATAGATAGAATACAAACTTTCACGAGGCTACAATTTTCTTCTCTCGTATGAAATAGGATGCCTTTCTTGCATCAAAACAACTCCAACGCCTTCCCCTGAGGCATCACACTCCAACACAAAAGGATTGGAAAAATCAGGAAATGCAAGTACCAGACAACTGCTCATTTTTTCCTTCATCTTTTGAAAAGATTATTTTTCCTCCCCATTCCAATTAAATGCACCCTTCTTGGTCAGATATGTTAAAGGGACAGTGAAGTTGGACTAACCTTTGACAAATTTCTGGAAGTAGTTGCAAAGGCCAATGAATCCTCTTAACTCAGTGAGGGTCCTTGGGCTTGGCCAAGCCAAGATGGCCTTGATTTTCTCTCAGTACACCTTGAATCCTTCTTGGGATATCATAGGGTTGATATAGAGAAGCTCGGTCATGCCAAACTCATACTTGGACAACTTAGCATAAAAGGACTGGTCTGCAAGTATAGTTAGCACTACATCATAGTGTAATCTCCTAGATTCACTTGTAGGTTTGGAATCCATTGATTGCATTCCATGGTATTGTTTCTTGGGATGACCATAGTGAGTCCTTCAAAGGATTTATTTGGAAGATTTCTTTTATCCACTAAGTTTGCATCAATAAATTTTTGGGTGGAGTCCCCATCAACAAGGATTGTGATTATTTAGCCTTGCAGTACCCATTTCATCCTCAATGTGTGGAAATGGAGCACTCCATCAAGTTGTTAAAATTTCATATGCTTAGCTAAAACATCAGCAATTCATTTCATTTTAATAACAAAAGCATATAAATAGGATCACTAAAAGAAACAGTATCACAAGAACAACATAGATTTATCCTCGGAAAACCCTAAAGGGAAAAACCCGGCAAAAGCTTCCTCAATATAGATGCCCAAAAAGATAAAAGGTAAAACCAAAAGGTTGATCAAAGACTGATCCTCCTTCTTCTCCAGCTAATTTTCTCTCCTCCACTAATGCGCTACACAAGTGAGTGTGTGTATTCCAAATGAGGAGCGCCAAACCTCTATTTATATTCATCCATTCACTTTAATAATTAATTCCAACATGTAGGCTCGAGTTAATCATGTAGGTTCGTGTTAAACATGTAGGCTCAAGTAACCACAACTGGGGTGCTAATGACCCACCTTTGCAATTTCAGGGGACTACCTCATGACTCTTATTAGTTCTTCCGATTAGAAGCATCGTAGTATAAATAGATACAATTGGTTCTCGCGGTAGGACCATCGGGGACCACAAAAGATACATATAGAATATTCTTTGGAGTTACAATATTTCAACACTCCTCCTTAACGAGAAGGGTATTCTACAACAAAATCAACAACAACAATAGTAGGAGAGAGATAGAGTACATCATCAACATCATCAGGGTAACACATCTATAAATCATTGGAATCTTTTCAACATCATATAGTCTTCATGTTCGTCTTTAGCAACAGCAACACTTTGACCGAGAACATCATCATCAGCACTTTAGTCTTCATCTTCAATCTTCAACAGCAACAACACTTTTACTGCTCGATTGATAACATCATCATCAGCACTTTGACCTTTTGATCAGTAACATCATCTTCAGCACTTTGACCTTTCAATCAGCAACATCATCATCAACACTTTGACCTTTCGATAAAAAACATCATCATCATCACACTCTGATATTTCGATCAGAAACATCATCATCATCAGCAACAACCTGCAATCCACAGTACAAAGACAAAGAAGTATTTGGATCACTTTTGGACTTAAAGTCCAGGGATGATGCAATCCCACCACATTCTCGACAACCGAAGTCACCGGATTGATTACGGGATAATCAGTTCCTATCTCTTTAGGACTAAGTCCAAGGATGATGCAATCCTACTACGTTCTCAAGTACCAAAGTCACCGGATCCATTCCAAACTGAAGTTCAAGGATGATACAATCCTACTATGTTATCGAGTACCAAAGTCACCGGATCCATTCTGAACCGAAGTTCAAGGATGATACAATCCTACTACGTTCTCGAGTACCGAAGTCACCGGATCCACTCTAAACCGAAGTTCAAGGATGATACAATCCTGCCACATTCTCGATGATCGAAGTCACCATATCCGTTTTGAACCGAAGTTCAAGGATGATACAATCCTGCCACATTCTCGATAATTGAAGTCACCGGATCCGTTCTGAACCGAAGTTCAAGGATGATGCAATCTTGCCACATTCTCGATGACTGAATTCACCGGATCTATTCTAAACCGAAGTTCAAGGATGATACAATCCTGCCACATTCTCAATGACTGAAGTCACTAGATCCATTCTGAACTAAATTTCAAGGATGATACAATCATACCACATTCTCGATGACCGAAGTCACCGGATCTATTATGGACATATGTCCCGAGATGATACAATCCCTCTTCATTGTTGAGGACCGAGGTCACCGAAACACTTTAGGGCAAGTGCCCAGGGATGATACAATTCCACTGCAACATCACTACTCCCCCTTTCGAGGAAGGTATTTCTGAACAACACCAAGCTTGTCTCGAAAGTGTTCAAACTTTACTTGGGACAGAGGCTTCGTCAACACATCAACAACTTGTTCATCAGTACTCACATACTGGAGCTTTATGGATCCCTTCTGCATCATATCTCGAATGTAGAAATACCTGATTTCTATGTGCTTCAATCTGTCATGGAACACCGGGTTCTCTATCATATTTATACAACTTTGGTTGTCACATAGAATCACAGTAGTGTCCAACTCTAGGTTGAATAATATTGACATCATCTTTCGAAGCCATATGGCTTCACAACTAGCAGAGCAAGATGCTATATATTCTACTTCAGTTGTGCTTAGAGCAACACTGGACTGCTTTCTACTAAACCATGAAATCATAGCAAATCCCAGACTATAACATCCACCTGATGTGCTTTTTCTGTCTGAGATACTTCCGGCCCAATCTGCATCTATATAGCCATACAATCTATACTCATGGCTACCATTATAGTATACACCAAAGTCTATAGTCACTTTCAGATATCTCATCACATGTTTTGCAACTACCAAGTGAACCCATCTAGGTTGAACTAGATATTGACTTAGAGTGTTCACAGCAAAACAAATATCAGGTCTGGTGTTTGTTAAGTACATTAATGACCCAATGATCTGTCTATATTGAGTCACATCCACTAACTCTGATGAGTCATCAGCTAACAACTTCAGGTTGGAATCCATCGATGTGACCTTGGCTTTGCATTCCAACATATTGAATCTTTTCAATATCTCTATTGCATACTTTCCTTGGTTGAGAAAGATTCCTTCTGGACTTTTCCATACTTCCAGACCTAGGAAATAATGCATTAACCCAAGGTATTTCATCTCAAATTCTTCTGCTAGTTTCTTCTTGCTTTCCATAATCTGTTTCTCATTCCATGTCAAGAATAAGTCATCCACATATAGTAGTAGGATGACAGGTTCATCTTATACAACCTTGAGGTAAAGGTTAGGATCAGCTTTACTCTTGGTAAAGCCCATGTTCGACAGGAAACTATCTATCCTTTCATACCAAGCTCAAGGAGCTTGTTTAAGGCCATATAAGGCCTTCTTCAACTTGCATACATGAGTATGTCTATCTTCAACTTCAAATCCTTGTGGCTGTTCTATGTATACTTCTTCTTCAATCACACCATTCACAAAAGCTGTTTTCACATCCATCTGGTGTAATTCCCACTTCATCATGGATGCAAGTGCCATGATAGCTCTAATCAAAGTATACCATACTACTGGGGAAAATGTCTCTTCATAATCAATTCCCTCTTTCTAAGAGAAACCTCTGGCCACAAATCTTGCTTTATACTTTTTGATACTTCTGTCAGCTGCATGCTTTATTTTGTAGATCCATTTGGAGGATACTATACTCTTTCCTTCTGGTTTGGGAACTATATCCCATACATCATTCTTCATTATTGACTGGTATTCTTTAGTCATTTCTTCTACCCATTCTTTCTTCTGTACCGCTTCTTCCTAGTTTGTAGGTTCTTGATCTACAAGATCACACATCAAGGCTACATAGTTGGAAAAAGTCTTAGGTTTCTTTCTTTCCCTTGTGGAGCCTTCAGGAGCTCCATATATTTCTGCCTCTCGTATAATTTCTCTTTTCCAAGCAGGTTTTCTCTTTCATGACATCTCCATTGTAGGAGGTTCTTGTGGTTCCGCCATGTCATGTTCTTCAGGAGTTTCTTCTCCAGGGAGACATGTAGTTTTTTTATTTCTGGGAGGTGTCTCTTCTTCATATACTTCTTCATGTTGGCACTTCTTGGATCTCTTGAGGGCTACATCTTTATCGAATGTCACATCTCGACTGATTTCCATGTGATGGAATCCAGGAATGTAAATTCTTAATGCCTTGGATACTTCACAGTATCCAACAAATATCCCCTTCTTTCTGGAAGGGTCCAGCTTGGTTCTTTTCTCTTTTGGTATATGAATATATACAGGACAACCAAATATTTTGAGGTGACTTACCTCGGGCTTCTTTCCTGTGAACATCTCTTCTGGAGTCTTGAACCCAAGAGCACTGTGAGGTATTCTATACTGTACATACACAACAGTTCTTGTTGCTTCTGCCCATAGATGCATTGGAATATCTTGATCATATATCATTGTCTTCATTGCCTCCATGATGGTTCTATTATTTCTTTCTGCAACCCCATTCTGTTGAGGATTGTAGGGAGTAGTTAGTTCCCTCTTGATTCCGGTATCTTTGCAAAAAGCTTCAAACTCTTTTAAGGTATACTCTCCGCCATTGTCTGATCAGAGTGTCTTTATTTTCTTGTTTGAAAGATTATGTATCAAGGCTTTGAACTCCTTGAATTTCTCAAACACTTCACTCTTTGCTTTCAAGAAGTATATCCAATTCTTTCTTGAAAAGTCATCAATAAATGTGATATAATATTCAAATCCACTTAAGGATGTAGAAGACATTGGACCACATACATATGAATGAATCAATTGCAACGTACCTTTTGTTTTTGTTTCACTCTTCGGAAATGGATTCTTGATGTTCTTTCCCTTCGCACATCCTTTGCAAATGCCTTCATGCTTGATCTTCATGTCTGGTAATCCCGTCACTACTTTTGTCACGTCCCCATGCCTCCGACCGGCGTAGAGGACGCGACTACTAGCTTTAAACACCCGAGCCAACCGCCCATGAACATGTACAGGCATAGATAAAATGCTGAAATGCTAAAACAAAATGCTGCAGGGAAATGCAATACAGAGAAACATGCACATTGAACATCTACCGTGCACAGATGCATTCATTTTTCATGCTTAGCGGAACAACATACATTTCTACAGCATTCATTCAACATCAATCATCATATTAACATGTTCATCAATTTCATTAACAGAATTTACAGTTGCAGAAGTAAAATGGATAAAATCACTTATCTTAGGATGAACTCGATCCGCAACCAGCTACGTCGCTACAACGTTCCACCCAACCATAGGCCAGCGTGCTCATCAATCTTTCAGCAGCGCTGCCACCCCCGAGTTGGGCATGATTCTCCAAAGAATAAGGGAACTAGCAGGCTTACACATATCCAGGGGTATATAAAACACATAGCCAAGCCAACAGAGTTGGGTTTATCAGGACATTAAGGAGCTGGAGAAGGAAAATTGCTAAGCTGGTGAGCTCATTACAGAGCCAAGAACACCTACACCAGAGCTAGCCTGACCTCTAAGACACCCAAACACACCCAGCACAAGGAATCAGTCCCTTCTCTGCTACACAGTCCCCCAGGCCCTACATTCCCTTCCAGTGCTATTCAGGGGTGATGGAGAAAAAGGCCAGCCCTCTAGCTCTGTCTGTGTGGTTTCCAGCCACTAGGTTTATCAAGCAAATCTAAGCCAACATCTTTGCTCCTCTCACAGTCTGAAGACCAAACATTGCACTCCGGCAATCAAATTGGCTATCACAGCTTAACAGGGAAAACAAATTCTGAGTCATTCTTGGCCCTATCGTGGCCAAAATGACTCTCAAACGAAATTACAATAGCCCCAAGAGGTAAAGAAGACCACGGAAACACAGCCAACCACGCAGGAAAATAACCGTCCTGAAATGTATCAGTGAGCACGGCTCACAGCAACGTGGGGAAATACATCCCGTCCTAGGCAAGAGAATCACTGAGAAAAACACATAAAGACCACGCAGAGGAAGAGAGAAATACCAACTTTCGATAGCCACAGCATCCACGATTTCGCAGTGAAAAGAACGACGTGGAAAAACCCAGAAATTCCTATGCGTGAGAGGAACAACCAGACTCCGTGAGGAATGAACAGACAATGGAGACCCTGCATGAGGAAGAACAGCTTCGTTTTTGTCCATGGATTCACATCAACAGGAAGGACGCAAATTGGGCATGCGTGAGCCTTCAGCACAGTCGTGGAGAGGAAGAAAATGTCTGTGTGAGACCCCCAAAACCGCCCAGAACCAGTGCATGAGGAGAAAACAGACAAAATCGTGGTGAGGAAGAAGTGTCTGCGTGAAGGGATGAACAGCCAAAATTGTGGGTAGAGTGTGCATGAGGGTGAGGACTGACAGTCCTGCCACCCCACTCCCAAAGCAATTGACTGCCATAACTTTTCCCACCTGCCAGCAGAAATTATTAAATGGAGGTAGTTGGAATAAAACAAAGGGAAGAAGACACATGGGTATTTTCCCTTATTGGCCAAGGTTGACAAATTTCCCCACCCTTATCCTTGTGAAAATCATGCCCCTTTCAATTTAGTTGCCGCGAGCGTAGCTGGTCGGATTCATTTAATTAATTATGATGCATATTTACATGATGGAAAACATAATATATGCCGCATGCCCCGATATTCAATCGGTGACAAATTTAAATCCAAAACATAGCATTACCGATCAATGGTGGGGCCTTGGCCTTTAGCTCCACACCATGATCATTTACCATTTATACATCATATACATCTAATGTAACGGGGTCAAAACCGGGACATTACATTCCCCTCCCCCTTCAATAGCACTGTCCTCAGTGCTTACAAAATTGAACAAAATGCTACATTGGTATCGCCTCAGTGTTTCGCAGAATTGAACAAAAATGGATGTGCCAATCGCATGGCATCCTCCAACTCCCATGTAGCCTCTTCAGGTCCGTAGTGCTCACATTGCACCTTTACCTGACCTATGGCTCGGTTCCGGAGCATTGTGACCTTCCTGTCGAGGATGCGCATTGGCTCGATTCGGAACTCTCCCTCGGGTTCCACCTGAATCACATCCCAATTTATCACATGGTTAGGATCATGTACATATCTTTTAAGCAAAGAAACATGAAAAACATTATGAGCCCTAGTGCTAGCAGGCAATGCAAGTCTATATGCAAATGGCCCTATCCTTTCAAGCACTTCAAACGGCCCACAGTATCTGGGTGACAACTTGGCACAACTTCCAAGCTTCAAGGAACTCTTCCTTGCCCTCACTCTGAGGTAAACATGATCCCCAACACTAAACTCTCTGTTCACCCTATGCTTATTGGCATAGCTTTTCTGTCTGTCCTGAGCTGCTTTCAGCTTCTGTCTGATCTTTACGACCTCTTGCTCCATTTCCTTGAGCAATTCTGGTCCAAGCACAATCCTGTTCACTGGATTATCCCAAGTCACTGGTGTCCTACACCTTCTTCCATACAAATCTTCATACGGACTCATCCCCAAGGATGCTTGATGTCCATTGTTATAAGCAAACTCTACCAAGTGCAAGTAATATTCCCACTTGGTCGGTTTGTCCATTACATACATGTGAAGCATGTCTTCAAGCACCTGATTAACTCTTTCTGTCTTCCCATCCGTCTGAGGATGGTATGCAGTGCTGAAGTTTAGCTTTGTACCCAAATCTGCAAACAAACCCTTCCAAAAATTGGAAGTGAACTTCACATCTCTGTCAGAGACTATTGCCTTCGGCAATCCATGCAATTTGAATATCTCCTTCATGAAGATCTTTGCAATGTCACCAGCCTCATACGTAGACTTCACTGGTATAAAATGTGTTGCCTTCGTCAACTTGTCTACCACAACCATGATGGAATCATGTTGTCTCCAATTCATTGGCAATCCTGTAATAAAATCCATGGAAATAACTTGCCATTTCCATTCCGGAACTGGCAAAGGCTGCAACAAACCTGCTGGATGTTTATGCTCAACCTTTACCTGTTGACATTTCATACACCTTGAAATGTACTCGGCCATATCCTTTTTCATTCCTGGCCAAAAGTACTGCTTTCTGGCTGTAGCAATTGTCTTCTGATATCCTGGGTGACCAGAGTACGGAGCTTGATGGATTTCATCCATAACAACTCTCCTCAAATCTGCTACATTTGGAATATAAGCTCTACCTTTAAACATGAGAAGTCCATCTTCTTCCAGTTTATATCCCTCATATCTTTTCTCAAGACTTTGCTGCTGCAACTTGTCTTTTACCTGCTCATACAATTCATCTCCATCAACATGACTAACAATCTGCTATCTCAAATATGATTGGCAAATACTAAGAGATGCCACATGCATTTCTTGCACTTTCCTACTGAGTGCATCAGCTACCTTATTCTCTTTTCCCTTTATGTTCTTGATTTCAAAATCAAACTCACATAAAATTTCCAGCCATCTTGCTTGCCGAGCATTCAACGTAGGCTGATCAAACAGATACTTTAGACCACAATGGTCTGTTCTGAGCTCAAATCTCCTACCCATCAAGTAATGTCTCCACATCTTGACAGCATGTACTATGGCTGCAAGCTCTAGATCATGAGTGGCATAGTTCTTCTCATGCTCCTTCAGATTTCTTGACTCATATCACATGGTAATCCTGCATAAGGACTCCTCCAAGCCCTTGTCTGCATGCATCGGTACATACCACAAAGTCTTTCTCTGGATCCGCAACTTTCAATACCAGTGCACTGGTGAGAAGACTCTTCAACCGCTCGAAGCTTTCTTCACACCTTGCTGTCCATTCGAACTTCATCCCCTTCTTTTGCAAAGAAGTGATGGCATGTGCAACTTTGGAGAATCCTTCAATGAATCTCCTATAGTATCCTGCAAGTCCCATGAAAGATCTTACATCTGTCACATTTCTTGGAGTAGGCCAATTCATAATGGCTTCAATCTTTTCAGGGTCCACAGAGATACCCTCCTCCGAGATAATGTGACCCAAATACTGAATTCTATCTCTATAGAAGTCACACTTGCTCAGTTTTGCATACAACTGATGCTCCCTGAGCAATTGCAATGTCATTCTCAAATGCTCTTCATGCTCTTCCTCATTCTTAGAATAAACAAGAATGTCATCAAGGAAAACAAGAACAAACTTGTCCAAATATCTGCTGAAGACACTATTCATAAGGCACATAAATGTAGCTGGTGCATTTGTGAGACCAAATGGTACCACTACAAACTCATAATGCCCATACCTTGTCCTGAAGGTTGTCTTATGAATGTCTTCATCCTTGATTCTCGCCTGATGGTAACCAGACCTCAAGTCAATCTTGGAAAATACCTTTGCTCCTCTCATTTGATCAAAGAGGTCATCAATCCTAGGCAAAGGATATTTATTCTTCACAGTAACCTTGTTCAACTGTCTGTAATCAATACATAACCTGAGTGTACCATATTTATTCTTTACAAATAGAACTGGTGCTCCCCAAGGAGACACACTTGGTCGGATATACTTCTTTTCCAACAACTCTTGCAGTTGCATTTTCAATTCTAGAATCTCTGGTATACTCATCCTGTAGGGTGCCTTGGATCCTGGTGCCACTCCTGGCACAAGTTCAATTGTGAAATCAATGTCCCGCTTGGGAGGAAGCCCTGGAATCTCTTCAGGAAACACATCCCCAAATTCCTGCAACACCTGATAGTCCTCCAACCGAGGAGTTTCATCTCTCGATTCCTCCAAAATCTGAGCTGCATACAACTGGAAACCCTTCGTACAGAACTTCTTTAACTGCATTGCTAAAACCTGTCGTACTGAAATCACCTTTGGAATACCTTTCACAACTACGGGGTTCCCTTCTTCATTCATGCATTCAAAAGTCTTATTATAACAGTCAAGCTTCACCCTGTGAGCTTCTAACCAATCCATTCCAATGAGAACGTCATCGGAACCAAGCGGTAGAACATTCAGATCTGCACAAGTGACCAATCCATTCATGATTAATGGACATTTCTCTACCACCTCACTGACTTTTCTCTTAGTTCTAGTGGCTAGCTGAACTAACCAAGACTTCCTATGCTTTACTTTCTTAAAAGCACAAATTTCCACTACTCTGGGAGTAATGTAACTATGTGTAGAACCAGGGTCAATCAAAATAGAAACAGATTGCTCAACAATCTTACCTGCTACCTCAACCACAGCTGACTGGTGATATGCTTGGCGGTCCTCTAGTGCTGCATAAATCCTAGGGACTGCCCTTGCTACTTGACCCACTATTTATGCTTCTTGAACATTATAAGCTGGTCTTACACTCTCATTCTCGAGTGGACAATTTCTGCGCATGTGGGGTCCTCCACATTTCCAACATTGAAGTGGTCCTCTATTCTATTGTGGATCTTTAGGCTTTTCTCCTGTCACTCCAACCGGTTTACTTGCACCTTGAGATGGCTACTTCTGCTGATTCCTGAAGCTGGAAGGTTTGAAACCTTTCTTTCTTTGGTCAAACTTCTCGTTCTTCTTGTCCTTCCATGCCTTATGGTAATCCGGCTTACCTTTGCTTTGCTCATAGCAATACTTAGCTTTCCTTATCGCTTCTTCAAGGGTTCTAGGTTCGTAGAACTCAATTCTATCTTTGTAAGACTGGGGTAATCCACTTAGAAAACGCTGGATCTTCACTTTTTCATCTCTGATGTACCGGACATACCTCAACAGCTCCAAAAACTTGTTTGCATACTCTTCCATGGTTTGCTGTCCCAATCTTAGCTCATTGAACTCCTTAATCTTGTCATCATAATACCTGTCAGATAGGTATTTCTGCTTGAAATACTTCTTGAACTGTTTCCACTTCAGAGTCCTTTCACTGATCCTCTTCCTTGCTTGAAGTGTTCCCACCAAATGGATGCTCTTCCATTTAGATTGAATATGGCAACTCTTGCCTTCATGTTTCCTGAATAGTCATGCACTTGAAAGTACTTCTTTATCCCAAGAAGCCAAGCTTCAGCTTCTTGTCCAGTCTTTACCTCACCATCAAACATAGGAGGTTTAGCTTTCTTAAATTCATCACGAGAGCGATCCCTATGGTGTCTCTTTCTTTTTCTTCTATGAGAATAAGAGCTTGAATCCCCACTGGATTCTTCAGAATCAGATGTTCCACTAGAAGTCCCTCTCCTTCTCCTAGTACTGCTCTTACTTCCTTCTGGTCTTGCCGTACCTCGTCCAGAGTCTATCTTTCTCTGCAAGTCTGTCAAACTCTGCAACATTGTAGCATTCAACTGATGCTTCTCTTCCTGGGCTTTAATCAAGCTTCTCATAGTGGCTACAACATCTGACGGTGTCTCTTGGAATCTCCTTCCATTAGACTCTATGTCATCATTTCTATTACGTACATTTTCTCCCATGGCATCTTGGGCATGCTCATCAGAATCCCGAGCATCATATCCGTCATGCGTTCTCATACTGAACCACCCCTTACTTACCAAACTGCACTACCTGGAATACTTCTCTTGAAGGTGACTATAATTCTGCAAATGTGTTAATAGCACAATTGTTAGATGCACAGATTGATACAAATCAACATTACTTACCTTCTCTTGGAATAATCATAAAATAGCAATTTGCCCAAACACACAAAATTTTCTTCATCCAAGAACGTCTATCTGAGGGGGATGACGGGGGTCAAGGGGGCAGCGCCCTTGTTTTTTTTTTTTTTTTTGAAATATTGGTTTTCGCGCAATCTAGTGCATTAGATCGCTGCCTCTTTTCTCATTTTATCCCCTGAAAATTCTCTGTAAAACAACTCAAAATTTCACTGAGGAACAGTCAAAATCTGCTGGAAAAATCCCACCGAAAACGCAAATTTTCCCTGTGCAGAATTGGCTGTCGGAATCCTTTGTGCTTCGGGTGGTTTATTCATTTAGGCAGCCGCAACGGAAGCTCTCGGAAGCTCCAATCCTTCCACTGAATCGGCTCCAGAACCATTCTTCCTTCCGCAGAATCGGCTCCTCTTCCATTCTTTCTTCCGCCGAATCGGCTCCTCTTCCATTCTTTCTTCCGCCGAATCGGCTCCTCTTCCATTCTTTCTTCCACCGAATCGGCTCCTGGAACAGTTTCTCTTCCGATTTGACACTTGGAACAACTTGAACGTCGGACGTCGACAGACTTTCGACATCGGAAGCCAAATGACTTTGGCTTCCGCAACGGCGGCTCGCCAAACCTTAACTCCTTCCGATCGGCACTTACAGAGAACAATTTTAACGTCGGACGTCGGTGCCCTTTCACATCGGAAGTCGGATGTCTTTTTGATCGGCTGGAAAATGCCTTCGGCTTCCGCAATGGCGGACGCGCAAACCTTAACTTCTTCCGATTTGGCATTTACGGAGAACAATTTTAACGTCGAATGTCGACAGCCTTTCACATCGGAAGCCAAATGACTTTGGCTTCCGCAACGGCGGCACACCAAAGGCCAAATCCTTCCGATGTCCGCTCTTACTTGGAGAAATATCAACGTCGGGCGTCGGCTGACTTCTGACATCGGAAGTCGGATGACTTTTACGTCGGACGCGGAATCGTTTCGCCGTCCGCAACGGCGGATGGGAAAACTTCTAACTCTTCCACAACGGCGGAAGTTTTTACTTCTCCAACCTTTCTGCAACAACGGAAGCTTTACTTCTCCAACCCTTCCGCAACGGCGGAAGTTTTGCTTCTGGTTCTTCCGATTGCTCAACATTTCAACAATTTTTTTTAAAATTTTCACAGTCTTCCACTGATTCGGCTAGGCAGAATGAGAAACACCTCTGTCAGTTGCTACACCTCTGTCAGTTGCTCCTTCTCATCCCATAGAGGCCCATTGCTACAACCTAGAGCTCTGATACCATGGTGTCACGTCCCCATGCCTCCGAATGGCGTAGAGGACGCGACTACTAGCTTTAAACACCTGGGCCAACCGCCCATGAACATGTACAGGCATAGATAAAATGCTGAAATGCTAAAACAAAATGCTACAGGGAAATGCAATACAGAGAAACATGCACATTGAACATCTACCGTGCACAGATGCATTCATTTTTCATGCTCAGCGGAACAACATACATTTCTACAGCATTCATTCAACATCAATCATCATATTAACATGTTCATCGATTTCATTAACAGAATTTACAGTTGCAGAAGTAAAATGGATAAAATCACTTATCTTAGGATGAACTCAATCTGCAACCAGCTACGTCGCTGCAACGTTCCACCCAACCATAGGCCAGCGTGCTCATCAATCTTTCAGCAGCGCTACCACCCTCGAGCTGGGCATGATTCTCCAAGGAATAAGGGAACTAGCAGGCTTACACATAGCCAGGGGTATATAAAACACACAGCCAAGCCAACAGAGTTGGGTTTATCAGGCCATTAAGGAGCTGGAGAAGGAAAATTGCTAAGCTGGTGAGCTCATTACAGAGCCAAGAACACCTACACCAGAGCTAGTCTGACCTCTAAGACACCCAAACACACCCAACACAAGGAATCAGTCCCTTCTCTGCTACACAGTCCCTCAGGCCCTGCATTCCCTTCCAGTGCTATTCAGGGGTGATGGAGAAAAAGGCCAACCCTCTAGCTCTGTCTGTGTGGTTTCCAGCCACCAGGTTTATCAAGCAAATCTAATCCAACATCCCTGCTCCTCTCACAGTCCGAAGACAAAACATTTCACTCCGGCAATCAAATTGGCTATCACAGCTTAACAGGGAAAACGAATTATGAGTCATTCTTGGCCCTATCGTGGCCAAAATGACTCTCAAACGAAATTACAATAGCCCCAAGAGGTAAAGAAGACCACGGAAACACAGCCAACCACACAGGAAAATAACCGTCCTGAAATGTATCAGTGAGCACGGCTCACAGCAACGTGGGGAAATACAGCCCGTCCTGGGCAACATAATCACTGATAAAAACACATAAAGACCACGCAGAGGAAGAGAGAAATACCAACTTTCGATAGCCACAGCATCCACGATTTCACAGGGAAAAGAACGACGTGGAAAAACCCAGAAATTCCTGTGCGTGAGAGGAACAACCAGACTCCGTGAGGAATGAACAGGCAATGGAGACCCTGCATGAGGAAGAACAGCTCCGTTTTTGTCCATGGATGCACATCAACAGGAAGGACGCGAATTGGGCGTGCGTGAGCCTTCAGCACAGTCGTGGAGAGGAAGAAAATGTCTGCATGAGACCCCCAAAACCGCCCAGAACCAGTGCATGAGGAGAAAACAGACAAAATTGTGGTGAGAAAGAAGTGTCTGCGTGAAGGGATGAACAGCCAAAATTGTGGGTAGAGTGTGCGTGAGGGTGAGGACTGATAGTCCTGCCACCCCACTCCCAAAGCAATTGACTACCATAACTTTTCCCAGCTACCAGCAGAAATTATTAAATGGAGGTAGTTGGAATAAAACAAAGGGAAGAAGACACATGGGTATTTTCCCTTATTGGCCAAGGTTGACAAATTTCCCCACCCTTATCCTTGTGAAAATCATGCCCCTTTCGATTTAGTTGCCGCGAGCGTAGCTGGTCGGATTCATTTAATTAATTATGATGCATATTTACATGATGGAAAACATAATATATGCCGCATGCCCCGATATTCAATCGGTGACAAATTTAAATCCAAAACATAGCATTACCGATCAATGGTGGGGCCTTGGCCTTTAGCTCCACACCATGATCATTTACCATTTATACATCATATACATCTAATGTAACGGGGTCAAAACCGGGACATTACAACTTTGTTCACATGAGGTAGAGCCTTGTAATTAATGTGGGCAAGCCTTCTTTTCCATATTTCACTAGGGTCATTGGACTCATGAAAAAAAGCTGATTTTGAGTACCCCTTGAGTTTATACAAGCCTCCTTCTTCTTCACCAATGATGATATCATCTTCAATATTCTTTCCTTTGGGCCACATGAGTACTTGACCATCTATGAAAGCAACTCTGAATCCTTTCTTATCTAAAGCTGAGATAGAGAGTAATTTCTTCTTTAGACCAGGTACATATAATACATCTTTCATCTTTAGGGGATTACCTGAATCAAGTTTGTAGCTTGCTTCACCTACTCCTTTGATCAGATATTGATAGTCATCTCCTAGGGATACTTTCTGAGGAGAGCTCTTCTCTTCAAGTTTGGATAGAGTTTTATTTTGTCCCATCATGTGCTTTGAAGCACCACTATCAATGAGCCAAGTGTCTTCTCCAGGTGTTACAGACCTAGAGAGTGCAGAGAATAGTACATACTCTTCTGCATCTTCTTCTCTTGCTTGTTTTCTTGGAGGTCCTTCTTCTTCTTCTTCTTCATCTTCATCTTCTACTAGATGAGCATGATGTATTTTGTTGTTGTTGATCCTCTTCTTATATTCTTGCCTCTTCATAGTACAATTTCGAGCAATGTGTCCTATCTTATTACAATGAAAACATTGAAAATCAGAGTAGTCTCTACTTGGAGGGTTTTCTCTTATCCTTTGGATTTTTCTGGGAGGTTGAGACTCCTTGAAATTAGATTGACCTCTTCTTCTTTTGGTGTGAGTGGCTAGGGCTTGATCATCTTCTTTTAGTAAGGTTTCTCTGTTTTCCACTCTAGTCTCCTCTTGAATGCAGTCTTCCCATACCATATCAAACTTCATGCTTTCTTTTCTGGCACACATCATCTAGATGAAGGACTCCCAGGGTCTAGTGAGACCATTGAGAGCATTCATAACCATTTCATATTCATCAAGCTTATCTCCAATAGCTTCTAGTTGCTCTTTGATATGAGAAACCCTTGTGAAGTAGCCTTGGATGGATTCTCCATGACTCATCTTGGTGCTCTTCAGTTGAGCTCTTAGATTCATCTTTCTGTTAATGTTTCTTCCCTCATACATTCTGGATAGGGAATCATACATTTATTTTGGAGTCTTCTTGGATGACACTTTAGGGATCAAGTGATCCTTGATGGAGTCAGCAATAATCCTTTGTGCCCTAATCATATCCTTCTTGTGCTTCTCCTTGGATTCAGCTTCTTTAGGTTCTGCAACTTCTTCCTTGACATACTTATCAAGATCATTCTCTTGAAGAATGAGACCAATCCTGTATTTCTATGCTTGAAAATTCTCTATGCCTTCTAGCTTGTCCTCAAGCTTAGTGCTTGGGGCCATCTTGTCAGAAAATCACAAAAAATTGAAATTTTGCAGAATGAGAAACTGACCTTACCAGGAGATGCGCTTGAATAAGGTGAGTTGACTGGTATGCTTGGATTCTAGAGATTTCAACTCTTCACCTTCCAAATCAGACTTGCAAGATTCAGCTTCTGCAACTTCTAGCTATTTTCTGGTTCAGCAGTTTTTTGGTGCAGTTGTCAAACTAGGGTTTGACTTTCCCCAAGACTCACACACCCAAAAACCTTGATTCCAGGATCAAAATATGCGCTCTGGGAAGGCGCAACTTTCTATGCAAGCAGTTTTCTGAAACTCAAAAAATTTCCTGAAACCCTAATTTCTTCTTGTTAAATTTTCATATGCTTAGCTAAGACATCAGTATTTCATTATTTTTTCATGACAAAAGCATATAAACAGGATCACTGAAAGATAGACAAGCACAACCATAAAAAAGGAACACAAAGATTTATCCTAGGAAAACCCTAAAGGGAAAACCCAGCAAAAGCTTCCTTAATATAGATTCCCCAAAAAGATAAAAGATAAAACCAGCAAGGAGATCAAAGCCTGATCCTCCTCCTTCTCCAGCTACTTCTCTTCTCCACTAATGCGCTACACAAGTGAGAGTGTGTGTGTGCCAAATGAGGAGCACTACACCTCTATTTATATTCATCCGTTCACTTAAGTTAACTCATTTGACATGTAGGCTCGAGTTAAATCATGTAGGCTCGAGTTACACATGTAGGCTCAAGTAACCACACTGGGGTGCTAATGACCCACCTTTACAATTAGAGGGGACTACCTCATGACTCTTATTATTTCTTACGATTAGGAGCATCAGGGTACAATGTAATACAAGTGGTTCTCTCGGTAGGACCATCGGGGACCACAAAAAGATACATATAGAATATTCTTCGAAGTTACAATATTTCAACACTCCCCCATAACGGGAAGGGTATTCTACAGCAACATCAACAACAACAAGAGTAGAGATAGGGGACATCATCAACAGTAGCAGGGTAACACATATATAAATCATTGGAAGCTTTTCAACATCATGTAGTCTTCATCTTCAATCTTCAGTCTTCATCATCAGCAACATCTTCAGTCTTTGATCAGTAACATGTTCATCATTTTGATCTTTCAATTAGCAACGACATCTTCAGCACTTGGACCTTTCGATCAGCAGCAAAATCATCATATTCTGATTTGTCGATCATAATCATCATCACGTTCTGATCTTTCGATCAGAAACATCATCATCATACTCTTATCTTTCAATCATAAACATCATCAACATAGAAACATCATCATCATACTCTGATCTTTCGATCAAAAAAATCATCAACATACTCTGATCTTTCGATCAGAAACATCATAATCATAGTGCGTCATCATCATACTCTGATCTTTATATCAGTACGTCATCATCATCATACTCTGATCTTTCGATTAGTATGTCATCATCATCATACTCTGATCTTTCGATCAGTACGTCATCATCATCATACTCTGATCTTTTGATCAGTATGGCATCATCATCATCAGCAACAACCTGCAATCCACAACTAAAAGACAGAATGTCTTTGAATCATTTTTGGACTTAAAGTCCAGGGATGATACAATCCCACCACATTCTCGACAACCGAAGTTATCGGATTGATTACAAGAGAACCGGTCCCTATCACTTTAGGACTAAGTCCAAGGACGATGCAATCCTACCACATTCTCGAGGACCAAAGCCACCATATTGATTACAGGAGAATCAGTCCCTATCACTTTAGGACTATGTCCAAGGATGATGCAATCCTACCACATTCTCGAGGACCGAAGCCACCGGATTGATTACGGGAGAATCAGTCCCTATCACTTTAGGACTATGTCCAAGGATGATGCAATCCTACCACATTCTCAAGGACCGAAGCCACCGGATTGATTACGAGAGAATCAGTCCCTATCACTTTAGGACTATGTCCAAGGATGATGCAATCCTACCACATTCTCGAGGACCAAAGCCACCGGATTGATTACGGGAGAATCAGTCCCTATCACTTTAGGACGATGTCCAAGGATGACGAAATCCTACCACATTCTCTAGGACCGAGGTTACCGGATCTAATATGGACAGATGTCTTGGGATGATACAATCCCTCTTCATTCTCGAAGACTGAGGTCTCCGGATCATTTTAGGGCAAGTGCCCAGGGATGATACAATCCCGCCACATTCTCGACGACCGAGGTCACCGGATCTATTATGGATAGATGTCCCTGGATGATACAATCCTTCTTCATTCTTGAAGACTGAGGTCTCCGGATCACTTTAGGGCAAGTGCCCAGGGATGATACAATCCCACTGCAACATCACTACTCCCCCTTTCGGGGAAGATCTTTTCGAACCACACCAAGCTTGTCTCGAAAGTGTTCAAACTTCACTTGGGACAGAGGCTTTGTCAACATATCATCAACTTGTTCATCTATACTCACATACTAGAGCTTTATGGCTCCCTTCTGCATCATATCTTGAATGTAGAAATATCTGATTTCTATGTGCTTTGATTTGTCATGAAACACAGGGTTCTCTGTCATCTTTATACAACTTTGGTTATCACATAGAATCACGGTAGTGTCCAACTCTAGGTTGAATAATCCTGACATTAGCTTACAAAGCCATATGGCTTCACAACTAGCAGAGCAAGCTGCTATATATTCTGATTCCACTGTGCTTAGTGCAATACTGGATTGCTTTCTGCTAAACCATGAGATCATAGCAGATCCCAGACTATAACATCCACCTGATGTGCTTTTTCTATTTGAGATACTTCTGGCCCAATCTGCATCTGTATAGCCATACAATCTATACTCATGGATATTATCATAATATAGACCAAAGTCTATAGTTCCTTTCAAATATCTCATCAGATGTTTTGCAGCTACCAAGTGAACCCATCTAGGTTGAACTAGATATTGACTTAAGGTGTTCACAGCAAAACAAATGTCTGGTTTGGTATTTGATAAATACATCAATGACCCAATGATCTATCTATAATGA
>LPNX011205827.1:108083-258667 GCA_001517045.1 Pseudotsuga menziesii | reverse complement strand
CCATCTGGTGTAAGTCCCACTTCATTATGGATGCAAGTGCCATGATAGTTCTAATCAAAGTATATCGTGCTACAGGAGCAAATGTCTCTTCATAATCAATTCCTTCTTTCTGAGAGAAACCTCTGGCCACAAATCTTGCTTTATACTTCTTGATACTTCCGTCAGCTGCATGCTTTATTTTGAATATCCATTTGGAGGATACTATACTCTTTCCTTCTGGTTTGGGAAATATATCCCATATATCATTCTTCATTATTGACTGGTATTCTTCAGTCATTGCTTCTACCCATTCTTTCTTATGTACCACTTCTTCATAGTTTGTAGGTTCTTGTTCTACCAGATCACACATCAAGGCTACATAGTTGGAAAAAATATTAGGTTTCTTTCTTTCCCTTGTAGAGCCTTCAGGAGATCGATATCTTTCTGCCTCTCGTAAAATTTCACTTGTCCAAGCAGGCTTTCTTTTTCTTGATATCTCCATCATGGGAGGTTCTTGTGGTTCTGCCATGTCATGTTCTTTAGGAGCTTCATCTTCAGGGAGACATGTAGTTTCTTTATTTATGGGAGATGTCTCTTCTTCGTACACTTCTTCAAGTTGGCACTTCCTGGATCTCTTGAGAGCTGTCTCTTCATCAAATGTCACATCTTGACTGATTTCCATGTGGTGGAATCTAGGAATGTAGATTCTGAATGCTTTGGATACTTCGCAATATCCAACAAATATCCCCTTCTTTTCGGAAGGGTCTAATTTGGTTATTTTCTCTTTTGGTATATGAATATATACTGGACAACCAAATATCTTGAGGTGACTTACCTCAGGCTTCTTTCCCGTGAATATCTCTTCTGGAGTTTTGAACCCAAGAGAACTGTGAGATATTCTATTTTGTACATACACAACAGTTCTTACCGCTTCTGCCCATAGGTGCATTGGAAGATCTTGATCATATATCATTGTCTTCACTGCCTCCATGATGGTTCTGTTCTTTCTTTCCACTACCCCATTCTGTTGGGGATTGTAGGGAGTAGTTAGTTCCCTCTTTATTCCTGCATCTTTGCAAAAGGCATCAAATTCTTTTGAGGTGTACTCTCCTCCATTGTCTGATCGAAGAATCTTAATTTTCTTGTCAGAAAGATTCTCTATTAAGGCTTTGAACTCCTTGAATTTCTCAAACACTTCATTCTTTGCCTTCAAGAAGTATATCGAAGTCTTTCTTGAAAGATCATCAATAAATGTGATATAATATTCAAAGCCACTTAAGGATGTGGAAGACATTGGACCACATACATCTGAATGAATCAATTCCAACGTACCTTTTGTTTTTGTTTCACTTTTTGGGAATGGATTCTTGATGTTCTTTCCCTTCGTACATCCTTTGCAAATGCCTTCATGCTTGATCTTCATGTCTGGTAATCTCATCACTACTTTGTTCACATGAGGTAGAGCCTTGTAATTGATGTGGGCAAGCCTTCTGTGCCATATTTCACTAGGGTCAGTGGAATCATGCACAAAGGTTGTTTCTGAGTGCCCCTTGATTTTATACAAGCCCTCTTGTTCTTCACCAATGATGATTGCATCTTCAATATTCTTTCCTTTGGGCCACATAAGTACTTGACCATCTATGAAAGAAACTCTGAATCCTTTCTTATCTAAAGCTGAGATAGAAAGTAAATTTTTCTTTAAACCAAGTACATATAATACATCTTTCATTTTTAAGGGATTACCTGATTCAAGTTTGTAGCTTGCTTCACCAACTCCTTTGATCGTATATTGATAGTCATCTCCTAGGGATACTTTCTGAGGAGAGCTCTTTTCTTCAATTTTGGACAGAGTTTTCTTTTGTCCCGTCATGTGCTTTGAAGCACCACTATCAATAAGCCAAGTGTCTTCTCCAGGAGTCACAGACCCAGAGAGAGCAAAAAACAGTACATATTCTTCTGCATCTTCTTCTCTTGCTTGCTTTCTCGAAGGTCCTTCATCTTCTTCTTCTTCATCCTCATCTTCAGCTAGATAAGCATGATATATTTTCTTGTTGTTGATCCTCTACTTATATTATTGCTTCTTTATAGGACATTTTTTGGCAATGTGTCCTATCTTGTCACAGTGGAAGCATTGAAAACCAGAGTAGTCCTTACTTGATAGACTTTCTTTCGATCTTTGGAATCTTCTGGGAGGTTGATGCTCTTTGTGACTTCCCTTCTTGAAGATGGGTTGATTCCTTCTTCTTTTTCTGGTATGAGTGGCTAGGGCTTGATCATACTCTTTTAGTAAGGCTTCTCTATTTGCCACTCTAGTCTCCTCTTGAATGCAATCTTCCCATACCACATCAAATGGCATGCTTTCCTTCCTGGCACACATCACTTGAATGAATGATTCCCATGTTCTAGTGAGACCATTGAGAGCAGTCATAACCATTTCGTCTTCATCAAGCTTATCTCCAATAGATTCTAGTTGCTCTTTGATCTGGGAAACCCTTGAAAAGTAGTCTTGGATGGATTCTCCATGACTCATCTTGATGCTCTTCAGTTGAGCTCTTAGATTCATCTTCCTGTTGATGTTTCTTCCCTCAAACATTCTAGAAAGGGCATCATACATTTCTTTTGGAGTATTCTTGGATGACACTTGAGGAATGAAGTGATCCTTAATGGAGTCAGTAATAATTCTTTGTGCCCTAATCATATCCTTTTTGTGCTTCTCCTTGGATTCATCTTCTTCAGGTTATGGCACTTCTTCTTTGACATATCAAGATCATTCTCTTGGAGAATGAGACCAATCCTATATTTCCATGCTCAAAAATTCTCTATGCCTTCTAGCTTGTCTTCAAGCTTAGTGCTTGAAGTCATCTTGCTAGAGAATTACAAAAAAATTGAAATTTTGTGGAATGAGAAACTGACATTACCAGGAGATGTGCTTGAATGAGGTGAGTTGACTGATGTACTTGGATTCTGGAAATCTCAATTCTTCACCTTTCAAATCAGACGATTCAGCTTCTGCAGAAATCCCTGTCACTGTTTCTGTGATATCTCCGCAATTACTACCCCTCTATGTCTGAAATTTCGTACTGAGGTAACCTTGTATGTCCCTGATCCAAAACCATAGGTTTCATAAAAATTGGTTTCACCAATTTGGATTTATGATCCTTTTCCCAAGGTGACCTGTTACAGGACTGTTCAGAACAACGAAGTTGTACAGCATGTCATGTGTCACTGTTTCATATTCTGGGTCTGAAGTTTGGACCACAGAAATTAAAGTCCGTGCCCTTTGTGGAACATCTTCAAGAATTATATTTGGACCTCTGTATCCAAAGCTATAGAAATTTTCCCCAGGTGTCCTATTTAGGGATGAATTCTGGAAGAGGCTGGAACCCTAACTTGAAGGGATCATATCTCCCATAATATAGTGAATCTAAGGCTGAATTTTGGACACAGTGTACAGAAGGATTTTATCTTCTTCCTCTACAATGTTCAGCTCTTGAACCTTTTCCAATATCAGGATATAGCGAATGTACCAAAACTTATCAGTTTTAGTATTTAGGGTTTTTGTAGCTCGGGGTCAAACTAGGGTTTGGCTTTCCTGGAGTTTCACCCAACCAAAAAACTTGATCCAGGTCTCTAGACTTCAATTTTGATGAGGAGAGAAATCCTATGCTGGGCTCACTCAAAAATTCTTCTTTTGCAAGAAGCCCTATTTTCCCACATTGAAAACTAAAAATGCTTGGAATCGAATTCCGCTTCGACAGAAAGATGTGCCCTTCAATGGAGAGTCATCCTAGCCTTCTTTTGCTGATCAATTGTGGAGAGAGAAACAAAAATTAAGAATCCCTAGATTCTATAGCTGCACAATGTCTTCTTTTCAGGGTGGCTCTAATACCATGTTAAATTTTCATATGCTTAGCTAAGACATCAGTATTTCATTTCATTTTCATGACAAAAGCATATAAACAGGATCACTGAAAGATAGACAAGCACAACCATAAAAAAGGAAGAAAAATATTTATCTTGGGAAAACCCTAAAGGGAAAAACCCAACAAAAGCTTCCTCAATATAGATGCTCCAAAAAGATAAAAGATAAAACCAACAAGGAGATCAAAGCATGATCCTCCTCCTTCTCCAGCTACTTCTCTTCTCCACTAATGCGCTACACAAGTGAGAGAGTGTGTGTGCCAAATGAGGATCACTACACCTCTATTTATATTCATCCATTCACTTAAGTTAACTCATTTGACATGTAGGCTCGAGTTAAATCATGTAGGCTCGAGTTACACATGTAGGCTCAAGTAACCACACAGGGGTGCTAATGACCCACCTTTACAATTAGAGGGGACTACCTCATGACTCTTATTAGTTCTTCTGATTAGGAGCATCGGGGTACAATGTAATACAAGTGGTTCTCTCGGTAGGACCATCAGGGACCAAAAAAAGATACATATAGAATATTCTTCGAAGTTACAATATTTCAACACTTCCGGGGAGAGAGAGAGGGCTATTTCACCTTGTGAAAGCTATTCTATTCAGGCTAGCTTTGATACCATGTTAAAATTTCATATGCTTAGCTAAAACATCAGCAATTCATTTCATTTTCATAACAAAAGCATATAAAAAGGATCACTGAAAGAAACAGTATCACAAGAACAACACAGATTTAACCTGGGAAAACCCTATAGGGAAAAACCCAGCAAAGGCTTCTTCAATATAGATGCCCCAAAAGATAAAATGTAAAATCAAAAGGCTGATCAAAGACTGATCCTCCTCCTTCTCCAGCTACTTCTCTCTCCTCCACTAATGCGCTACACAAGTGAGTGTGTGTATTCCAAATGAGGAGTGCCACACCTCTATTTATATTCATCCGTTCACTTTAATAATTAATTCCAACATGTAGGCTTGAGTTAAACATGTAGGCTGAAGTAACCACAACTGGGGTGCTAATGACCCACCTTTACAATTTGAGGGGACTAACTCATGACTCTTATTAGTTCTTCCGATTAGAAGCATTGGAGTATAAATAAATACAATTGGTTCTCCCAGTAGGACCATCGGGGACCACAAAAGATACATATAGAATATTCTTCGAAGTTACAATATTTCAACATAAGCACTGCAATTTTGCTGTTGGTTTGAGGAGATTTCTCCCCTTCTTCAACTGTTTCATATTCTCCATTTGCAAGTTCACCTTCTTCCACCATCTCCTCTTCACTTTCAGAGAACACTTCAATATAGTGTGCCTTCCCCTTAGCACACTTGTGACTCGGAACCCAAGGTTCTTGGCAAGAAAATAAGAGTTTTTTACTCCTTAGTTCATCTCGATATTTGTAAGAATAATATATCTTTCCAGGGGAAGGAAATATCCTCACCATAGATATTTGATTCTGAAATTTAGGAGGCATGGAGTTCCTAGGAGGATACTTGGTCCTCAAAATTGCGTCTTGTATATCTCTAATTATGCTCACCGCTTCTTGCAAAGTTGTGAGTTAATAAGCTTTCACCAACCTTTAAAATTTTATGCTAATCCTTTTGTAAAGAAAAGGATCAACCTAGAATCTGAGATATCAGTGACCATCACTACTAGTATTTGGAATTCATATATGTAGGCTTCAAGAGTTCCAACTTCTTTAACATGTGCCAATTCTCGGAAAGAGATATCATGATCTGTCCATTCAAATCTTTAAGCCATCTCCAGGTGAATTATTCATAAATAATTATTGATCATGGAACAAAGTCTTCATTCCATGAAACCACTAGTTATCATCCTCCCCATCGAGATGCAGGGGTGCCATCTTGATGGAATCACTCTTAGCCATAGGATTCAACTGGAAGTAGGTGTCTAATTTCTAAATCCAAGAGTTCACTATGCACTTGGAAGTGCCATCTAAGTAGGGTAGGGTGATATTTCCAATGGAATGTCTCCGCTCAAAACTACGATATGAAAGACTTTTAACTCCTCGAGGCTTCCCTATGTACCGAGTTTCACAAAAATATATGAAGGGAATAACCCTTCTGCACTCTTCACTCAAGGTTTGATAGGAAACATACTTCTCCTCCAATGAAGTAACTGATTCAGTCTGTACTTCATGGTCTTCTTTTGGGTAATCCATAAACATGGTCATGGTGGTTTGGGGCTGCAACTTAGGATCATATTTTAACTCAAGAGGCCTATTATCAGACCCTTTCTTAGAGAATATAGATCCACCCATGATCTTCCTCTCTTCGAGTTGGGAGCCAATGCTGTTGCCTTCTCCATCTTTGGCACCTAATTGTTTAGCTAGGAACTCTATGGTCTCTTAACCTAACTGAATGATATTGGTTTAAATATATTGAATCTCTTTTAACATACTTCTCACGTAAATTTTGAACTCATCCTTATCATCCATCTCCTCATGGAATCTCCCTTCCACAGTGTCAACTTCCTCTTCTCCAGAGGTCTTCCTTCTCGAACCATAATTGAATTTTGGACTCATTAATGATTATCAAGAGAAGGTATGGAGGACCATGCTATGATACAACATTAATATCCCTGATATTATATCATATCATAATACTAACTCTAATTTTGATGCAATAAATTTTAAAGAACAAATCTTGAAATTGCTAGATGATAGGTGGGAAAATTAACAAGTTGAGGAGAGAGTGACTAGGATTTAAATGTGGGATCAGAAATGCAGGGAAGGATAATATTTGTCCATGTTCCTAAGAACATGGTTGTTGGTCCCATTTAGGTTTCGAAATCATCTCCTTTGAAGTATACTTCCATGCTTTCGGGAGTCCCAATTGATGCAAAAAAAAACCTTACTAACAGTCTCCAAGAAACCAATGGCTAAGAGAGTATTATGAAAATTTTAGAACTATTTAATTAAGTTATATATCATTATTTTAATTCTTATACATATTAGAGCAAGTAAAAGTGATTCTACAAGTTGCAATGGTAAGACTAGCTCTTAGGATAACTCACTAGCTTCATCTTGAGGATTTCTGAAACAAGATAAGGAGGCTACAAATTTTATGTTTTATAATTTGGAGACTTAGATAAACCTGTTAAGTAACCATTAGAACAATAATGGTGGGATTTGGAGACTCAGAGGTTGAATTATGCATATTATGGTAAAACTAGACAATTCCAAGTGCAAATCTAGACTAGGTTAGATAAACACAAGTAAACCTCAGTTATACATATTCAGATTGACATAAAATTTACAACGCATATTAATAACATAAATTTTCATCCATGGATGTCGAAATAACTCTCATAATTAATCTATATATCATTCTTTAACATGAGGCATCAATACACACATTTTAAAAGCTAGAATCAAAGAGAGATTTGAAGATTCAAACCCTCAACTATATACAAGTACTGGAAAATTTAGGAACTGATAGATACACATGTAAAAACTATCTTTAATGGTTGAATGCTTCCATCATATTTGGGTCTGAATCATAGATGGTTTCTCTTTGGTCCTTTGTTGTCTGCAATGAAGAATGGGAGAGAGAGAAGAGTAGGGAAATGGGACTTGGGGAACTGTTAACACAAAAAAATGCTCAACTAGCTCTACATGGCCTAAACCACATACATATATCTTTTTCCTACCCTTTTTTCCCTAAATTTTTTACCTCCATAACTATGTGTTAACCTTATTCTCTCTCAAAATGCTCAAAAATATCAAAAATGGCCTAAAAACCCCATAAAAAGGGCTAAAAAGCTTACAAAAGAGCTAAAAAGCTCACAAAGGGGCTAAAAACCCCAAAAGAGATAAAAAAAACATAAAAATGGGACTTAAAACCCTAAATAGGGCTCAAAACCCTAATTACGGTCCAAAACCCTAAAATAGAGAAAAGGACAAGAAAAAACTATAAAATAGTGTGGAGGTCTCCATCACAAGATTCACTTATTCCTTCTGTCATTATTATATTTCTGTGAGTACATTGAGAATCCATCATTCTCAAAATACTCACACCATTTTCTAATAATTCCATTGCCCCACCTCTTCCCATCCTGTATGTTGAGGCACCCTCCATACTAACAAGCCTGTGGAGAGGCAGTACCATCCAAGTTAGGGCACGGTGGGCCACTTTCAAAGAAAAAAGAAGGTATACCAGTCTCATTTTTGTTTATTTAGTTTAGTATTTTTTCTTATTGTTTACTATGTTACTAATATTTATGTGCAACTAACTCTTTTCCATTGAATTCTACCCTTCTGTCCCATAGACGGAAGGGAGGTGATTTTGCATGTAGATAGGGTGAAAACCTAGCTACAGTTTTGGAGACCATACGATTTGATCCCACTGGATCCCTTGTTTTTTAGGTCCTTTTATTGTTTTTCTTCACAGTCGTCCTTGGTCGGACCCCCACGAGACCGATCCGAGTCTATATAGCACTAGTGCATGTCCTTGTTGGCCACTACCGACTTTCTTTTTAAAAATTTCCAGTTCTGAACCCAGTCGCAGCTTTCTGGCTGAAACCCAAGACCTAGTCGCTGCTTTCATGCTAAAACCCGCGACCCAAGTCACGACTTCAGCCCTAAAAGGCGTGACTTGCCTCCCAGGGCATAGCGACCCAGTCGCTATTGTGTGGCCTATTTGTGCGACTCAATTTCCACTGTCCAATAGTTAGAGGTGACCTGACTGTTTCTAAACCATTTTACTTCTGTTTTGTTTGTCTGAGCGGCCCATTCGCTGCTGTCTAAAATATTACATGCGAACTGTTTGTTTCTGAGTTAATTTATGCAATATAAATTCTATATTTGATTATTAAAGCTGGAAATTAACATTCTTATTTATCCCCTCCTCCTCTACTCAGTCATCACCCTCTGGGGTCTTCTGAGATACGACGGGTGGTTGAGTAAGCTTAGTAATAGGCATCCATTTTTGTTGTTGTTCCCTTCCATTAAAAACAAGTGACTTTGGAAGCTACGGGGAGTGGATACCATTGGGGGTTTCACGACGTTCACGTCCTCCTTGTTGAGCACCGGGCACTTGGGGATAGACCTGCAGATCTATGGGTGGACTTGTTTCCACTTTTATGAGAGCCAAACACTCCCTCTTAGATGTGAAGGATACAAAGTTGGGGTATTCACACTACTAATTTACAAAAAAATATAGTCAATCATCTATTATTACAGTTTGGATTGCACTTTGTTTTGATTTATTTTTACCCAATGGAACAGATGCTCATCACTCAGTTTTGAATCTTAGCTTCACAATACATCAACACACTAACAATCCAAACTGAATAATGGATTTGGAAACACCCTTAAGTAAACCTTGAGTGACTTGTTGAGTAATTCCTTTACTTGTTGAGCAAGTTGCCACTTGTTAAACCCTAACCATAATCCAATGATGCACCCTCCTTGAGGAAAATAACAAGTAAGAGTCATGGATGATGTTTCCTTGTTTGTTCTCTTCAATCCAAAGTGGAAACTGCACCCCCCTTTGAGTGAAATTTTCCTTGTGAGGATTGGAGATGTTTCCTTGCAAATATACTCTCATAAAAATAGAAACTGTGCCCTCCCTTTGCCAAAGTTGCCTACTTTTAAACTGTTAACATTTCTTGCACTTTCTTCTTTTGAAATTGATGGATTTTCCTTAATTTTGTCAGTTTCTATTTTTTTCTGACTATTTGATTTTGTCAGTTTCCTTGGTAGTTTATATTTGTCATCCAAGGCAATTTGACTTGCCTAATGCCCCCTCCTGACATGGAAACTCAATTCCACATGTATTATTTTCATATAAATTAAATAATGACATAAAAATAATCCAGAATTGGAAACAAACTTATTACATGCCTCCTAAGTATGAAATTAACAAAATTCCCTAGGTAAATTAATTAATTCAAATTTTGACCCCCCTAGGTGTTTGGAAAGGTCAACACTTTCTTTTTTGTTTTTCATGTTAATTGTATGGAGGATGCATTAATATTGATGAATATTCATTACAATAACTTTTTGTGAATGTTGTAGATTATTAGGTGATTTTTTCCTACCATTGTCAAATACTTCACATTGCACATACTGAGAATTGTCTCTCATTTTGAAATATATATGAATGGAGTATCAAGCCATTGATGCATGTCTTATTGAATATATTATGTATTAAAGACAACATGAAATAAATTTGGAATGGCCTCAATGTGGAATCTATAGATATCAAACTAATCAAGTAAGTTACAAAAATGTACCCCACAAGGATTTTGTTATATTCTAATAATTATACATTTCCAATCATTGTTCATGTGCAAAAACAGAGAACAATTTATGCATTTCGATGCATAGAAGAGAACTTAAGATGGTGGCATGTGAATTCCTACAAATAATACCACATTTAGGGACATCAAGGAAAAGTGGTTATCTTTTAGAGAAAACCCCTGTAATCTTAGGATTTCATTGGTAGTTTATGGTGGTAATCTATTTGGAGAGATCGTGTATGCTTATTTAGTGTGGAATAATTTTGTTGTAAACAACAACGTTCCTCCTTGGATGTCGATAAAGAGAGAGACCACAATATTGGCAATGATTGTTCTAGGTATTTGTTTAAAATAATATTTTCAATTTAATACTATTGCATGTGTGTACTTTTTATGTAATTTGTTACATGATATTAATTTATTATATATTCGATGTTGTAAGAATGTGTATTTTTACATAATTGGATAAGTACCAAGTTAAAGATATGAATATATTTATTGAGCCTCTTATCAATGAAATTATAAAGTTATGGGATGTCATCACTATGTATATCTCAAAACCAAAACAATTTCAATTCTATGGAATGCTTACATCGACAATTCATGATGTCATAGGGAAACACATTTTTGTGATAATTTAAGTACTATACTCTAATAGTTTATTATAATTTTATCAATTATTTTAACATAATTCCACATCTTGTAGGTCTTAAAACAAAGGGTAAAGTTGCATGTCCAATTTGTCGTCCTAAAATGATATCTAGACGCTCAAGAAGTTTAGGAAATAAGGTGTTTAATGACTATATGCCATTCCTTCTTGAGAACCATTGGTTTCAAACTAGTGAGAAATTTATTTTTAATGGGAAGGAAGAGATTAGAAAAAAAAACAAAGAATAACACCTCACCTATGAAATTTGGAATTTAATCACCAACATAGATCCGTCGTAAAGTTGAATCTATTAAGGACCGAGAGGGATCCATTTTCTTGAGGTGTAATTGTTTTTATTCTTAAATTTTCTACATGTATAGAAAAAATTTACACCTTAATAAATTTGATCCCTCTCCATACTTGATAGATCCATGTTAAATATTGATCTATGGTTTTTTTGTTTTAATTTTATGACCAACATGGATTTTTTAAACCTTTTTATTTTCTTTAAATTTTTTCTTTTATGAGCCTATTTTTTATATTTTATGATCCCACATGAATGTTTAATTTTTTTATTTTTTATTTTTGATAGGATAATGTAGGAATGTGACAACATCTTCCCCATACTGGTCTATAAACCACCTCGCTACTCTCAGTGCAATAAGAAATGTCAAGTTAAGATTGTATTTATATTTGAATATATTAAATGTAATGCCATTATACAACTTTTACTTATATTCAATTATTTTATGGTATCTAATATTTAATTTTTTCCCCTTTATATTGTTTCATTATAAAGGTCATCAATGCATTAATGGGATTCTATGAGGAATTAAGGACACTCCATGCAATCCAATAGAAAAGCAATAATGTAAAAGGCATCATTCAAAAAATTAAATTTCTCATTGGTTTTGCTTCAAACATAAAAAAAATATCTTAACGAAGAAAGGTGATTTTAGTGGGGTAAATTCTCACAATTGGTATACCTTCACTAATGTATTTTGGTCAATTCTCATAAATTTTTATGCCTTTTCAAACCAATTGGATATCATTTTGAACTTTTCAAAAAAGAATGACTCTTTTTGTGTTTCATTATGTTCTACCTCTATCTCTTTGAGACAACTTTGATAACAACACAAAATAGGTTATATATGATCTCAACAAGTACACGGGGTATATTATGTCACAATTTATAATTGAAAGGGTAGTTGTATAACTAGCATACATGTTATTTCATAGCGTTGAATATATAGTTATTATTGTATTGAATCATGTGATTTATTTGCATCATGTTTAGGTGGTTGTCATCTAAATAAATTCATAAAAAAGATATAAGATAAATTCCTCAACTAATGTGTGAAATGCAAAAGTATCTTTCTCTCATATTTTTCAATGCACAACCTCATATACCAAGTGAGATTGAAATATGTGAACTTGTACACACAAGATCAATGCGGATGGTGGAGAGGCACTTGATGTTAGGATCCTACCCTAATCCATTTACACAAACATCTTGTTATGTATATAGGCCATATATATTAAATAAGGTTCATAAGGTAGATATAGTGTGAAAACAATATTTGTAAGAAGACTTACTAAAAGGTTCAACCTACCAGAAAAATACTTCACTAAGAAGGTTTACTACAAGGTTCTTCCTACTAAAATGTTCCTTCACTATAAAATATACAAAGAAGTAAAATACAAGTAATATGGTGTATTGTGAAGTATTTTTTCACGTTCCTTCTCATCAATCCGACCAATGCAGGGGACATGAACTATTTAGGGGGTTCTATATTGTCCCCCCCATGGACATATTACAAAATTATTAAAGATTTAAATATTTGTGCATATGCATAATAAAACTACACAGTGGAAATAAACTCCACCCACACACACATTATGCATATACCAATACAATTATCACAGGAATAACAATAAAAAACATTGCATATTCAAATATAAGAGAATACTTATGTTAAAACTGAAGCTGTCTAACCAAGTGGCTATGGAAGAAAAACATTCCACCCAACCATAGGAACTATGTCCAGCACTTTATATTTCTACTAAGAGGCCAACCCCAAGATGGGCTATGTTGTCAAATAAAGGAGGAACTATACAAGCTCACCCACAACCACACCCAATCAATCCTCATGCTAAGCTAGCACAGAATTGGGTTTATCAAGCATGCAAAGAGACAATGAATGGAAAATTCTAAGCCCATGAGCTCAACCACATAGTTTCAAGGATCTCAATTGGCTTGAGCCAACCTTGGTACCAACATTAGCTACCACACCCAACACAAGGAAGGTCCCCTTCTCTACTACACAGTCCCTCAGGTGACCCTTCCCTCCAATGTTATTCAATGTGGGCATAGAAATGTACAAGTTGGTAAAGGTTCATATATTTCTTGCCATCACTGGGTTTATTAGGCATTCAAACCTTTTGTCTCTCTAGGCTTCAAATTTCTCTTTGATTTTATGATTTCTTGCCACACTAACTTTCATCCATGAAATTAAATTTTTGGGCTCCCAAATCTAGGTTTTTCCACATATTTTTGGTATTTTGACACTCAAATTCACCCCAGGGTTGATAGCTATGAATCTCCCATTGGATTTCACAACCCACCTATATTTCCAAGTATTTTTTACACTCTAAAACATGGTCTTTCCTCTAATTACGGTTGTTATTCTCTTCATTGTTGGGAATGCATATCTTGTTGCAAATTATCATATGATTCCCAGATAATGGAATGGGAATGAAGAGAGACAATTCCCCATGAGGAAAATTGACTTTTAGGTCAAGTGAACTAATCCCATAACCCTTCATACAAATTTCTGCACTCATCCCATGCTCCATTAAATTCCCGAGCATATTTCCTACAACCTTCTTACAATGTAACTAAATATCAATAAGGAAGTCAATATGGATTCTCATGATGACACTTGGAAATAGAGGGTTGGCTCTTTATCACACCCCTTCCTCTCCCTAGCAGGTAGCATATCCCCTCATTTTCGTTGCTTCCATAGCCAACTTTAGAATTTTTTTTCATTTTAAACATTGCATTGTTGTTACATTTTCCCATGTCTTACTAGCACATGGTTCATAAAATCTAAAATACTTTCCTTTATAACTCTAGGCATTCACTAGCAGGGCCATGGCCTTGAGATCCACACTAGGAATCACACATTAAATATTTACAACATTTACATTATCAATTCAATATGATCTAGGGGTCGAAATGGGGCATTACATATATTGTAATTGGAGCTCTACTTATTTAGAGGTTGCCTCCTTGAAGAGGAAAATGAACATTGTTTTTCATTAATAAAGGTATATTTATATTGTGATATTTGGTTATCTAGAATTGTCTGTTGATGTGGTATTTTTGTTTTTTTATTATTCTTAAATCCTTTCTTTATTATGTTATTTATATTCTAAGTTTTTTGTTACACTATTAAGGTGCACATAATATCTGGTATCATAACATTTTTGTGACTAAGAAATTTTATAATAAAAAAATTTAGGCTAGAAATGTGTTCCAACATTTATAAATAATGCATTGATATATCATTCAATGAGTAAATCTACAGTCATGGATTACTACATGCAATAAATACAAGAGGTTTCACTTGGTAGGACACCCTTGTAACCCTTGTTGGTACCCCTTTAAGTAGTACCACATTATACAACACGTGTATAGAGAATTACACTTCCACGTACCCTCAAGTATATCGAAAGTCTCCTACATTACCTAAAGAAATATTTAGATAATTTAATCAATGACCTTATTGTTATAGTGGGACCGAACACAAAACGTGAGAATATTACTATCTAGTACCTGGGTAGTTGATAGTACAAATAAGAGCACACTCAATCATCCTTAATGCCCTGATAGATTGGGCCAGGTAATACTACTAGAACCTACAAGTATATCATAGATCTATAGCATGTAACACCTCCTCCCCCTTAAGACCTTGGAAGCCTTGTCCTTTGTGAACGATCCATTAAATTCCTACATAATTTGTAGTTTTAAGATTTTGGGAACTTTGTTAGTACAATAATAGTTAGGCAGAGTACAGCTCCACCAAGAGTAGCAGAAAAAAGGTATGGGTACTTCCTACACCATTATTTCAAACCTATTTCACTACAATATTTGTGTTGTGATGATCACATCGACACCTCTCTCTAATAATCCTTTATGTGGACCCATATATTTAGACCCTTATTTCCAAATCATCCTAGTAGAATCCTTGCATTGAGTTGATTACACTGGTACCACTCTACCATACCCTTTTTTTATGCACCCATTACCCCTATGACTAACACTCAAGGAGGAGATCTCTCCCAAAAAAATATCCAACTAGAAACACTATATAATGAGTTGAAAAATGAGTTAAACCACAAACACTCCTCTACTTAACAAAATATTAATGAAATCCATGTCACTATTACCAAATTGAAGTCACTTTCTAACCAAATACTTAATTCATGACTCTTTCCTTCACCATCTTTGAGATACCCTGAGCCAAACCATTTGTTGATGTATTTATAACTTCAGAAGATATTATAATGTACATTATCATTGTATGTTGTTGTACCCCCATTGGGGATGTGTTTTATCCCTTGCAGGATGTCTTAATTATGTCTAGAACTTGAGGTAGAACCTCTGTTGTAAGTCAGGGAAATCATCCCCAGTGTAACATCATGTAATGTGTTGGAGTCTCTCTGGGAGAAGTCGTCCCTGTTAGGGAAGACATGTGGGCCCTAGTCTTATGTTTGGTCAGTGACTTGAAAGGGTATAAATTGGTAGGTGCTCTACCTCATTTATACACACCTCACACTCTCAATTTCGCATGAAAGAGAGAGAGACAAAGGAGGAGAGATAGATAGCTGTTGAATACTTCTTATTACTGCTTTTGTTCATCTTACTATTCTGATCTCCTTTATGGTTTCCCCGGTGAAAATCTTTGTGTCTTGTGTATCTTTTATATCTTATGCTTCTTGTTGTACTTTTTATTCTTTCATATAAAGATCCTAGATAATCCTTTAATATCTAAAGAAAAACTAACATGGTATCAGAGCTTCTCTCAAAGAAGGAATTGTACAACAATGGAAACTAGGGATTCCTAGTTCAAGGTGTTCTCTCCATAGATCATCAAGAAAAGAGGGCTAGGATAACTCACCTCAGTAGGACTCATCTTTTGGTGGAATCAGTTTCAAGGTTGAAGAAGTTTCATTTTTGACACTGTCACTATTGCCGGGAGGAACTAGGGCATCAAGTTTTGGAGGATTCCCACCTCAGTTTTTAGAAAGTGACCTTGCTGAGACACTCGCCTCAAGGAGGAACATCTTTATTTCCAAAAATAATTCCCAAACTCTAAGTTTGGGAAATTAGGGTTTCTCTAACAAACCCTAGGTCATCTAACTCCAGAACAAGTTCGAACACCTCAAATCGGTAAGATATAAATCTTTTCTTTTTCATTTGAGGTTCTCATTTGAAAAGATAAATCACTATACTCATCTTGAGGACAAGCTTGGAGGGGTTGATAACTTCCAAGAATAAAAGTACATAATCTCTCTGATCCTTGAAGAAAATGACTTGGATCAATTCATCACTGGAGAATTCCAGAACTAGAGCTAGATGATGCTAAGGATGCTAATAAGACAAGCATGGCTATAGATAAGAGAATCATTGCAGATTCTATTAAGGATCGCCTCATCCCCCATGTGTCTTCATTCAAGACACCGAAGGAAGTGTATGATGCTTTGACAAAGATGTTCGAAGGAACGAACATCATCCAAAAGATGACTTTGAGGAAACAACTGAAGAATGTGAAGATACAGAACTCTGAGACTATACAGTCTTACTTCACAAGGGTTGCTCAAATCAAAGAACAACTTGAATTGGTTGAAGAGAATGTCGAAGAAGGAGAAATTGTAATGACTACCTTGAATGGTCTCCCTAGATCACGGGACTCATTCATTCAAGGGATTTGTGCAATAAGGAGGTTGATCTCTTTCAGGAGACTCCAAGAAGAATGTGCAAAAGAAGAAGCTCGACTCGTGACAAGAGAAGAGAAGATGGGAGAAACTAAAGATCAAGCTCTCATAGTTCACACCAAGAAGAACTTCAAGAAGAAGGAGAAGAAGTAGAAATTTCATCACAAATAGAAGGACAATAAAATGAAGAAGACCAAAATAGATACTTCAAATGTTTGATGCTACACTTGTGACGAAAAGGGACATTTTGCAAGATATTGTCCCATTAGGAAAAAGAGACACCATGCTCATATTGCTGAAGATGATGAACCAACAAACAAAATATTCATATAGGAGAAGGATGATTCAGATGAAGAGTATGTGCTAATCTCAACACTTATTGACACTATCTAGCACATAAGCAATGATTGACTTGTGGATAGTGGAGGTTCTAAACACATGACATGATACAAGGGATCATTCATCAATATGTCTGAACATGAGTCACCTCACAAGGTGAAACTTGGGGATGATTACCAATACCGCATAAAGGGAGTAGAGAAGCTTCATATAAGCTTGACTCTAGGAAATATTTAAAGATGCGGGATCTGCTATATGTTCTAGGATTGAAGAAGAATCTTCTCTCCATCTCTGCACTAGATGCAAAGGGAATTAGTGTTTATTTTGTTGATGGCCAAGTTCTTATGTGGCCCAAAGGAAAGACAATAGAAGATGCAACAACAATTGGAGAGGAATACAGAGGCTTGTACAAGCTAAAGGGACAGCGTGAACAAGCACTGGTTCATGAGTCAATTGAACTAAGCAAACTATGGAATAGAAGGCTTGCACATGTGCACTACATAGCACGACCGATGGCAAGAAAAGTAGTCTTAGGATTTGCAGAGATCCAGGAAAAGCATGAAGGCATTTGCAAAGGATGTGCACAAGGAAAGAATGCAAAGAAGACATTTCCCAACAATGAGAGCAAGGCTAAAGGAATACTGGAGATAGTACACTCGGATTTATCTGGATCCATGTCTTCTAGATCATTAAGCGAGTATGTGTATTATGTTTCCATTATAGAAGACTTCTCATTTAAGACTTGGATATATTTTTGAAAGGGAAAAGTGAGGTTTTCAGTATTTTCAAGGAATATAAATCATTGGTCGATAACCAGACTGATAGGAAGATCAAGATTCTATGGTCAGATAATGGCATAGAATTCACATCACACAAATTCAAGTAACTCTGCACAGAGTCTAGGGTCAAGAGGGAGTTGAGCACTCCATACAATCCTCCACAGAATGGGGTTGTGAAATGAAAGAACCGAACCATCATGGAAGCAAAAAGGGAAATGTTGCATGACCATGATCTTCCTATGCACCTTAGGGTGGAGGTAGCAAGGACAGCTGTGTATGTACAGAACCGTACTCCTCATCAATTACTTGATAATATTTGGTTTCCTGGTGTACATACATATCCCAAAGGAGAAAAGGACCAAACTCGATCCTTCTAGGAGGAGGGGTATATTCTTAGGATACAGTGATACATGAAAGGCCTACCGAATATAGTTCTAAATATTCAAGAATATCGACATCGATAGAGATGTATCCTTTGATGAAGACTTGACATACTTCATATCCAGGAGGACTCCTATTCAAGAAATTGAGGAACCTGAAGAGACGAGATTCTGAGAAATGGAAATTGGGGAAGCAATTCCAGAAGACCATGAAGATCACGACATGACAAAACCACAAGAGTCGATAGAGATATTCCTTGAGAAAGACTCCCATAAGAGGAAACCAGCTTGGGAACATGGGTTCATACAAGAAGTTGAAGGTATGGGGCTCCAAAAGGAATACATAGAGAGAAAGATGGGAAATCCCTACAATAGCTATGTGGCCTTGCTATGTGACATCATTGACAGAGGACCTTCCACTGTTATAGAGAAAACTTCCTATGGCTTGGGGTGTACCACAACAGACAAAGAAATCATAGAAACCAATCCCTTCCCAATATGCAAGAGAAATACAGCATCTAACACTAAAGGATCTCAAAACATACCTTATTCCAGACGATTGTAGTAGATCCCCATTGAGCTTTTTCCAATCTCGCTTGCTTTTGCAATTTACTCTCAGCAACAGTAAAACAAGGAAAGCGTGCTATATAATATAGTGTTAGGCCTACTCTAACATATATAATCAATGACACACTGAGAAATTAAACACAGCCATGGATTCAATATTCATTTAAATGCATATCATTGGACAGGAAAATATATTTCTATTAAGTAAATTACAGATTACATAAGTGACAACCTCTGTCAACACGTCTGGGAACTAGAGAAACTGAGTCCTCCACCTAGGCCTCCACCACCTCAATCCTCCATCTCTCGATAGTAATCTCACAAGAAAAGGAAAGCTTGGGAAGAACACAAAGTGCTCCAAGGGACAAAGGGATGCAGACTCAAGTATAAGCAAGCTACGACAACAATGGACTATAGTTTTCTTCCTCTTCAATTCCCCTTTTTCAATGTATTCAAAGGGTTCCTTATATATTGCTTCAATGGGGTAATGGAAGGTTAAATCCAAGTGATCTCAAGGCATATGGAAGGCCAAAAGACAAGCGACTCAGATCCACATCAAGGAAAACTCCAAAAATATTTTTCCTTTTGCACACATCCCGATGTACGCGGGTTTAAGGGTAATATCCACGTATATATGGCAGAAATGGATTAAAATTCGCATACAGCAAATAATGGGTGTTTTTAGGGATGATACTGGAAACATAAAAGGTACAAAAATAGTCCATGTGGTCCAAAGAGTCTGCAGAGGGATAGGGAAGGCCATAAAAGTGTGATCAACCATGAGTGGTAAAATCAGCTATAACAGATGCCCCCTAATGTGTGAGGTCAGAGGGGTAACATGATGGTCGAAATACATTATAAATCCATCCCAGAAGTGGAGTGATGAAGAACTAGGTGGAAGAACCATCCATCCAATCAGTATAGTACAATAATTAAACTCTGCATATGAATGCAAATACATATAGCAGTCCTGGATACATAAGAGTACAATGGCCATGAATAGGCATGATATACAAAATGTGACTGGTGTGGTCATCGCCACATAAAATATATAATAAATCAAAATATCCTTGATGAAGATATACAAAGGATCAAGATCTCCATGGAAGTTGAAGATATACAATGGATCAAGATCTCCATAATGGCTGATGATATCTGACATACACTAGAATCAAGTCACGAGAGCTGAAATCGCATGAACACTAGAACGATCAAGGAAGTAGCATATGTGGAATGTCACCAATCTGTAAAGTATTCTACACAAACTACTACGAGTACATATCCTACTATGTGAATAGAGGTGTCGAGGTCAAACATAGTAGTCCATCGTTTGATTACTGGTCATTGATGTATACTATTAACAGATGCGAGATCACCCATCGATAATGAAAATTGGAATCAAGGTACTAGAGTGCAATCTAATAAGTGCAAATAAATGTGTTGAGGTTGAACACTTGGAAGAATCCATCGACCAGGGGACATTGATGTATTCCCAAAATTGTCGATGGTGAGAGAACCTACCACTGATGACTATAAGTCTCAAGGTACTCAAATGACTCTAGACTCCTATCCTAGAATAAATGATATGAATTCGATGGGATGGAATCCACTGGAAGGAGGGCATTAAGGCATCCCCCATCAACCAACACGAGGTACTCAGCAACGTTGTATAATGTGCAAAGGACTCAAACAATATGTGCATGAACCAATAATAGTACCGGGAATGACCGACATGCAAAGTCAAGACAACTGATAAATGGCCGACTTAAGTTTCAACTTCCTTCGAACAAGAGCATAAAGGTGAATGGTGACTGAAAGGAGCCAACATAGACTCGATATACAAAATGGGGACATCTCTGCGACACAAGAGGCATCAACAGAGGCTCCATAGGGACTGGAAGCTTAACCAGTTGGTGGAGATAAACTCAGAAAAATGAGTACAACTCCTAAAGTCAAACTACTAACCCAACCAATTTATGTGATATATAGTGCTCTGTTCGAAGGAGACATGACTCAACTACTGCCAAAGATAATATCTTTTCCTGTCTGACTTTTTGGTTTTTTGATTTTTTTGGACTTTTTCAAATATTTTGAAAAGTTTGAAAACAAATAAAAGTTCTTTATAGTTACAAGTCTAGGAGGAGACAACTGTCCAAGGGAAAACAAACTAGTTCTAAGCAGCGAAACATACCTATGATCAATGTAAGGAAACATGTGCAGGATAACGACACTCAGGGGAAAGTCCCCTCCCAGTAAAAAAATGGGGAATCAAGCTGCAAAAGATATACAAAAAGGCTCTGCTTGGATAGAATTGAGACAAGCTCAGTCTATATGGCTGATAATCAAAGTCAGGGAAGCCGGCATAAGGCTCAATAAGGCAAGCAAAACTCATGATAATGCAATTACAACTTGACATATACAAGGAAGTCCCGGGGAAAAGGGCCAGCATAAAGGTCAAGAGGAGTATGAAGCTCTTGCTCAAAGTCATGGCGGTACTATACAAAGGACTCCCACACCCTAAAGGAGAAATGTCAGCATGGGCACCAAATGCAAAATAGGATCTAACTAGGGTACCCATGTATGGTAAAGCTCTAGCATTCACAACATGTCACTTCTAAAAGTAGCAAGAAGGTTTCGTGACAAGATGGAATGGGTTCGTACCTAACGTTAAAATGAAATGGTCATAAGGTTATTTAAAATGCAAATGGATGTGAAACCTAACCTATATGCCAGTTTAGACATAATACATGCACTAGGCACGAATGGATCAAAGCCACGGTCAACCTGCACCCAAAATGGATTCCTACAACATCAAATTAGTTCAAACGGTCCAAAACGGTCAAAAAATATAGAAAGTGGGTAAAAATTTCAAAAAATTTCTATAAATAGTGAAAATTTTAAAAATTTTCATACAATTTGAAACTCTTACCCAAAATAGTGCATTTAAGCTCATAACTTCATAAGCAAATTCCGGGAGCATTGTCCAGCGGAATCTCTCCCCGTTTGATCCAGGTAGATTCTCATGCCATCCTCTTTCATTTTCATGCAATTTTTTTGAATTTTCATGGTCCATTTTATTTTTTGAGCCATCCCAACATGTGCGTTTTGGCCCATGCAAAAATCAGGCCTTTTTCTGCGTATAGGGCTCGCCATTCGCGGAAAATGCACCGAAATCCATGTACATACACGGTTGTTTTGAGAACAGTCGCGTACAGGGCCGCAAACAAGGTTTTCAAGGGAAAAAATTGATCAAAAATTTGGTTTTTTGTGTAGGATGGTGCTAGAGTGGAGAGAAATAGAGCATGGTGATGTTGAAGAAGCTATGAAAGGTGATCTCATGGCCCAACAAGCATTACGAGCATGTGCCTTATACAAGTTTTGGTGTCTTGGCAGCCTGAGGGCCAAACCAAGTCTACTCCATCTACTAGTGGACTATTGGGATCCAAAATCTGAGATATTTCAAATAGATGGGATGTCGCTTAGCATTGAGGTTGAGGAGATATATTTTATCACTAGTTTGTCCCAATGAGGGGAGATGGTGAACCTCTGATCTCATGGGCTAGGAGGCGGGCTGACCATAGATGAGTACATAGCTGTGTACTGCTTTTTCGGAGACTGAAAATGTTGGGAGTCAAATCTCGACAAACTCTATCTAGATTCTGGGGCTGAAGGCCATACTTTTTGCACTAGGCAGGATTGCAGGGTTGGCTTCACAGCACTAGGCCTCACGACCAATGATTTTCTATGCGATAGAGTGCATGCAACCTATAGTGTATGACTGGAGTATGACACTATTGAGCAACATGAAACAACAGCTCAGTGACTGCAAGATGGGCAGGGTGCAGAAATTTGGGTTCGGCAATATACTGAGCATGTTTTTCTTTGAGCAGGTGCCAGGTCTAAGCCCTAGGGTAGTCATTGCTCCACATGGAGTTCAGGATCCATCCCAGTGATGCTAGGCGAATTTCATGAATAGACTGGGTGGAGGCAGGGTGGCTAACCCCTACCTAGCAGACTTCTTTCCATGGTGGTAGAGACAGATCATCACCATATACGACTATCCCTATGCAGGGATAGACTTCCGTGGTGACCCAGACATTCCCCTACCATCAGGAGCAGCTTATGGTGACATAGGTAAAGAATCCCAAACCCACTTTTTAATTTTTGAATTATTTAATTTTTTTGTGTTTTTTGATATATTGACTCAAAAGGCATGTTTTTGGTGTGACGACACATAGTGACAATCTGTCATGTATATGCAGATTTAGGACCACAATGGCCAGAAGGTTTCGCTCGACATCGACGGAGAGGAAGAGGAGATGATATCATGGGTGTGGATGCAGAACATATGCTCCAAAGCATCCACACAAACTTTGTTTGCTTGACACACAAGGTACCCATGGTGCAAGTTGAGGACTTGCTTGAGGCCATGCAGCGCCAGGTGGTTGGTGTACCATGAGCATGGGTTCGACTATTTTGACAGCTAGCTAGAGCCGTAGTGCTCTATCATGATCAAAACCCCCCTCCACCTCAGCCTTAGAGACCTGAGTGTATTCATTTTTGTATGACCGTGTATTATATTTTGGTGGCTTGGAAGCCCCAATTTTGTATATGACACTTATGTATTATGATTTCACTTTTTGGATGTTCATGAAATTTTTTTATGATGATCGATTTTATTTATATTTACATGTGTGTAAAATGTGTGTTTGTGATATGCTTATGGTCTATGAAACAAATGCCAATCTAACACATAGTTAGCATATGAGTCAGCAACTTGATTAAAAATTCTTGGAACATGAATGTATGTTATATTCTTAAATTGTCGTTCTAGCAATATAACATGTAAGAATATTCATAATAATTTTGGATCCCTAATGTGATACAAGCCATTAAGTTGTGAAACCACTAACTGCGAATCAAGACATACCTCAAGAGAATGAACATCATGTGAAATGGAATCCCATAAAAACTCAATGATGGCACTATATTCAGCAACATTGTTTGAAGAAGGTCGTAGACATATGCCTCTTGAAGACAATACTTGACCCGTAGGAGTATAAATCACCCAAGCAGCTGAAGCTGAGTTTTGAGTGTGGTGGCTAGCACCATCAGCGAATCCTAAGTAAATGAAAGACTCCATCGACATATGCCATAAGAAACTAAACCTATGTAAACAAAAGACTCCATCAACATCTACCATAAGAGACGAAAGCTAATAAACAAACCTGATCACCATAAGAAAACTTAACTATGCAATGCAAAACTATACAATAATATACAACAATTAGCCGTAGTTGAAGATCATGTATAATATTTTTTGAGATAGATCCCATTCCTAGGTTCCACCAAGGCTGTCCCTTCATAATCAACCAGCTCATAGGCGCATTTCTCTAAAAATCGTTTAACCACGTAAGGAACATGCCACATGGGATTAAATTTTCCTGCCCCCAAGGGATCCTTAGCTTGATCCCACAAAAGGACCAAGTCACCTTCATTAAACCTCCTTGGACAGATAGACTTGTAATATTGGACCTTGACATGATGCTTGTTAACCTCTAGAGCCACTAAGGCATCTCGGCGCTGCTCATCAAGCAGCTATAAGTGGACCAAATGCTCTTCCAATGCGAAAGTGTCAGGTAGCTTCAGAGAAGGGATTTCGCATTCAACCGGAAAAACTGACTCCATCCCATGTATAAGCTGATATGGAGAGAAACCGGTGGTAGTCTTAACCGTAGTTCTATAGGCCCACAAAGCAGGATATAACATAATATGCCAATTAGTCTTTCTTTGTGTGATGGTTCGTTGGAGAATATACTTAACTGATTTATTCACTGCTTCAACTTGTCCATTCGCCTGAGGGTAATAAGAATATGAGTGCTCTTGCTTATATCCTAACTTGGAATCCAACTCTGCCATCATTTTATTTTGAAAGTGGCTTCCATGGTCAGTGACAAGCTCTTTCGGAATGCTAAACCGGGTGATAATTTGGTTGAAAATGAAATGCGTGGCTGTCTCACCGTCGGATTTAACTATGGGCATAGCCTCTGCCCATTTCATGAAGTAATCGATAGCCACGATACTGTGATGATTCCCCCTAGCCGAAGTTGGGTTGCAATCCATAAAATCAAGCCCCCACTTGGTGAAGGGACCGGCGGTGACAATAGGATGCAACGGGGCCAGACGTGAGTGCATATTGTGTGTAAACAGCTGGCAAGGGTGGCACTTCTTGACCACATTAACGCAATCTTTGAAGATGGACGGCCAAAAATATCCCGCTCTCAATATTTTTTGGGCTGTAGAAAGCCCAAATAAATGACCACCACATGCCCCTCCATGGTAATCATTCAGCAAAACCTCAGCCTAATAATGGGTTAAACAACGACGCAAAATGGAATCTACCCCATGGCAGTACAAAGTGTTATCCACTATAAGGTATTTCTTAGCTACATGATGTAATCGTCGTTGCTCATTGCATGAAAGGTGAGTGGGGACCTTCAATGTTTGCAAATATAAAATGATATCCCCACACTAAGGATCCATAGTTGAGATAAGGAAAATATGTTCATCAACAAAAGTATCCTCATAAACCTCTTCCTCCTCCAAACTTGGAAAATCGGATATAAGCTCCGCAAAGATCAACGATTTCTTCGATTTCGCCGAAATGAACTCGAGATCAAACTCTTGCAAAATGACAATCCATTTATTATATTTTCCCCCAATCATCCTTCTAGTGAGGTCGAATTGAAATGGATTGATATGAGCTATGACCAAGGTTTGGCGAACGAGAATGTAATGTCTCAAACGTTGAACCGCATGAACAATATCCAAGGCTAGCTTCTCCACATGGGAATAGAAAAGTTTCGCATCTATAAGGTTTTGACTTAAATAATATATGACATTCTCATGGAGCTCCTCATCCTCTTGAAACAAAACCATACCAATCATCTCCATGGACACAGCCACATAAATAAAGAAATCCCAGCTATAGTCGGGTGGACTAAGCATGGGGTCCGTTGCTAAGGCTCGCTTAAGAGCATCAAAGGACTCCTGGGCTCGCTCATCCTAGTAAAAAGGGGTCTCCTTCTTCAAAAGACACATAAAGCTTTTAGTCAAGTTGGAAAAATTAACCACGAATCTCCGCAAGAATTTTGACATGCCTTGCAAACACTGAAGGTGTCTAATATTGCGTGGGGGAGAAAATTTAAGTATTTCCTCAACCTTTAAGGGATCGACTCTTATACCCTCCTTGGATATGATGAATCCTAGCAAGCGACCAATAGTCACGCAAAAGATGCACTTATGAGGATTTAAACGGACTTGGTGTTGTAAAGGAAAGTGTCCTATGGCTAGGGTTTAAGAGGCCATCAACATACTGGGGTTGAAAGAGAGATGCACAATGTTCAGCAAGTATATATAAACAAGATAAGAGAAGAGAAAGTTCCACACCTGACTCACTGAAGGCTGGTCCAAGCTTTCTCTTCAATCCTCTTCTTGCTCCTCTCGCTCCAAGAGACCTGCAAAACAAGTTATACCTTCCTCAAACCATTATGACCACATATAAAACAATGATAATCAAATAAACATGAAATAACATCATCATATGATCATAAACAGAGATTCAATTACACATTGAACAATGATTTGGGAAGAAGAAGGACATCACATCTTTATTAATCTTGAAAACAAGTACAAATATACCTTCTCTTCAAGTTAGGCGCCTCACGAAACCTTGATCTAGATCTGTTGTTTCTCTTCTCCAAAGAACTCAACCTCCAAGCTCTGCAACACAAGGGAAAGCTCCTAGGGCAAAGGTGTAGGCAAAGGGAGTCCCAATTTCTCCAGCATAACAATGCATAAAATTCCAAGTCCTTCTCATGGCCTTCCCTACCTATATTTATATGGGTGAAAATAAGGTAGTTCGAAGGTTGGAGAAGTTACAGCAGTTAAGGAAATGCAGTTATATGACATAACTAATCTCTACTTAACGCGTGTTTTAATATTTAAATGTTAAGAAACACATGCGCGGGTCTGCAGTAGAGAAACCCGCGAATGATGCGCGACTATATAGAAGAGAAACCCGCGAATACAGGGATTCGCGACCTGCTACAAGGGAGACTCGCGAGTGATGCGCGAGTTGTCAATAGAGAGAGTCGCGCATACATCCTAACATGGCAAATGTGGCAAAGTAATTAGCTGGATAGAGGCAAAATGTATTTCATAATAAGCCAAGCTATAGTATTCTAGGCAAACCTCAATCCATAAGTGTCCTTCTATGTGCCAACATAAGGAAAGTTGACACTCGAACGAAGAGGTGCCATTCTGGTGTATAACAGATGCCCCCTAATGTGTGAGGTTAGAGGGGAAGACGATAGCGGAAATACATTATAAAGGAAACAGCTGAGTATGGAGAGAGAGCAGAGAATCCAAGATCGAAAGGCTCGAGTGAAGGTACCTGAAAGAGAGATAAATGTCAGAAAACTGATCTCTGGAACATACACGTCCATATACAAAACATCACCATAAAGATACAGGCGGATCCAACATATGTATAACTGATGAAACTATCATGGTCGCTCAATATGCAAAAAGGCGCCATATCAAATCTAAAGGAGCCATGGCCACAAATGAACAAGGTGGATCCATGCTCAACAATCGATCATAGCCACAAAAATACAAGGTGGATCTATGTCTCAGCAAAATGTCATATAAAGATAACAAGGTCTTACGCAACTTGGGCAATAGCAAAATGATGATGCTACTGTCGGCCCCAAGGTCTTCAATCCAAACCGCCCAAAAAAGGTACGAATCCTAACCATGTGAATAAAAGAGCTGAAGTCGAACATGGAGGAAGCCGTTTGATTACCAGTCAATAATGAAAACTGTTAACAAACGCGAGGGAAACCACCATTAATGAAAATGGTTCCCAAGGTACCTAGTACATTCTAACAAGTGTGATTACAAGGACTTGAAGTCGAACACTTGAAGAATCCATCGAGTAGGAGACATTAAGGTATTCCCAACTACCCAATAGCGAGGGAAATTGCCATTGAGGACAACAATTCCCAAGGTACTGTCATAAAACTCTAAATCTCGTCCCCATAGCAAGATGTGTTGCAGTTGATAGGAAGAGATCCGTTGGAAGGAAGGCAATAAGGCATCCTTCATCAGCCAACACGAGGTAACGCACAGACTAATTGGATCTGGAATTGGCACTGAATTTCACAAAAAGGACTGCTGAAGACATGATGTAATGAACTGATACCAGGGAATGGTCGACACAAAAGGTCAAGGCAACTGCAGAATGGCCGACAAAGGTTTAATCCTTGAACAGTGAGCACGACACAAAAGTGACTTAGGCAGCTTTTGACACAAAATAAGACCAATGAAACAAATCTACAATGTAGGAGACATTGACCGATTCCCCATATAATTGGAAAAGAGACCAACCGGAGGAGTAAGAAAACTCTGAATCAGGATAAGGTCAAAAGACTAGGACCCAACTGTTGATAGACTCAAAACTGGTGCTTTGTTCAAGGAAACAAGACTTGCTGCCATGATGTAAAAAGACATGGAATTAACCCTTACCCTTCCCCTCTTTCTTGTAAAGGTTTAACGAGTCCAAGAAAGCAAACTCGGGACCATCTTCATTTTTTGACAAGCTCGAAGAAAAGAAAGAAGAATGCTTGATAAGGCACTAATTCGTGGATTTTACGAGCCCAAACTAGTACATGCTCGACGGTGTTTTCATAGTTTAGAGAGTCTGAAAACTCCAAAGAAGACTCCAGGGGGGGTCCTTTTTCGTACAATTTAGTCTCCTAAGGCCGAAAAAGTATAAAACAAACCAGAGAAGAACTCTCTTAAATTCCAAAGAAGAAAAGGTGCACCTTTTTCGTAATTAGTCAGGAAGGTCCGAAAAAGGTTAAATTACCACCTACCCAACGCTCCTTCAAAAGCAGCATATAAAGCCTGAGTTTTACGAGTGTGAAGGAAGGCAAGATCACTCAGAAAGATCCATTTGATTATGAGAAATGGAGCTTACAACAATAAACTCGATGCTTTGTTCTTTAGGGTTTAACGAGCATGACAAAGACATAAAGTACACTCGGAATCTTTTTCATGTTTTGGTCCAGAGCACGAAAAAGAGAAAACTAAGCTCATACCGGGGGTTCCTTTTCCGTAAGTTTAGTCCCTCAGGTCCGGAAAAGAGATAAACCTATGCCTGAGAATACTCTTCTTAATTCAGTAGAAAAGAGAGTGATCCTTTCTCGTATTATTCCACATGGTCCGAGAAAGAGATAACCTACCACCAATGTGGATGCCCATTCACATATTCTTAACGAGCCTGAATGGAAAAGTTTACTCGGCAGTCAAGTCTATTTTGAGGAGTCAGACATGGGCCTAAAGAAACTCATAATCTTTCCCGTGAAGTTTTAACGAGTCTGGAAAAGTCAACTTGCGGCCTCCTTACTGTTTTTAACGAGCTCGAAGGAGAGCAAAAAGAATGCTCTAAATGCGAGGAGACGAGTGTCATAAGCAGGCGAAACTATTTCCAAGCGCAAGGAACAAACCTATGCATAATGCAAGGAACGTGAGCAAGATAAAGACACTCGGGGAAGGTCTCCTCGGGGTAAAGGGTGTCAAGTTGCAAAGGAAAAATGATACAAGGCTAAGCGGTGATGAGAACAAAGATGAGGGCTTATACAACGAGCTAAAAGCGTGGAAGCCGGCATCAGGCTCATAAGCGTGAGCAGGGCACATGCAAATGCAAATACAGCTTGAACAACAAGGTGAGACCCAAAAACAGTTGTGAATCCAACTAATAATCCTGTCTCCAAGAAACAACAACATCTGAAGAAACGATCCGATGTGGGTCACTTTGGCAGAAACACTTGTGACTTCACTATCTTCTACAAAAGGAAAAGTCAAGGCAGAATCAACCGAAGAAAATTCTATAGGACCAAGGCTCGAGGGTTTATAATCAATAATATCAACCTTAGAAGAGAAGTGAAAATCAACAAGGGAGATAGAGTCTGTAGGAACAAACTCAATATCACAGGAGCTGAGAAATTCATAAGAGAAAAAAAACAAACTCATCAGGATCACTGACTTGCCTTTCAAATGAAGAATCAAAAGACTCAACAAAAACCAACATAGGAAAAAGGGAAGGCTTACTAAGCAAATCAGGGTTAGACTTAATCACAATTGAAAAAGAAGGTCAGACTGTATCAAAGACTCCAGGAAGACTTCATCCGAAAGGAAGAAATCATCCGAGATAGGACAGATATCCGAACTTCCAAATGGATGGATAGAGTGGAGAGAAGACTCTACAATCTGTATAGGATGACTCACCCGATCAACTGCTAGGACCAAGTCCCGAGAAGGTGAGCATGAAAACAGAGGCTGCCTCTCAGTAGCAATTGAACACAAAGGACAAGAAGCCACATAGTTCACCTGTGGTGGGGTGGTGTCTACAGAAACACTGGGAATCAATAAAGGAAAGACTTGGTCTCTAGTTGGGTCAGGAGACGGATCAAGAAAATCCAACTGATCTATAGTGACAATTTCTTCGCCATGATTAAAGTACATCACACGAAAGAATGTTGACACCACAGCTTGCATGGCATAGACATAATCATGCCCAAGGAGCATATTAAATTCCAAAGGGTCTTCTATTACAATGAAGTCAACTAAGACGGTCTTCCCACCCAAAGTAACAGGTGTTTGAGGAAGAATTCCCAAGGCTACACAAGTTCTTCTATCAAACGCCAGTAACTGACTAGCAGTCGACACAAGGCTGGGAGATCCCATACCTCGCCAAGCACGAGCAGACAAAATACTAACTGAGGCTCCTTCATCAACAATGCAACGAGCAATTGTATAGGGTTCAACTTTGACCTTTATCTGGAAAGGTGCATGGGAAGGAAGGCGCGGCTCAACTAGGCTATCCCAATCAAAGGAAGCAATCTGAGGGCTTGGTGGGGGTTGATCCAAAACAAGTTTAGTGCCCCCTTGTTTAGTAAGATCTGAACTGGCAGTGAAGAAAATGTGACTAGTAGACACTTCACTCTCCAAAGGAAGAGTGGGGTTGATCGATACTGGAATCGATTCAACCGCTTCATGAAAGTCACTCTCCGAAGGGAGAGTGGGATTGACCAAAGATGACATTGGTTCAATCACATGAGGAACACTCTCTGAAAGAAGAGTGGGATCGACCAAATCTGAGATTTGTTCGACCACTTGATCAACCAAAGGTTGAGTAGGATGTTGAGAAACTATAGGGTGTTCAGAAGAAAGAAATCCCTGAGTCTTGGACCACACTCTTCGCACCTCTGGGATAGTAGGGCGCAGATGAGTAAGATGATCTCCCTTGCATAGCACACAAGGGAACTTAATATGATGCTTCAAATGACCAGTTTTCTCAACGGTATCAGCATGACTAGCAGTGGCTGACAGCTTGCTCTCAACATGACCTGCAGAGGATGAGAGTTTGCCCCCAGTGTGAACAACAAAGGCTGGGTGACTGGGTCCAACCTCACTAAGAGAGGCTGGTTGTTGAGAGACTCCATAATGTTCAAAAACGGGATGACCATGAATCCAAACTCTTTGCACCTCCTCAATAGAAGGGTATTTATAAGTAAGGTGGTCTCCCTCACAAAGCTTACAAGGAAACTTGAGCTTGTGTTTTGAACGGGTAGACTTGTCAACAGTGTCAACATGACTCGCAGTGGTTGACGGGTTGTCCTCAGCTTGAAACACAGAGGCTGAAAGACTGCCCCCAGCGTGCCTGGCAGAGGCTGAGAGACTAGGTCCAACTTGACTTGCAGAGGTAGGACGGGCACCATCAACATGAATAGCAGAGGTTGAATGGTAAGGATCAACATGATTTGCAGCAGTTGAGTGTGTGCCCCCAGCTTGAGCAACAGAGGCTGGGTGAACGGATCCAACTTGAACACCAGAGGTTGGATGGGGAGGTTCAACTTGAACACCAGAGGTTGAACGAGTGCACTCAACGTGAACACCAGAGGCTGGATGGATGGATCCAACTTGAACACCAGAGGTTGGATGGGGAGGTTCAACTTGAACACCAGAGGTTGAACGAGTGCACTCAACGTGAACACCAGAGGATGAGTGACAGGATCCGACATGACCTGGAAAGGTTGGAAGGATCCCACCAGCGTGAACACCAGAGGCTGGATGGATGGATCCAACTTGAACAACAGAGGTTGGATGGGAAGGTTCAACTTGAAAACCAGCGGTTGAACGGATGCACTCAGCTTGAACACCAGAGGTTGAGTGACAGGATCCGACATGACCTGGAAAGGTTGGAAGGATCCCACCAGTGTGAACACCAGAGGCTGGATGGATAGCTCCAACATGAACAACAGAGGTTGGATAGGAAGGTTCAACTTGAAAACCAGCGGTTGAACGGATGCACTCAGCTTGAACACTAGAGGTTGAGTGACTAGATCCAACATGACCTGCAGAGGTTGGATGGGTGCCCCCAGCCTGAACAACCGAGGCTGGGTGGTGAGGTTCAACTTGAATTGCAGAGGTTGAACGAGTGCCCCCTTGCTTATGTGCTTTCTTCCTATTCCTCCTTCTTTTACTCCTTTTAGACTGCCAGTTACTAGTATCATTACTTTCACCGCATGAGGTAGAAGGAGGAGGAGAACTAACTACAGGTGAAGGGGAGACAGTGTTTTGATGCCCTTGATATAAGGTGCTTACTTGAGAAGCATCATGAGCATTCAGGACAGTTGGAGTGGAAAAAAACCACACCAGTAGCCCTATGGTGAATCCTAGAAGATTCAAGGTGGCCATCAAGGGAACACCAACATTCCCTGTGAGAGGAATAGGACAAGAAGCTCCCATCATGGGGATCTCTTGGTTGGTGTTCAAAGGGGTGTTAACCATAGCTTCGAAACAAGAGACAAAGTTTGAGGTTGATAGACAACCAAAATTACAAAGCAGACACCTAAAGGCCCACTAAGTACAGACAAACCACACAACACTCACTAAAAATATCCTAGAGTCTCAAGCAATCTAAACAGGCTATAAAGATATACCTTCCAGAAGAAGGCTGATGAATAGTTACTTAGCGTCCTTGAGGGGTTCTCAGGCACAATCGGAGGAATCACCCACCACCCTCCTGCACTTTCCACAAGGGTTACCTTCCAAGTCCATCCGAAGTGAACTAGAAATAACCTTCCGGTTTACCTGTGTATGAGCCCTAAAAGACAAGAGACTAAAGGCTACCTTGATAATACCTACTGTCTGGGGGGACAGTCGCAAGCCGAACTCGTACGCATGGGCAGGGTATCTGAGCCCGAAATTATACCTAGACAGAATCCCCAGATGTGCAAAAGTCCTGGGTTACGTTTTGACAAGGATTCGGGGGGTTATCCCCTCTCTCCAAGCCTCCACGCGGCCTCGTGCTTAACTCCCGTTTGAGAGGAGATTCCCAGATACAGTGGTAGAATCAAGGATTTACCTAGTGATAGGCCAACTACGTCTGAAATTTAACACTTGTGGGGAGTTGAAACACCCTAACCCACAAGTCTAGCCTAAGCTAGTTGGTGTATGACCCTATAAAATAAAACTTGCTAATAATTTTTAAAATTATGTCGTTTATTTTATGGGTTGTTTCTTACTCAAAGGGTAAATGGCATGAAACTCATGTGGTGTTTTGACTCAAGAAATGAAAACAAAATGACTAAGCAAAGAGAAATGAGATGAAAAGAAGCAAATAGCTATTCTCTTTATATTTTCAAATAACTTGAAAGCCAAAAAAGATCAAATCTTTTTATATTTTTCAAAAACAATGCTATGCTATGCAATCTAGACTAACAGCCTAATCTACATGCATATAAAGCAAATACATGTTTTTGTATTTTTTCTTTTATAAAAGCAAAATAAAAATCAGCCTATCTACTTATGCAAACAAGTACTGAAAGCAAAGAAAAAAGACAACTACTCTACTCCCCAAAAACAAACCTTAGGTTTCCCTAAAGTTGAGTATAAACCCCACTTGAAAGGAAAGCTTACAAAGGTAAACAAGCCAACAACTTTGGAATGAAAAGACTAAGCACAAAAGACTGACATAAACAAAGGTCAAGAAGTCCCAAGAGTCAATCTAAACCTACAAACAAAGGCTGCTCAGTACCTTGTCCACAAGGTCAAACCAAAGAAAGAGGTAGGAGGAAAAGCAGCAAAAAAGAAGTTCTTTTTAATTTTCTTTTATAAAAGTAAAAGAAAAACTACCTACAAAGCAAAGCATGCAGATAAAAAGAACAAAGCAAAAGGAACTTTGCTATGCAACCACCCAACAACCTCTAGAACCAGCTAAAGTCAGCATAAACCCTACTTGGAAGAAAGGCTTGTATAAGAGACAAGACACCTATTTTGGCAAGGTGAAGTAGACCAACCAAAGAAGGAGGAAAACAACATCTACAAGCTTCTGAAATCAAACAAAGGCCACTAACAGAGGCTGATCAGAAACAAAAGGCCAAAAAGAAAACCAAGCAAAGGAGACAGGTGAAAGAGCAAAGAGTAAATCCTAATGCTATAATGGGGCTTACCACATAGATAAAGAACAACAAAAAGAATGACACAAACTCCCTGGATCCATGCACCTGCAGAAGACCTTAACAGACCCACCATGCACCTGAAATGCACTGTGCTTTGAGTAAACTTGGATCTAATAAAGCAAACAAGCAAGAACTACTCCAAGCAAAAAGACTCAAAGGCTTTTGAAAAAGCGGGTAGGGTGATCAACAAAAGTATTCAGACAAGCTACACAGCATTCATAAAGAGACACCACTCACAAACAGGGATTACCTGAAGAAGGGAACAAGCAAAAAATTGACTTAAAAAATCCTAACTTCCAAGTATATACGCGACTGTGTATAAGGGCAGGTCGCGAATGACACGCGATTGTTCAGTAGAACAACCCGCGCATTCAAACTTGTATTCGCGACTGTTCAAAAGAACAACCCGCAAATAGGTGTAAAAATCCCAATCAAGGGTAGAAAACTGCCTTAGGAAGGCAGGGGAGAGGGTGCAATCAGACTTAAAAATGTTCCTAAGTGGCAAGAAAGACCTGAAACAATGCAAAAGCTGAAAGAAATCAAGAGAAAAACCCCAAACAGACAAGGCTATCCCCAGCGGAGTCGCCAATTCTGTTGTAAAGGAAAGTATCCTATGGCTAGGGTTTAAGAGGCCATCAACGTACTGGGGTTGAAAGAGAGATGCACAATGTTCAGAAAGTATATATAAACAAGATAAGAGAAGAGAAAGGTCCACACCTGACTCACTGAAGGCTGGTCCAAGCTTTCTCTTCAATCCTCTTCTTTCTCCTCTCGCTCCAAGAGACCTGCAAAACAAGTTATACCTTCCTCAAACCATTATGACCACATATAAAACAATGATAATCAAATAAACATGAAATAACATCATCATATGATCATAAACAGAGATTCAATTACACATTGAACAATGATTTGGGAAGAAGAAGGACATCACATCTTTATTAATCTTGAAAACAAGTACAAATATACCTTCTCTTCAAGTTAGGTGCCTCACGAAACCTTGATCTAGATCTGTTGTTTCTCTTCTCCAAAGAACTCAACCTCCAAGCTCTGCAACACAAGGAAAATCTCCTAGGGCAAAGGTGTAGGAAAAGGGAGTCCCAATTTCTCCAGCATAACAATGCATAAAATTCCAAGTCCTTCTCATGGCCTTCCCTACCTATATTTATATGGGTGAAAATAAGGTAGTTCGAAGGTTTAAGAAGTTACAGCAGTTAAGGAAATGCAGTTATATGACATAAATAATCTCTACTTAACGCGTGTTTTAATATTTAAATGTTAAGAAACACATGCGCGGTTCTGCAGTAGAGCAACCCGCGAATGATGCACGACTATATAGAAGAGCAACCCGCGAATACAGGGATTCGCGACCTACTACAAGGGAGACTCGCGAGTGATGCGCGAGTTGTCAATAGATAGAGTTGCGCATACATCCTAACATGGCAAATGTGGCAAAGTAATTAGCTGGATAGAGGCAGAATGTATTTCATAATAAGCCAAGCTATAGTATTCTAGGCAAACCTCAATCCATAAGTGTCCTTTTGTGTGCCAACATAAGGAAAGTTGACACTCGGACGGAGAGGTTCCATTCTGGTGTATAACACTTGGTAATGATGACATCTTTCGAATACTAACCTCAAATGATATGGATGACGCACTCTCAAACAAGAGTGAGCAGCGAGATCATCCAAATCTACTTTGATAATCGTTTTGAGATCACGAAAAATTAAGGTCATGTCCCACTGAAATGTGGCTCTGGCATTTTTAAGGTCGAAGGGCATCTTCCAATATGAAAAAGTACCCCAAGGACAAATAAATGCGGTCTTATGTTGATCCTTAGGCTTGATTTGAATCTGATTATATCTGGAAAAACTGTCCATAAAGGAAAATACCTCACTTCCTGCACACTCATCCAAAATATGATCAATAAATGGTGTGGGTAAATTATCCTTAGGACAGACACGATTTAAGTCATGGAAATCAGTGCATATACGCATCACTCCCTACTTCTTATCCACCGAAACAGGATTTGAAACCCACTCTGTCAAGGGAACGGGATAGAAAAAACCAGCTTTCAATAGTTTCTCTATCTCAACCTTAATGGCGGGTGCTTTTCTAGGATTCACTGCACGTAAACGTTGTCGAACCGGTTTTGCTTCCGTATACATTTTGATCTCATGTTCGACAATACGAGGGTCAATACCTAGAATCTCTTCATATGACTAAGCGAAAATGTCGTGAAACTCTTTAAACAAATTGCTATACTCCTTGATCTCATCGGGGGAACAACCTGTCCCAATGTAGACATTCTCAACCTTGCCAAGATCACGAGAAATATTGATAGGAATGGTTGGTGATAAATTAGCCATGTTTCCATCAGCCATATGACCAAGAGAGCTTAATGGAACCATGGGGCTACCAATCTTCTCACTAAGAATCTCCCTAAAGTCATCATACTCCATATGATCGAGCTTAGGAAGAAAATATGATCGATGATGCAACTCTTCCCAAGGCTGATCAACCCCAGACATGGCCTTAAGAATAGCTTCATCCAATGGAAAAACATCATCGAGGCAATCATGTGAGTGAGATGACTCTACTGCCCATGCAGGCAGCACATATGGGTCCTCCTCCTCCATCTGAGAAGAGGAAGGACTAGGCTCTGCAACCTAATCAAGATTCGCTTGATACGCCACCATTGTTGCAGGAAATGGCATGTCTATCTCAATGGGCACACTCGAAGTACTCTGTGAAGGAAGAATCCAAGGATCTTCCATATGGGTAGTGCGAAAAGACGCTGAATTCAGCGAGGATGAAGCCCCACCAAAACTAGACCCAATCATAAGAACGAGCGCAGGACAACTAAAGGTTCCCATAAGAGAAGGATACATACCTACACCCACACTCCCAGTTGCTGGCTGAGAATTATCGATAATCGGGATAGAAGCTCCTGATGATGCATTGACACTTGGATTGTGGAATGAGTTCTGATTAATCGTAACAATATTCCCATTAAACAGAAAGCATATCACTAGAAATAAGGAAGAATATACGACTTGCATACTATACATCCAATTCCTACCCAGTAAAAGATTGTAGTCAAGGGGCGCATCAACCACCTCGACCTCGATCGCGACGGTCTTCCCTCCCAATTGGACCTCTAGAGAAGGAAGAATCATGTGCGGCCAAAATGATCTACCATCAAAATATGTCAACATAGTAGTGGATTGAGACAACTTGGGAGAACCCAAACCCTTCCAACATGTCAAAGACATCACGGAAGTAGCAACACCTTCATCAATGACAATATGCTTGACATTATTGTTAAGAAACTCTACATGAATCAAAAGAGACACGTAGTAAGGCAAGCAAGGTTGTACTCCCATGGTTTCAAATTTGATCATAGTAGAAGAGTTATCATCATTAACCCCAAGAGCAGACAACGAGGCTTTCCTCTGTGGAGGACAATTCTGAAGCACTTCTAACGTGGACGTCGCACAAAGAGTCTGGCCCAAATCCTTGACAACTGAATATTTCTGGGCAGCTCGGGCATTAGGATTGTGCCATGAATGCTTTAAGACTCCCTTAGGAATGCGAGGTGGAGCTTCAGGTTTATCCGTAGGATTTTCGATTTGCAAAGGGATCTCGGGTGGGGAAGGTTCTTTCCCAAGGTCTAGTTGTGAAGAACCATAATATTTTGCACGAGTCACAACCTTAGCAGCATGCACCATGTTGATGCAACCATGACCACTAGCAGCATCCGGAGGGTTTTGATTTCCACTCGATGCACAACTAGGATCAACGGTCCTCGAGTTCATATTTTGATTGTTGGGTAAAGGATTAGTTAACACAACTGGGCCATGTGCTATGAACCTCAATCCATCTTCCATATGAGGGCACAAGTGAGTGAGATTTTCATCCTTACACAACTTGCAAGGAAACTTCACCTTTCATTTAGACTTCTTATCCCCCCTAGCATTAGTGTTCTTGTCATTATTATTAGCATTTTCGTTCTTGTTCCCACCCTTACGATTATTTTTTCTTTTTTTCTTATTCCTTCCGGGTTGCTGGTTGCCTTTCAGGTTTGACGATTGCACGGAAAGCACATTCACCGATTGGGTAGGTTGAGACGAAGCCGTACCTTGTCCCAATGCAGACTGGCTAAGTGACAATTGGCTCACTTGGTTCACAACCGAGTCCGCAGGTTTGGTACTTGTACAACCCACAATACCATCGACATGTGGCCTAGTCTTGACCATGGGGTCGAAATTTGACCTAGGAGCATTAGGTATAATCTCATACAAAAGTCTGGATTGAGCATAGATCAAATCCAACTCTTGTGCCCTAAAAATAGATTGTTCCTCGTTTTGAAATCCGGATGTAGAAACATCCTTCGCTATATAAGCTAATAACGATTTGAGCAACCATTCAAGAAGAAACTATGGTGGTATAAAATCTTTGATTAATCATTTCCATCTATGCCACTCTTGAATATGGTCTAAGATGTGTGTGGCTTTATCTTGCCGAAAGATCAACAAGAGTTTGGTACCAACGTCATAATGTACGGGTAACTGGAAATGATTAAGGAAAGTCAATGCAAGATCATCAAATGTAGTATAATCCCCCCCCTTAGGTAACTCTATATACCATTTTGCCATAAGACCCATTAGGGTGCGTTGAAATAGCCTCAAATGAATGGAATCATCATGTAAGGAATTGGAAGAGCACCAAAGGTGGAAAGTGGTGACATGCTCACCAGGATCTTCACCAGCCTTACCTTCAAACTTGGTAATGTCTAAAGGAATCTTGTTAGGGACAGCCGGCCATGCCGAGTTATGAGACAAAGGATCGTTCATCAATCTCGACAAGTCAGGTAAGTTCAAAGTTGCAAGGAAAGGGATCCTAGGTTGAGATGGTCGATTCCATGCTCCCTGATAGTTTTGATTCATGTAAGGTTGATTGCTATAAATACCATGGCCTTGGCCATAATAACCTCCTCCCATTTGACCCATATAGGGTTGCATGGAAGCATTGTGATGTGGGGTACCTTGATTATGAGGCGCTACAAAGCCATAATTAGAAGAGTAAGTGGGTTATTGATACCCATACCCATACGGTTGATAATTTTGTCCATAATGCAGTCCATAAGAATGTCCATGAGAAGCTCCATAAGGTGTTCCATGGGATGTACCATGAGAATTTCCATAGTTAGGGGTATGGGAAGCTCCATAAGCTGGAACATAAGACGATCCTGAAACAAGTACATGACCCGCTGACACAACAGGAGGTACTTGACTCTGAGATACTACCGTGTGAGCAGTCATAGAACGAACATGGCTAGTAGCAACATTCCGGCCTAAAGGCCCACGTGAACTAGGGGGAGGATGTGACGTTGAAAATGCATTTGAAGGAATAGGGTTTGAAGACAAAGGGACATGTGAAGGAATGTAAGTGGTGTTCCCAATGTTCACTCGTCTCGTTTTTGGTATCCATATAGGATTAATAACACTAGGTCTAGGATGAACATGTGAAGTTGCCTCCACCACCAGGATGGAGGGTGCAATGTGACTAGTGCCCCCAAATCTCTCCACATGGAAAGGGATGGGAGTGCACCCAAACATAGTACTAGGACCAACTTTCGACTCAGCGTGATGTGCCAGATCAGTTGCAGAGATATTAGACATGTCATATCTAACATGACTAGTGCTTATGGGTTCATGGTGAGTCTCGTCGCCCGAAAACCAATACCGGTGACCTATGAATTAGGGATCATAACCTAATTGTGAAGTTTTTTCATGTGAAGCATCATATGTGCTAGTAGGATCTTTCTCCCCAACCTCGTGAGGTGGAGAAGACATCTTTGGAATCTCGTCCTCATGATCTCCCATGGTGTGTGAATCAAAGTGAGAAGTAGTCCTCCCGGAATGTCTGGTTCTCTCTCCCAAAGGAAGATGAGACGTGAAAGGAGGAAGTCTTGCTAAACGATGAGAACGACGAGGTGCCGCGCCCAAATTCACAATGACTCAAAAAATAAAAAGACTCGAACTAATTATGCAAACCCTATGCAAACTAGCGTGCACAGAGCATACACCTATAAAATGTAAATCCAAATCACAAACAAACAAGGGTAGGATATGTGAGCTCCCGAATGAAGCAGGTATGTCTCACCTAGGAGAGGCTTGAGACTCCCATACACAATAAGTGGAGGTTCGTAACCAATTATAGTGGCCCTCAGCTTCAACGCATATAGCGACTATATTGTCTAACCCCTACCTAGCCAGGACACCTACATAATAACCTATGCAAATACCCCGTCGATAACCTAGGTAAGGAAACTAAGGTCACCTCAATATAATCAATGCTTAGGTGGACTGTCACAGGAGGGATTGACATTATGGGCAGGGTAACAAACCCCGAAGCCTAAAATAAAAACTAGTACCCCAAGGGTGCACTAGCCAATACCTCAAAGGCCCCCATATACGAATACAATCCTGGAAATATCTCCAGTGCTAATCAATCAGAATCACGGGTCATCCCAATAATAATTGCTCAAACTACCTCGTGCTTAGGTCCCTTGTAAGAGGAGGATCCTGAGAAACACTAATTATATAAAGGATTTCACACTCTCACCTGGACAGACACCTAATTGTTTTGTTTAGTGGTCTTGGAGAATTGACTCACAATGAACTATTCCAAGACCCTAAAACCTAGTCTTGTTGGTGCACCTTATAAAAGAAAAGAGTGTAATTCATTTTATTATGCGTTGATTTTAATTGGATTTATTACTCAAAGGGTAAATGGTCATGCAACTAATGATGTTATGACACAACAAGAAGTAAAATGCACACCTAACAATCAGTGCAAATGCACTGTGCCGAATGAAAAATAGGGTATGCTACTACCTGAAGCGCAAAATTTTTCCTTCAAATGTATATGCAATCATTCCTATGTGAAAATATGACTAATATTCACCAAGAAAACCTATTGCAAGTACCATGCTAATGAAAAATGCAAATAATGCATAACAATGCAAAAAGCAAAATGTTTTTGTATTTTTGAATTAAATGAGATAAAAAGCAAAAATATGACTCTAACACCCTCAAATTGTGCAACCACTCACAAATATCAGCCAATCAAAGTACTAAGGAAAAAGAGACCTAATGCACTAATCTCAAAACAAACAATAGAAAATGAAATGACAAGAACATTTTCAAAAATCAAATAAAAAAGAGTCTTTGGTCAGAAATAGAGGGGAGATACAGACTCCAGAAGCATCAAAGAAGACTTAGCAATCATCCAAACTCACCCAACAACACTTAATCTTCCCAAAAAGAAAAAAAATAGAGCATACGTGACTATTCTCAATAAACCTACGTACATACGCGACAATTCCAGGAAAACCCACGTGTACACGTGACTGTGAAAGAAAAACCTGCATACAGGAAGAAAACGAGAGAAAAATAAGGTAAAAGGACAAGCTAAGACAAAATTTACTCCTACAGGACACTAATGGGCAATCATGCCCCTAGAACTGACACAAAAATAGATAAATCATAGCAATACAAGCACATTAAATGCCGAAAAACCCCCAAAGAAAAACAACTAGGAACCTCCCCAGTACGGTTGCCAATTCTATTACAGAGAAAACTTCCTATGACTTGGGGTGTACCACAACAGATAGAGAAACCGTAGAAATCAATCCCTTCCCAATATTCAAGAGAAATACAACATATAACACTAAAGGATCTCGAAACATACCTTATTCCGGATAGTTGTAGTAGATCCCCGTTGAGCTTTTTCCAATCCCGCTTACTTTGGCAATTTACTCTCAACAACAGTAAAACAAGGCAAGCATGCTATATAATATAGTGTTAGTCCTACTCTAGCATATATAATCAATGACACATAAGCAATTAAACACATCCATGGATTCAATATTCATTTAAATGCATATCATTGGATAGGAAAAGATATTTCTATTAAGTAAATCAGAGATTACATAAGTGACCACCCCTGTCGGCACGTCTGCGAACCGGAGAAACTGAGTCCTCCACCTGGGCCTCCACCACCTCAATCCTCTATCTCTCGATAGCAAGGTCACAAGCAAAGGAAAGCTTGGGAAGAACACAAAGTACTCCAAGGGACAAAGGGATGCAGACTCAAGTATAAGCAAGCTACGACAACAATGGACTATAGTTTTCTTGCTTTTCAATTCCCCTTTTTCAATGTATCCAGGGGGTTCCTTATATAGTGTTTCAATGGGGTAATGGAATGTCAAATCCATGTGATCTCGAGGAATATGGAAGGCCAAAAGACAAGTGACTTGAATCCACATCAAGGAAAACTCCAAAAATATTTGGCCTTTTGCACACATCCCAATGTATGCGGGTTTAAGGGTAATATCCATGTATATACGTGAGAAAGGGATTAAAATTCGCATACAACAAATAATGGGTGTTTTTAGGGATGATCTTGGAAACATCAGAGGTACAAAAATAGTCCATGGGGTCCAAAGAGTCTGCAAAGGGATAGGGAAGGCCATAAAAGTGTGATCAACCCTGTGTGGTAAAATCAGCTGTAACATCCACCTATGAATAGGCTTCATAAAAGAATGAATGGAAGGATGCTATGATCAAGGAATATTGGTCGATCATGAATAATGATGTTTGGGAGATTGTTCTGAGACCGAAAAAGAAGCCTTTCATGACTTCAAAGTGGATCTACAAGATCAAGCATGCTGCAGATGGTAGCATCGAGACATACAAGGAAAGGTTTGTAGCATGATGCTTCTCACCTAAAGAAGGAATAGAATATGAAGAGACATTTGCACCCATGGAGAGGTACACTTCCATTAGGACAGTACTTTCTTTGGCAATAGTTATGAAATGGAAAGTACACCAAATGGATGTTAAGAAAAATTTCTTAAATGGTGTAGTCAAGGAGGAAGTGTACGTGGAACAACTATTGGGATTCAAGACACATGAAAAGAAGACCCATGTGTGCAAACTGAATAAGGACTTGTATGGATTGAAACAAGCACCAAGGACATGGTACGACAGGATGGATAGCTTCCCTATGAGCTTGGGATTTAAAAATTTTAAAGCAGATTCCAACCTCTACTTCAAAGTGGAAGACAGAAGACCTGTGATACTCTTGCTATATGTCAATGACTTGTTTATGACAAGCGAAGAGGAACTCATCATAGATGCAAGGAGGAGACTTGATATAGAGTTCAAGATTAAAGATATAGGTATAATGCACTACTTATTAGGCATGGAGGTGTGGCAGAGTGTAGATAAAATATTCCTTGGGAAAGGGAAGTATGCAGTGGAGATTCTTAAGAGATTCAGAATGTTGGATTGCAAGGCGATAACCACACCTATGGCATCTAACTTGAAACTTCTGAGTGATGATTCATCCAAGTTGGTTGATGCCATGATGTATCATCAGATGATTGGCTCATTGATCTATCTGATGAATATGAGACCAGACATATGCTTTGCGGTGAACACCCTAAGCCAGTTCCTGATGGATCTAAAAAAATGTTCACCTGATAGCTGCAAAGAATATACTGAGGTACCTAAAAGGTACAGTGGATTATGGGCTGAAATATGATGCGAATAAGAAGATTAAACTACATGATTATGTTGATTTGTACTGGGTAGGTAGCGCCACTAATAGGAAGAGAACCTTAGGTTGTTGCTTTAGTTTGGGATTTGGCATTATCTCCTAGTTCAGCATGAAACAATCATGTGCGGCGTCGAGTACAATCAAGGCAGAGTATGATGCCACTTGCTCAGCTAGTTGCTAGGCAGTGTGGATGTGAAAGCTACTGTCTGAATTATTTGATCTCCAGTTGGATGTGACTTATATCTTCTATGACAATTAGAGTTGCATGAATCTGTCGAAAAAATAGACGTTCCATGACAAGTAGAAGCACATCAAGATCAAGTTCGACTATATCAAGGATATGGTGCAAAGAGGCACAATGAATTTCCAGTACGTGGCAATAGAGGAGAAGATAACCGATGTGTTGACCAAGTCTCTAGCAAGAGTGAAGTTTGAGTGCTTTATATAAAGACTTGGTGTGATCTAGATCAAGATCCCTTGGAAGAGGGAGTGATGTGTTCTAACATAGCTAGCGAGACAGGTTGTCTGAACTTAACATCCTGGTGAAGTTTGTAGGTTTCTCAGGTGTAATTAGTCCTGTAGGTTATCGTTGGATAAGTCTTGGTGAAGCCCATAGGCTATCTTCGGATGTAATCAGGATTGATGTGTTATATGCTATAAATAGTTGATGCATGATATCTCACATGGGAAATGTGACATGTTTTCCAAGCGGGAAAACTCCTGGTGAAGCAAGATGATTGGATGTAATCAATCCCGGTGAAGCTCACAAGTTATCCTTGTATGTAATCCATCCCGTGATAGTTTATTTGAGTGTAAAATGAGACCTGGCGTGGTTCGTATGTTACTCAAATGTAATAAGTCCAGTGGGTTGTCAAAGTGTAAAATGAGACCTGGCATGGTATGCAGGTTACTTAGATGTAATATGCCCCAAAGGTTGTCTAAATGTAAAATATCCTAGATGCAGGTTGTTCATATGTAATAAGTCCTTGAGGTTGACCAGGGAACATAAAAGGTCTTGATGTAGCAGGTTGTTTGGTCATAATCAGTCCTTACATATATGTGTGTGTGTGTGTGTGTGTGTGTGTGTGTTCCCATGTTGAGATGATAAGGTCAGGAAGCACGAGAGGTGCACCTAGAAGGTTCTCCCTTTACTAGTAGAATGCAGGTTGACTGTGCTAAGACGTAATGCATTGAGTGTGATCCTAGGAGATTATCGCATAGTAGAAGCTGTTGGTTGTCTTAATGAGATGAAAAATATCTTGGCTTACTACTATGGTGAAAGAACACAGATGTTATGCATCTAAAGCTTTGTTCTTTGTTTTGTTTTGTGCAGGACAAAATATATTATTTGGATACGATGATATGAAGGTAGGAGACTCATATTATTTCTGTGGCGATGTAAAGAAGGTCCTGAACCATTCCTACGAGATGGCTTACTCGAGATATGATGAAGACCTAAATTAGGACTAGGTCTACACCCAGTCGAGAGAGGGTTGGCTCTGTAGAGACTTCTAATGAAAGATAGTGTCTATCATTGATCAATAATAAGAATATTATGGCAATAGCTATGTTGATGACTCGATGATTCTACGATGAAGACTTGACCAGATGTGTTGATGACTGTGAAGAGAGAGAATACTTTCCTAGTTAAGAGGGAGTGTTAATGTATTTATAACTTAGGAAGACATTATGATGTATGTTATCAATGTATGTTGTTTTACCTACATTGGGGATGTTTTTATCCCCTTGCAGGATGTCTTTATTGTGTCTAGGCCTTGAGGTACAACCTCTGTTGTAAGTCGAGGCAATAGTCCCCAGTGTAACATCATGTAATGTGTATTTGGAGTCTCTCTAGGAGAAGTCGGCCCTATTAGGGAATACATGTGGCCCCCATTATTATGTTTGTTCAATGACTTGAAAGGGTATAAATAGGGAGGTGCTCTCCCTCGTTTATGCACACCTCACACTCTCAAGTTCACATGAGAGAGAGAGAGAGAGAGATGAAGGAGGAGATATAGATAAGTGTTGAATTCTTCTTATTACTGCTTTTAATCATCTTACTATTCTGAGGAATTTTACGGGGTTTTATCCTTTATGGTTTCCCTAGTGAAAATATTTGTGTGGTGTGTATCTTTTATATCTTATGCATCTTGGTGTACTTTCTATTCTTTCAGATAAAGATCCTAGATAATCTAATCAAATCTAAAGAAAAACTAACACCGTCCTTGCCACAAGGAAGGGGCTTAATCATGCAATCCCAATGGAACTCACTCCACTCCTCTTGTCTATGATTCAATTAATCGAATATGGCACAAACTTACCAAATTTAATCTCACCAAATTTGATGGGTCAAATCCCAAAGGATAGGTCACTTAGATTGAAAATTAATTTTCCTTGCATGGCACTATAGATGATATGATGAATCTTCAAATGGGTGTCGTATATTTAGATATTGAATGTTGAAAATGCTAGGAATTGTACAAGAAATCCTACAATTGTTATATTGCTTGGACACAATTTGTTTTAGATATCTATGAACATTTTGAAAGAAACACTCATTGTTTGGGGAAACTAACCAAGCTCAAACAATTAGGTACAATTGAAGATTTCATCGATCTCATGTTTTGAGAAGCTACCCATTTGCATCAAAATCATGTCTAATACATTTTACAAGGAATATTTCATCAATTTTGAAAGAATAATATGTTTCTAGGCCTTAATGGATTTCCCTACTACTTGGTTGGATGTCATTGAAAGAGCTAGAGAAGCCCAAAATGTGATGAATGCTTAAATAAAAAATTCCCCATTTATTCATTGTCCCTATCAGCTACATTCCCTTCCACTAATCCATTTCCATCCTCCCCATCTATATAGAGCCAAAAGTTAACGCAAGATGAAATGGTAGAGTGCTAACCCAAATATCTCTACTACAACTATGATGAGAAATATTTCTCTAGACATACATGTTAGGAGAAAAATCACTTTATAGCCATTTTAGGACATTTTTATGGGGAAATTAATGCTAGAAACTATGAAGTCCCTCATCCACTAGTGGAATAAATTCCCCACCCTAACATTTGGAAGGAGGAAACCTTGATCTCTTTTCATGCCTTATCTGGTTCTTCTACTCCCCAAATCCTCAAATTGATTGGCTATCTCAAAAGTCACAAGGTCATTGTATTAATTGATAGTGGTAGAACACATTAATTTATTCATCATTAGGTAGGCCAAGAAACACACTACTATATCTATGATGTGAAGTACTTCCTAATCACGATTACAAATTGAGGAGCTAATTAATGTGGTGGTCATTGTGAAAATTTACAACTTCAAATGGGCGTTATTCCCTCAAAACTGGTGACATATTTGCTATTTAAATGGGTGGTTGTGATATTGTATTAGGTGTTGAATGGTTACAAAAATTAGGACTTATCACCATGGATTTCAATGCCTTATACGTGAGTCTCCAACAAGAAAACCACAGCTATACCCTCAAAGGAATTGCAGTAGAATATCTAGAGATTATTAGCTTGCACTATATGAAAAATATTTTTAAAAATGAACATTCAAGCATTGTGGCTCAATTCCATTCCATTCAATATTTTGAGACCCCTTCTCAACCCATTCCTTCTAACATATAGTTAATCTTTGTCAAACACCAATCCATGTTTAACACTCCCAAAGGACTACCCCCTTCGTGTGGTAAGCATGATCATTCCATTCCACTCCTACCTGGTAGCTTCCCACCCCATGTTTTCTTATATCACCATTTGTTTTCCCCAAAAAAAGAAATTGAAAAGATAATTCAAGAGGTGCTATAAGATGTTAGTGTCATTTTCCATAATATCGTATTCTTCCCCAATATATATGGTTCTCAAGAAATAAGGTGCTTGGATCTTGTGTCCTGTCTTTCATGATTTCGACTTGAGTTGACCATCAAGGATAAGTTTCCCATACTCATCATTGATGTCCCTCTAAATGAGCTCAAGGTTGTTCAATTCTTCACCAAACTTGATCTATGCTCAAGATATCATTAAATTTGCATGAAAGAGTGTTGAGTAAATTAGTTATCATTGATCTCAAATCAGTTATCAGAAGTCAAATATATGGTGGCAAACTGAAGGTTGTGGGTATCCAGAATAACAAAGGAATAACCCTATTACAGGTTGCAGGTTGCAGGATGAATGACAAATGAATAACCCTATAGCAAGTTGAACGACTGAGATCGATCATCGAATATTCTTGCTGAATGAACTAGCTCAGAGGTTAAACATGTGCGAAGTGATAAAGTTACGCGAAGGATTAAAGATTGGATGACAGAGGTTAGTCCCGCCCTAGATCCAGCGGCTGAGGATCTGTTTCACAAAAGATAGGTGGAAGGATGAAGTTCTACAACAATCAAGATCGGATGACTGGAATTCCACTAAAAGGAGATCGACGGTGCAGAAGGAAAATGCAGAAAGGGAATTGCAAAAATAATGTTTAAAGATTCAATGAACCCGCATCCTGCAATCCAAAAGATCAACAGTCAGAAAGACTTCCATGAGAGATCAACAGTGCGGAAAGGTTAGTGCAAAAAATGAAAGGCAAAGAAGTGCAAAAGTAGTGTTTGAGATTTTGAGAACCCGCACTCTACATCCCGCATTCTAGAAGATCAATGGTCACAGAAGAAACCACAAGAGATCAACGGTGTGGAACAATTGGTGCAGAAAGACAAGTACAGAAATCATGAAAAGAAATTTTTAAAAACTCACAAACCTGCATTCCGCAATCTGTATCTTACCTCATATCAACGGTCAGGAAAACGTGCAATGAACATCAACGGTGGGGAATCGTTGATGAGGAAACCATGATGCAGAAATACAATTTCAAGGAGGAAATATATGTGTTAGATCGACGATCCAGAGAGAACTATAAATAGGATCAACAGATCTTATTAAAGCTAGAATATGATCTTGCAGAAAGAAGATGGATATTACAGAAGCACCAGAAAATGATAAACAGGGTTGTAGAAATAAATTCTGAGTTGTGGGAAGAACGAAATGTTGCTTTTTCTGAAGGGATGCGATGGTTGAATGGGTATATGATGAAAAGGTATGTCTATAAGTAAACATTCAGGATCCAAAATGAAATAACGCAGCTATGGAGAAATGCGTTGGTAGGTAATAGGTAAAAGGTATTTATTGAATGAATGTGTAAAGAAGAAAGTGTCTCTGTTAGTAAGTGTGATAGAGTCCAAAGTGGATTGTTTTTCAATTGTTCTAAAAGATTGAGAACATCATTCTAGGATGGTAGGGTGGTTCTAGGGCAGGCCACAAGTCGGCAGAGGGTTGAAGCCTCCTTCCAGTCGTAGCTAGAGAATAGGGTGTCGTAGCATCCTTTTTTGTTAAAGTAGACAGAAAAACCATAGGGGTTTTGTAGCATCCTTGTCTATAGTTACATGAAAAATCTAGGGTGTACCTACTTCCTTTCTGTTGCAGAAAATAAGCAATTTTTTCAATTCATCTTATTAATGAGTTTGTGTTGGTGGTTTTCTATTTTGACGTTTCCACGATAAAATATATGTTCTAATTGTTTATTTTTGTGTATTTTAAAGTAAAAACTGACAATACTGATTCACCCCCCCCCTATCCATATTGTGGGATAAGCCAACAATTGGTATCAGATCAAGTTCCTTCACAAACAACTTAACCACTGGAAGGAATATCCCATCCAATAATTACAATGGATCAACAAGAAGGATTGGCCACTAATAAACCTCAACTATTTACCAGATAAAATTATGCTTACTAGAGTGTAAGAATGAGGTGTCATCTGATGTCTCTGGGATGGAAGGTTTGGGGAACAACTGAAAAGGACCTTAAGATAAGAAACCAATACCCTATAGACACATTTGAACTAGGTGAATATGAAGGTAATTCCAAAGGCCTAAATGCAATCTTAAGTGGTTTAACAAACTGAGTATTTACTAAAGTTATGCAATGCACATCTGCCAAACATGCTTGGGACAAGTTGAGAATTATCTATGAAGGAGAATCTAAGGTTAAAGAATCCAAACTTCAGACATATAGAGGCCAATTTGAAATTCTAAAAAAGAAAGAAGAAGAGAACACTCATGAATACCTTCTTCGTGTAGACAAAGTTGTTAATGCGATCAAAGGGCTTGGAGGGAAATTAAAAGAAAAGGAAGTAGTAAGCAAGGTACTAAGAACATTACCAATGAGATATGAACCAAAGGTATCCACCTTAGAAGAATGAGATGCTCTTAAAAAGATAGCAATGGATGAGTTGCATGGAATTCTCACTGTGTATGAGATGAGAACAGGACAAAACAGATCCTCAAGAAAAGAAGAAGCTTTTAAAGCCTCCTTAAAAAATGAATCAGAAAACCCAAATGACGAGGAAGCCTTTTTCATTAATAAACTTGAGAGAGGGACTGGAAAATACAAGGGGGAGTTACCTTTAAATTGTTTTAATTGTGGAAGGATTGGAAATTTTTCCTCTAAATGCACCTACACTAAACAAGATGAGAATGAAGAAAATGAAACATCGAAATTCAAAAAGGGTAAAACAGGAAACAAGAAAAAATCCTATGGGAGAAAGAAAATTGTTTACACCATGGAAGATAGTCAACATTCAGATGGAAGTGAATTTAAAGAAACTGAAGTTTTATTTATGGGCCTAGATACTCAAGACTCAAATAGTGACTCAAATGTGGAAGGAGAAGTAGACCTAAGAGTTGAACTTGTAAGCGTCGTTGAAGAACTTGAGAAATGTACGAAAAAGAACAGACAGTCAAATCTTATCATTATTCAGTTGGAAGCTCAACTTCTAGATGCCAAAAAGGTTGAGGAGGACCTAAGCCTACAGTTCAAAAGAAGAATACAGGAGTCTGAAAAGCTTGCTGAAGAAATCATGCAATTCAAGAGAAAGCTTGATGAAGAATCTATCAAATCAAAATTTGAGAATAGCCCAAGGATTCTAGATGAAATTCTGAGTAGCCAAAGACCATCAAGTGATATGTCTATTTTGGGATTTGTTAATAATAAGAAGAAGAAGCTAGAAATTTTTCCTATCACCAATCAAGAAGGAAGCAATAAAAGCTATGCTGAAGAACTAAAGACTTCAGCTAAAAGGGAAGAAAGGAAGAAAGCAGGCTTAATTTCTCAAGATAAAAATAGAAATAATATAGCTCCCAAGAGACCAAATAGATATCTACAGATATTCTTAGGTCATTTCTATTCTTGTAACAATTTTGGTCATAAAGCCATAAATCGCAGAACTGAAAGAAAGGTTTCTGTATACAAGAAGAAGTCATCAAGTAACAAGTCGAAGGGAAACAAGAAACTTTTTACACTACTCCAAAAATATGACATATAATTTTATAAGTGTAATAACCATGGACATATGGAAAGAGACTATAAACTGAAGACTCATACGAGGAATACTATTGCAATCAAATCTCAGAACACCGAACAAAAGAAGTATTGGAGAGAAAAGGAAGAACATGAGAGTTCCATGATTGCCTTATGTGCAACCGAAAGCCAAAAATTATGGCACCTAGACAGTGGTTGTTCAAAACATATGACTAGTGACCCAAGCAAATTCATAACCTTAAAATATAATAAGGGAAAAGTCACTTTTGGAGACAAATTGTCCTCCAAAATAATCGACAAGGGAACAGTTGTTGTCAACAGCAAGATAAAAAAAGAAAATTTTTTGATGGTTAAAAACCTCAAGCCTAATATTCTCAATGTAAGTCAAACATGTGACCAAGGACACATTTGCATATTTTACTCAGAAAAATGTGAAATAAAAAATAAGAAATCAGGATAGGTCGTTGGCATTGCTATGAGAAATACAAACAATGTATGCATCTTGGAAAATGAAAACCAAAGCTACTTAAGCATGGTAGATCAAATTTGGTTATGGCACAGAAGGATGGGACATTTAAGTTTTAACAATCTTGCCAAAATAAGCACAAAGGAAGTTGTAAGAGATCTACCAAAAAGTGTAGTTCCTCTAAACCTTGTATGTAAACATTGTCAACATGGGAAGCAAACTAGAGCCAGTTTTAAAATAAAAGAACATATGACCTCACACCCTCTGGAAATAATACACACAGGCCTTTGTGGACCAACCAAAACTAAAATATTGCAAGGATATCACTATCTCATGTTTATCATTGATGATTACACAAGGATGACATGGGTGTCATTCCTCAAAGAAAAATTAAAAGCTTTTGAAAAATTTAAAATCTTCAAGGCAATGGCTGAAAATGAGTTAGGTATGAAAATCAAGTGTCTTAGATCAGATAATGGGGGACAATTTACCTCAAATGAATTCAATGAGATCTGTGAAGGTCATGCAATTAAGAGACAATTTTCAACTGCAAAAACTCCTCAACAGAATGGGGTTGTTGAAAGGAAAAACAGAACAATCCAAGAAGCTGCCAGAACTATGCTCAATGAGCAAATCTGTCATATTCATTTTGGAGAGAAGTTGTATACACATCTATCTACATACTTAAAATAGGACAACTCGGATTGAATAAGGATAAGACCCCCTACGAATTGTGGTATGGAAGACCAGCCTCAGTCAAATATTTTAAAGTGTTTGGCAGTAACTGCTACATCAAAAGAAACGAGGATGACCTTGGAAAGTTCGACTCCAGGAATAATGAAGGAATATTTTTAGGATACTCATCCACCAAAAAGGCATATAGGTGTTACAATAAAAGGTTACATAAAATTGTAGAAAGTGATGATGTGAAAGTAGATGATATAAAACCAAGGAAAGAGAAAAATCTTAACAGTATTGAAAATACATGTGATGATGAAATAAAAGACTTGAAAAAGGAAGAGAACATTCATAACGAAGAAGAAGACAAAGAGAAGGAAGATACACAAGAAGATGATGAAGACTTCCCTAGACCTGACACTAAAACTCCTTCTAGGAGCATACAAAAGGATCATTCGGAGTCATAGATCATGGGTGATAAACATGCTGGAGTCAAAACAAGAAGACAACTACCAGATGTGGAACAATCCCTACTCTCAATAGTAGAACCCAAGAAATTTATAGAAGCCAGCAAAAGTGATGAATGGGTTAAAGCCGAACTAGATCAGATTGAGAAAAATGAGACCTGGGAACTTGTCCCAAGACCTAAAGATAAGAACATTGTAGGAACCAAATGGATTTTCAAAAACAAGTTCGAGCAAGATGGACAAGTAATAAGGAACAAAGAAATATTGGTTTGTAAGGGGTATTCCCAAGTGGAAGGTATTTATTTTGAAGAAACTTATGCTCCTGTAGCTCGACTTGAAGCAATTAGAATGTTTTTAGCACTGTCATGTCATAAAAACTTCAAAGTGTATCAAATGGATGTCAAGTATGCATTCCTGAATGCAAAACTAAAAGAAGTGTATACTAAACAACATGAAGGGTTTCTCCTATCTGAAAACAAAGATTATGTTTGTAAACTGAAAAAGGCACTCTATGGTCTCAAACAAGCTCCAAGAGGATCGTTTTCAAGACTAGATAGTAACTTGAAACAACAAGGTTTTAAAAGAGGAATCACTGAAAGTAATCTTTACCTAAAAATCAAACATAAAAATATGATCATTGTTGTTGTCTATGTGGATGATATAATTTTTGGAAGCAATATTCAAATCCTAAGTGTAGACTTTGCCTCTGAAATGAAGAAAGAATTTAAAATTTCAATGTTGGGTGAATTTACATTCTTCTTGGGATTGTAAGTCTACCAAATAGAAGAAGGAATTTTCATCTCTCAAACTAAGTACATCAAAGATATGTTGAAAACCTTTAAAATGGAAGATTCCAAACCCGTTGGTACTCCTATGGTCACTAGTTGCAAGTTAAGTAAGGATGATGAATCTATGGAAGTAGATCATACCATGTTTAGACCATGATTGGCAGTCTTCTATATGTGACAACCATAAGACTAGATGTGATGCAAGTTGTTGGATTGGTGGCTAGATTCCAGTCAACTCCCAAAGAAACAGATGTAACAGCAATAAAAATGATTTTTAGATATCTAAAAATTACCATGGAGTATGGTTTATGGTATCCAAAAGGACAAGACTTTACCTTGAAAGCGTTTACTGATGCAGATTGGATAGGAAGTGTTGATGATCGGAAAAGTACTAGAAGAGCAACATTCTTTCTGGGAAATTTTTTAGTATCATGGTCAATTAAAAAACAATCCTCCATTTCACTCTCTACAATAAAAACAGAATATATTGATGTCGTATCATGCTACACTCAGGTTATTTGGATGAAATAAACCCTAGAAGAAATACCTGTAAAATATGAACTTCCAATAGTGATCAACTGTGATAACACCAGTGCTATAAATATGTCTAAAAATCCTATCATGCATTCTAAGACAAAAAATATACCAATCAAGTATCACTATCTAAGAGAACAGGTATCTCAAAAAGCTGTCGAATTGGAATACATTGACACAAAAGAACATATTGCTGACATTTTCACCAAACAACCACCTAAGGAATCCTTTGTGTGTCTTAGACAGAAAATGGGAGTCATTCCTTTACAAAAGCACTAAAAGAAGGAAGCACAATCTCAGGGGGAGATATGATGACAAAGGGAGTTGTCAGACAGAGAGGTATCTTTGTGATTGGTGTCAAAGGGGGAGAATGATTAAAGATCTTGCCATCAATGCCAAAGGGGGAGATTTTTGAGTAAATTAGTTGTCATTGATGTCAAATCAGTTATCGCAAGTCAAATATATGGTGGCAGACTAAAGGTTGTAGGTATCTAGAATAACAAAGGAATAACCTTGTTACAGGTTACACGTTGCAGGGTGAATGACAAACGAATAACCCTATAGCAAGTTGAACAACTAAGATCGACCATCGAATGTTCTTGTTGAATGAACTAGCACAGAGGTTAAACATGTGCGAAATGATAAAGTTTCACAAAGGATTAAAGATTGGATGACAGAGGTTAGTCTCGCCCTAGATCCAGAGGCTGAGGATCAGTTCCACAAAAGATAGGTGAAAGGATGAAGTTCTGCAATAATCAAGATCGGACGACTGAGATCAATTCCACTAAAAGGAGATCGATGGTGCGAAAGGAAAATGTGGAAAGACAATTGCAGAAATAAACTTTAAAGACTCAATGAAACCACATCCTGCATCCTACAATCCAGAAGATCGACTGTCAGAAAGACTTCAATGAGAGATCAACGGTGCGGACAACAAAAGGCAGAGAAGTGCAAAAACAATGTTTGAACTTTTGAGAACTCGCACTCCACATCCCGCATTCCGAAATATCAACGGTCACGGAAGAACCCGCAGGAGATCAATGATGTGGAATTATTAGTGTGGAAAGACAATTGTGGAAATTGCGAAAAGACATTTTTGAAAAGTCACAAACCCGCATTTCGTAATCCATATCTTGCCTCAGATCAACGGTCAGGAAAATGCCCGACGAATATCAATGATGGGCAATCATTGATGAGGAAACCATGGTGCGGAAATATGATTTCGAGGAGTAAATCTATGCATTAGATCGACGGTCCAGAGAGAATTAGAAATAGGATCAACAGCTCTGATTGAATCTAGAAGATGATCTTGCAGAAAGAAGATGGATATTGCAGAAGAACCAGAAAATGATAAGCAAGGCTATGGAAATGAATTATGAGTTGTGGGAAGAATGAAACATTGTTTTTGCTGAAGTGATACGACGGTTGAATGGCTAGATGATGAAGAGGTATGTCTGTAAGTAAACAGTCACGATCCAAAATGAAAGAATGCAGCTATGGAGAGATGTGTTGGTAGGTAATAGGTAAAAGGTATGTATTGAATGAATGTGTAAAGAAGAAAGTGTCTCTGTTAGTAAGTCTGGTAGAGTCCAAAGTGGATAGTTTTTGTCACATCCCCAACCCTTACTCGGCGGAGAGGACATGACAACATCTATAAACCCAGGAAACCTAATCCCCATGAACATAATATAAAATAAAAATGCATTGAAGATAAACATACATAGATGCATAAAAATTCAATATACAATGGAAGCATTTACATTTCATTCAACACATTAACATGTTCATCATATTTATAAATCAAATACAAGTGTAGAGATTTAACACAAGAGATACTTATCTTTAAAAGAAGCTCATCCCGCAACCAGCTATGTCGCTGCAACATTCCACCCAACCATAGGCCAGTGTGCTCTTTAATCTCTCAGCAACACTGCCACCCCCGAGTTGGGCGTGATATTTCCCAAGGAATACGGAACACTAGCAGACTTCACCTATAGTCAAGGATACAATTAAAATTTAGTCAAGCCAACATAGTTGGATTTATCAAACTTACATAGGCAGTGGTTTACACCTAGCCAAATTCACATGAGACACAACCAAGCCAACATATGGGTTTACCAGGCTACCAGCCAAGCCATCCTTTCAGTTGGTTTTATCAAGTTGTCAAGGAGGTGGAAAGACTGAGTGCTAAGCTAGTGAGCTCAAACCCAGAGCTATGAACACCCACACTAGATCAAGCCTGATTTCTAAACAATTACACACCTAACACAAGGAAGCATTCCCTTCTATGCTACGCAGTCCCTCAGGCCATGCCTTCCCTTCCAATGCTATTCAGGGCATGCAAAGAAGAAAACCAACCTTCTAGATTGGTCTGTGAGGTTCTTTCACACACTAGGTTCATCAAGCAATTCTACACTCTATTTCCATTCCTTCAATCAATTCAAATGCCAAATGTGGATGCACACAGAGTGATCTCAGTCCTAGGATTTATCAAAACATAGTAGACACCAGGGATTACATACACACACAAAAATTTACAAATGTCTGAACATTGTCGGTGCCAGACCAATTGCTACAAAATGCCAAAATGAAAACGTTGCCAGTCTTTCAACTCAAAGACACAAAATCGGATTCAGGGAAATCGTGTTCAGGAAAATAATTAGAAGGCTGGAGAAAACGTGAAAGAGAAAAAAAAATTCGAACAAGGGAAAAATCATAACACAAAAACCAAAAACGTGAAGGATTCAAATCGCCGGACAGGGGAAATTCGTGAAAGGTTCAGACTCAGAATCGTTTTTGCTTGCTTGCTGCTGTGTGAATGCCCAATTGGATTTACAAAAACGTTTTGTTCAATCCAAATCGTGAGGGAAGGTGAAACGCTGCCGCATGAGGGAAAAGTGGTCATTTTTGGTGTTTTCTTGCCCAAGAAAATTTTAAAATGTTTTTCCAGAATTGGTGCTCTTCCCAATTCGAATTTCTGCCCACTCTTCCAATCCCCCACTCCCTCATCCTTAGGAAAAATCATGCCCCCATATCATTTATTTGTGTTGACATAGCCTGTTGTGGGTTTTAATTAAAAATTGCAATTTTAACATGATGTCCAGCTTTTTAATGTTTAGCTAGCATAAAAAAAATACCATCGGCCCAACTTTAATTGGCAAAACATAACACTAAATCAATGGTGGGGATTTTTCCTAGCTCCACACCACGATTATTTACATCATTTTATTTAAATGCAAATGGGGTCAAAACCAGGGTGTTACATTCCCCTCCCCCTTCAACAACACTATCCTCAGTGCTTTACAACATTGAACAAAAATGCTTGCTGGTACTGCCCTCAGCAATTCGCAGATTCGAACAAAAACAGATGTTCCAGTCACATGGCATCCTCCAGCTCCCATGTAGCTTCTTCGGGACCGTAGTTCTCCCATTGTACCTTCACATGTCCTATTGCTTGGTTCCAGAGCATTGTGACCTTCTTAGCGAGGATGCGCATAGGCTCGATTTGGAACTCTCCCTCTGGTTCCACCTGTATCACATCCCAATTTATTACATGGTTAGGATCATGTACATATTTCTTTAGCAAAGAAACATGAAAAACATTATGAGCTCTAGTGCTAGCAGGAAATGCAAGTCTATATGCAACTGGCCCTATTCTTTCAAGCACTTCAAACGGCCCACAGTATTTAGGTGACAACTTGGCACAACTTCCAAGCTTCAAGGAACTCTTCTTTTCTTTCACTCTAAGTTAAACATGATCCCCAACACTGAACTCTTTGTTCACCCTATGCTTATCTACATAACTTTTATGTCTGTCATGGGCTACCTTCAAATTCTACCTGATCTTTACAACTTCCTGCTCCATCTCCTTGAGCAATTATGTACCAAGCACAACTTGGTTCATTGGATTATCCCAAGTCACTGGTGTCCTACACCTTCTGCCATACAAAGCTTCATATGGACTCATCCCCAAGGATGCATGTTGTCCATTGTTCTAAGAAAACTCGACTAGATGTAATTAATATTCCCACTTGGTTGGTTTGTCCATCATATACATGTGATCTCTTGGTCTGTCCATCGGTCTGAGGATGGTAGGTGTAACATCCCCGACCCTCCGACCGATGAAGAGGATGCTACCATGGAGTTAACCATCCGGGCTACCAGCCCCATGAACATGTGCATTCGTATAAATTACTGAAATGCTGAAACATAATGCTTAAACTAAAACATGCATACATAGTTATTTATAATACACAACGGATGTAACATACATTCATACAAGCATTCAACATATTCGTCATGATCATTAACAGTAAATAGGATTGAGAAGTAGAATAGACAAGATTACTTATCTTTATAAAGAAATCATTCTGCAACCAGCTATGTCGCTGCAACGTTCCACCCAACCATAGGAGAGCATGCTCCTAGATCTCTCAACAATGCTGCCACCCCCGAGCCAAGCATGATTCCCCAAGGAATAAGGAACTAACAAGATTACACATAGCAAGGGATAACAACACCACAAGGTACACAGTTCAGCCAAGCCAACACGGTCGGGTTTATCAGGCGAACAACAGATCAACCAAGCCAACAGAGTTGGGTTTATCAGGCCATCCAGGAGCTGGGAAAGGCTAATGCTAAGCTGGTGAGCTCACTGAAGAACTGCAGACAACAACACCAAATCCATCCTGGATTCTAGAACACCCACACACACCCAACACAAGGAATTCATCCACTTCTCTGCAACGCAGTCCCTCAGACCCTGATCTTCCCTCCAGTGCTCTTCAGGGGTTGTGGAGAAGAAATCCAGCTTAATAGCTCTGTCCGTGTGGTTCTCAACCCACCAGGTTTTTCAAGCACCTCAGTCCATCATTCACCAACCCAAAAATAGTCCAGGGACAAATATGATGAACCCACAGCAATCCAACCTTCAATACTATCGCTGGGAAACTTACACAGATTGGAAAATGATCAAAAGTCACGGCCAACATACACAGTTCAACATAGATTCACAGGAATAATCACCCATGATCCCATCAATTCGTGGAAAAGCAATTCCAATAATTTCCACTGCGATCCGAATGATGAACGAAAACAATACACAGTCCCATGTGTGGAGACAAAAGTTGGTTCTCTGTGTGGATGAAAGAAACGATTTGCAGACTGGAAATTAGCGTGAGAGAGAGGAGGTGAACCCCCACACAACGGTTGGTAAAACGTTTTATTCTCTCATCCTTCATGAGGAATATGAACGGCCAAGATCCGAGGGAGTGGGAAGAAACGATTCCCACGTCATGGAGTGGAGAGCAAGCGTGGCATGGCAACGGTCTTCTTGCCAGCCAATCGCTGCCTCAACCAACAAAAAGCAAAATAACCAAGGGAGGTGGTGACACATAATTTTCTCTCGTGACTCCATGTTCCACATTCACATCCCCCTTTTCCTTATCCTTGGAATCATGCCCCTTCTCAATTTATTTGCCGCGAACATAGTTGGTTGAGTTGTTTTAATTAAAAAGTGTGTTTACATGATGCCGTAATTAAATATATGCCGCATGTCCCGATATACCATCGGTGACCATTCCTAATCAAAAAACACAACATAACCAAATCTTATGGTGGGGCCTTGGCCTTGAGCTCCGCACCAAGATTATTTACATCATATGTATCTTATTTATTTTAATGCAAGCGGGGATTAAAACCAGGGTATTACATTCCCCTCCCCCTTAAATAGCACTGTCCTCAGTGCTTTACAAAATTTGAACAAAAATCCACATTGGTACTGCCTCAGTGCTCCGTAGGATTGAACAAAAATGGATGTGCCAATCGCATGGCATCCTCCAGCTCCCATGTAGCCTCTTCAGGTCCGTAATGCTCCCACTGCACCTTTACCTGCCCTATGGCTCGGTTCCAGAGCATTGTGACCTTCCTGTCGAGGATGCGCATTGGCTCGATTTGGAATTCTCCCTCGGGTTCCACCTAAATCACATCCCAATTTATCACATGGTTAGGATCATGTACATATTTCTTAAGCAAAGAAACATGAAAAACATTATGAGCTCTAGTATTAGCAGGCGATGCAAGTCTATATGCAACAGGCCCTATCCTTTCAAGTACTTCAAATGGCCCACAATATCTAGGTGACAACTTGGCACAACTTCCAAGCTTCAAGGAACTTTTCTTTGCCCTCACTTTGAGGTAAACATGATCCCCAACATTGAACTCCCTATTCACCCTATGCCTATCTGCATAGCTTTTCTGTCTGTCCTGTGTTGCTTTCAGATTCTGCCTGATCTTTACAACCTCTTGCTCCATTTCCTTGAGAAATTCTGGTCCAAGCACAATCCTGTTCACTGGATTATCCCAAGTCACTGGTGTCCTACACCTTCTTCCATACAAAGCTTCATACGGACTCATCCCCAAGGATTCCTGATGTCCATTGTTATAAGCAAACTCTACCAAGTGCAAGTAATCTTCCCACTTGGTTGGTTTGTCCATCACATACATGCGAAGCATATCTTCAAGCACTTGATTCACTCTCTCTGTCTGCCCATCTGTTTGAGGATGGTATGCAGTGCTAAAGTTTAACTTTGTCCCCAAATCTGCAAACAATCCCTTCCAAAAATTGGAAGTGAACTTGACATCTCTGTCAGAGACTATAGCCTTCGACAATCCATGCAATTTGAATATCTCCTTCATGAAGATCTTTGCAATGTCATCCATCTTGTGCGTAGACTTCACTGGTATAAAATGTGCTACCTTAGTCAACTTGTCCACCACAACCATGATGGAATCATGCTGTCTCCAAGTCATCGGAAATCTTGTAATGAAATCCATGGAAATAACTTCCCATTTCCATTCCGGAACTGGCAAGGGTTGCAACAAACCTGCTGGATGTTGATGTTCAACCTTTACCTATTGACATTTCATGCACCTTGAAATGTACTCAGCCATATCCTTTTTCATTCCTGGCCAAAAATACTGCTTTCTAGCTGCAGCAATTGTCTTCTGATATCCTGGGTGACCAGAATACGGAGCTTAATGGATTTCATCCATAACAACTCTCCTCAAATCTGCTACATATGGAATATAAATTCTACCTTTAAAAGTGAGAATCCCATCTTCTTCCAATTTATATCCCTCATACCTCTTCTCAAGACCTTGCTGCTGCAATTTGTCTTTTACTTGTTCATACAATTCATCTCCAGCAACCTGATTAACAATCTGCTGCCTCAAATCTGATTGGCAAATACTAAGGGATGCCACATGCATTTCCTGTACCTTCCTGCTGAGTGCATCAACTACCTTGTTTTCCTTTCCCTTTATGTGCTTGATTTCAAAATCAAACTCACATAAAAATTCCAGCCACCTTCCTTGCCTAGCATTTAGAGTAGGATGGTCAAATAGATACTTCAATCCACAGTGATCTGTTCTGAGCTCAAATCTTCTGCCCATCAAGTAATGTCTCCACATCTTGAGAGCATGTACTATGGCTGCAAGCTCTAGATCATGAGTGGCATAGTTCTTCTCATGCTCCTTCAGCTTTCTTGACTCATAACATATCACGTGGTTGTCTTGCATAAGGACTCCTCCAAGCCCTTGTCCACATGCATTGGTACACACCACAAAATCTTTCTCTGGATCTGCAATCTTCAACACTAGTGCACTGGTGAGAAGACTCTTCAACCGCTGGAATCTTTCTTCACACCTCGATGTCCATTCGAACTTCATCCCCTTATTTTGCAAAGAAGTGATGGCGTGTGCAACTTTGGAGAATCCTTCAATGAATCTCCTATAGTATCCTGCAAGTCCCATGAAATATCTTATATCTATCACATTTCTTGGAGTAGGCCAATTTGTAATGGCTTCAATCTTTTTAGGGTCCACAGATATACCTTCTTCTAAGATAATGTGGCCCAAGTACTGAAATCTATCTCTATAGAAGTCACACTTGCTCAATTTCGCATACAGCTGATGCTCCCTGAGCAGTTTCAATGTCAATCTCAAATGCTCTTCATGTTCTTCCTCATTCTTAGAATAAACAAGAATGTCATCAAGGAAAACAAGAACAAACTTGTCCAAATATTTGTTGAAGACACTATTCATAAGGCACATAAATGTAGCTGGTGCATTTGTGAGACCAAATGGTACCACCACAAACTCATAATGTCCATACCTTGTCCTGAAGGCTGTCTTATGAATGTCTTCATCCTTGATTCTTACCTGATGGTAACCAGACCTCAAGTGAATCTTGGAAAATACCTTTGCTCCCCTCATTTGATCAAAGAGATCATCAATCCTAGGCAAAGGATATTTATTCTTTACAGTAACCTTGTTCAATTGTCTATAGTCAATACATAACCTGAGTGTACCATCTCTCTTCTTTACAAACAGAACTGGTGCTCCCCAAGGAGACACACTCGGTCGGATATACTTCTTTTCCAACAACTCTTGCAGTTTCATCTTCAACTCTAGCATCTCCGGTGTACTCATCCTGTAGGGTGCCTTGGACACTGGTACTGATCCTGGCACAAGTTCAATAGTGAAATCAATGTCCCTCTTTGGAGGAAGCCCTGGAATCTCATCAGGAAACACATCCCTAAATTCCTGTAACACCTGATAGTCCTCCAACCTCGGAGTTTCATCATCTGATGTCTCCAAAATATGAGCTGCATACAACTGGCAACCCTTCCTACAGAACTTCTTTAACTGCATTGCTGAAACTTGCCATACTGAAATCACCTTTGGAATGCCTTTCACAACTACTAGTTTCCCTTCTTCATTCATGCATTCGAAAGTCTTATTGTAACAGTCAAGCTTCACCCTATGAGCTTCTAACCAATCCATCCTAATGAGAACATCGTAGGAACCAAGCGGTAGAACATTCAGATCTACACAAGTGACTAACCCATCCATGACCAATGGACATTTCTCTACCATTTCACTAACCTTTCTCTTAGTTCCAGTGGCTAGCTGAACTAACCAAGACTTCCTATGCTTTACCTTCTTAAAAGCACAAATCTCCACTACTCTGGGGGTAATGTAATTGTGCGTAGAACCAGGGTCAATCAAAATAGAAACAGATTGCTCAACAATATTACCTGCTACATTTCCAACATTTGAGTGGACCTTTATTCGGATGTGGCTCTTTAGGCTTTCCACCTGTCACTCCAACTGGATCACTCACAGTATGGGATGGCTGCTTCTGCTGATTCCTGAATCTAGAAGGTTTGAAACCTTTCTTTCTTTGGTCCAACTTTTCATTCTTCTTGTCCTTCCATGCCTTCTGGTAATCCGGTTTTCCTTTACTTTGCTCATAGCAATACTTAGCTTTTCTTATTGCTTCTTCAAGAGTTTTAGGTTCATAAAACTCAATTCTATCTTTGTAAGACTGAGGTAATCCACTCAGAAAATGATGGACTTTCACTTTTTCATCTCTGATGTACCAGACATACCTCAACAGCTCCAAAAATTTATTTGCATATTCATCCATGGTTTGCTGTCCCAATCTCAGCTCATGGAACTCCTTGATCTTGTCATCATAGTACCTGTCAGAGAGGTATTTCTGCCTAAAATACTTCTTGAACTGTTTCCACTTAAGTTTCCTTTCACTGATCCTTTTTACCTGCTTGAAGTGTTCCCACCAAATGGATGCCCTTCCATTCAGATTGAATATGGCAACTCGTTCCTTCAAGTTTCCTGAATAATCCTGCACCTGAAAGTACTTCTTTATCCCAAGAAGCCAAGCCTCAGCTTCTTGTCCCATTTTTATCTCGCCATCAAATGTAGGAGGTTTAGCTTTCCTAAACTCATCTTGAGAATGATCCTTAAGGTGCCTCCTTATTTTCCTTTTATGAGGAGAAGAGCTTGTATCTCCACTGGATTCTTCGGAGTCAAATGATCCACTGGAAGTCCTTCTCCTTCTCCTAGTGCTGCTCTTACTGCCTTCTGGTCTTGATGTACCTTGTCCGAAATCTATCTTTTTCTGCAAGTCTGTCAAACTTTCCAATATGGCAGCATTTAACTTATGCTGCTCTTCCTGGGATTTTATTAAGCTTCTCATGGTGGCTACAACATCTGATGGTGTCTCTTGGAATCTCCTTCCATTGGACTCAATGTCATCATTCCTATTATGGACATTTTCTCCCATGGCATCTTCTGCTTGCTCGTAAGAATCCCGAGCATCATACCCATCCTGGGATCTCATGACTGAACCACCACTTACTTATCAAACTGTACTACCTGGAATGCTGCTCTTGAAAGTGACTATGATTCTGCAAACGTGTTAATAACACAAATGTTAGATGCATAATATTGACATAAACTAGCATTACTTACCTTCTCTTGGAAAAATTATAAAATTACAATTTCCCAAATACTAGATATTTTCTTCTTCAAGGAACAACTGTCTAAGGGGGATGACAAGGGTCAAGGGGGCTTGCCCCTTGTGGCTTCCCTGCGCCACTGCAGGGCGGGTCAAGGGCAGCGCCCTCGTTTTTTTTTTGTTTGGTAACTTATTGGTTTTTGCGCAATCCGACGCATAAAATCACTACCTCTTTTCTCATTTTCAGCCCTGAAAATTCACTGTAAAAACTGCTGAAAATTCCACCGAAAAAAAGTCAAAATTCGCTGGTTAAACCCCATGGAAAACCCAAATTTTCCTTGCGCAGAATCAGGACTCATTTTCACTAACCATCCGCAGAATCGACTCTCGAAACCCTTATCCCGTCTGCTAAATCGGCTCTCATTTCACTAGATCTTCCACCGAATCAGCTCTCAAAAGCTTTAGTCGTTCCGCGGATTATAACTCACCGACTGTCGGAAGCTTTTGTGCTTCGGGTGGTTTAGTCATTTAGGCAGCCACAACGACGGAACATGATCTCTTTCTTCTTCCGATCGGCAGCACAACCTAATCGGCGTCGGCAGAATTTTTACATCGGAATACTTAGTGCTTTCACTTCCGCAATAGCGGCACGCAAATCACTTCTCCTTTCGATTGGTGAACTGATTTTTGACTGGCATAGGCGTCGGCAGCCTTTTTCATTGGAAGACTTAGTGCTTTCGCTTCCGCAACGGCGGCACACGAACCACTTTCTCTTCTGATTGGTGAGTTAACTTGGAAGAATTTTTAGACTTTTCTGCAGCGTCGGAGGTCTTTCTCATCGGCTGGAAAATTACTTTGGCTTCCGCAACGGCGGCACACCAAAGACGAACTCCTTCCGATGGCCACCCTTTACTTAGAAAAATTTTTAACTTCGGGAAATTTTTTTAACTTCGAGCATCGGAGGACTTCTTACATCGGTCGGCTAGTGTCTTTGGCTTCCGCAACGGCGGAATGCCAAACCATTATTTCTTTCGATTGGCGAATCGATTTCGAGCCTCAAACCTTTTTGATGGTGTCGACGATCGGAGGGATTTTCCGTCGGGTGGGAAGTTGCTTCGTCGTCCGCAACGGTGGACGCTCGATCGACTAACTCCGCTGATGGTCATCCAATCACTTAGAGAAATTTTAAACTTCTTGACAGCATCGGCTATCTTTCCACATCGAAAGACTTAGTGCTTTGGCTTCCGCAACGGCGGACACACAAACCACTATTTCTTCCGACCGGTGCCAAATCGCTAACTTCTTCTGCCAGTCAACAATTTCTGCCTTAGAAAAATTTTAAGCTTTCTTTCTTTACGGAGGCCTTTCCCGTCGGCCGTGAAGTTGTTTCTCCATTCGCAACGGCGGACGCCCGGTCACTATATTCTTCTGATGGACATCAAATCACTTAGAAATTTTTTCCCCGATTTCTTCCAACGGCTCTCCGTCGACACGCTTCCGCTACAGCGGAAGTCTTTTCCTCTAGTGGCCCGACTGTTCAACACTTAAACCATTTTTTGAATTTTTGAATTTCACTGACTTTTGTTGGGCAGAAAGAAATACTGCTTCTGTCACTGTCACTGCACCCTTCATGGATCATGCAAGCCCATGCTGCAACATGAGCTCTGATACAACGCTGTAACGTCCCCGACCCTCCGACCGGCGAAGAGGATGCTACCATGGAGTTAACCATCCGGGATACCAACCCCATGAACATGTGCATTCGTATAAATTGCTGAAATGCTGAAACAGAATGCTTGAACTAAAACATGCATACATAGTTATTTATCATACACAGCGGATGTAACATACATTCATACAAGCATTCAACATATTCGTCATGATCATTAACAGTAAATAGGATTGAGAAGTAGAATAGACAAGATTACTTATCTTTATAAAGAAATCGTTCTGCAACCAGCTATGTCGCTGCAACGTTCCACCCAACCATAGGCGAGCACGCTCCTAGATCTCTCAGCAATGCTGCCACCCCCGAGCCGAGCATGATTCCCCAAGGAATAAGGAACTAACAGGCTTACACATAGCAAGGGATAACAACACCACAAGGTACACAGTTCAGCCAAGCCAACACGGTCGGGTTTATCAGGCGAACAACAGATCAACCAAGCCAACATAGTTGGGTTTATCAGGCCATCCAGGAGCTGGGAAAGGCTAATGCTAAGCTGGTGAGCTCACTGAAGAGCTGTAGACACCAACACCAGAGCCATCCTGGATTCTAGAACACCCACACACACCCAACATAAGGAAGTCAGCCCCTTCTCTGCAATGCAGTCCCTCAGACCCTGATCTTCCCTCCAGTGCTCTTTAGGGGTTGTGGAGAAGAAATCCAGCTTAATAGCTCTGTCCGTGTGGTTCTCAACCCACCAGGTTTGTTAAGCACCTCAGGCCATCATTCACCAACCCAAAAATAGTCTAGGGACAAATATGATGAACCCACAGCAATCCAACCTTCAATACTATCGCTGGGAAACTTACACAGATTGGAAAATGATCAAAAGTCACGGCCAACATACATAGTTCAACACGAATTCATAGGAAGAATCACCCATGATCCCATCAATTCGTGGAAAAGCAATTCCAATAATTTCCACTGCGATCCGAATGGTGAACGAAAACAATACATAGTCCCATGTGTGGAGACAAAAGTTGGTTCTCTATGTGGATGAAAGAAACGAATTGCAGACCGACAATTAGCGTGAGAGAGAGGAGGCGAACCCCCACACAACAGTTGGTAAAACGTTTTATTCCCTCGTCCTGCATGAGGAAGACGAATGGCCAAGATCCGAGGGAGTGGGAAGAAACGATTCCCACGTCGTGGAGAGGAGAGCAAGTGTGGCATGGCAATGGTCTTCTTGCCAGCCAATCGCTGCCTCAACCAACAAAAAGAAAAATAACCAAGGGAGGTGGTGACACATAATTTTCTCTCATGACTCCATGTTCCACATTCACATCCCCCTTCTCAATTTAGTTGCCACGAACATAGCTGGTTGAGTTGTTTTAATTAAAAAGCCTATTTACATGATGCCGTAATTAAATATATGCCGCATGTCCCGATATACCATCGGTGACCATTCCTAATCAGAAAACACAACATAGCCAAATCTTATGGTGGGGCCTTGGCCTTGAGCTCCGCACCAAGATTATTTACATCATATGTATCTTATTTATTTTAATGCAAGCGGGGATTAAAACCGGGGTATTACAGTAGGGAGTGCTGAAATTCAACTTTTTACCCAAATATGCAAACAACCCCTTCCAAAAATTGGAAGTGAACTTGACATCTCTGTCAGAGACTATTGCCTTAGGCAATCCATGTAGTTTGAAAATATCCTTCATGAATATCTTTGCAATGTCATCAGTCATATGCGTAGAATTGAATGGTATAAAATGTGTTCACTTTGTCAATTTGTCTACCACAACCATGATGGAATCATGTTGTCTCCAAGTCATTGGCAATCCTATAATAAAATCCATGGAAATAACTTCCCATTTCCATTCTGGAACTGGCAAAGGCTGCAACAAACCTCCTAGATGTTGATGTTCAACCTTCACTTGTTGACACTTCATGCACCTTGAAATATATTCAGTCATGTCCTTTTTCATTCCTAGCCAAAAGTACTGCTTTCTAGTTGTAGCAATCATCTTCTGATATCCTGGGTGACCAGAATATGGAGCTTGATGGATCTCATCATAACAACCCTCCTCAAATATGCTACATTTGGAATACAAATTCTGTTCTTATAAGTAAGAAGTCCATCTTCTTCCAATTTATATCCCTCATACTTCTTTTCATGACTTTGCTGTTGCAACTTGTCCTTGACCTATGCATACAATTCATCTTCAGCAACACGATTAGCAATCTGCTGCCTCAAATCTGATTGGCAAATACTGATGCATTCCACATGCATTTCCTCCACCTTCCTGCTGAGTGCATCAACTACCTTATTCTCTTTTCCTTTCATGTGCTTGATTTCAAAACCAAACTCACATAAAAACTCCAACCATCTCGCTTGCCTTGCATTCAAAGTAGGATGATCAAACAAATATTTTAGATCGCAATGGTCTGTCCTTAGCTCAAATCTTCTACACATCAAGTAATGTCTCCACATATTGAGAGCATGTACTATGGCTGCAAGCTCTAGATCATGAGTGGCATAGTTTTTCTCATGCTCCTTCAGCTTTCTTGACTCATAACATATCACGTGGTTGTCCTGCATAAGAACTCCTCCAAGTCCTTGACCGCATGCATCCGTACATACCATGAAATATTTCTCTAGTTCTGCAACTTTTAAGACTGGTGCACTTGTGAGAAGATACTTCAATTGCTGGAAACTTTCTTCACACTTCAAAGTCCATTCGAACTTTATCCCCTTCCTTTGTAAATAAGTGACAGCATGTGCAACCTTGGAGAATCCTTCAATGAATCTCCTATAATATCCTGCAAGCCCTATAAAAGATCTTACCTCTGTCACATTCTTTGGAGTATGCCAATTCTTAATAGCTTCAATCTTCTCAGGGTCTACAGATATACCCTCCTTTGAAATAATGTGACCCAAGTACTGAATTCTATCCCTATAGAAGTCACACTTGCTTAGAATAAACAAGAATGTCATCAAGGAAAACAAGAATGAATTTGTCCAAATACATGCTGAAGACACTATTCATAAGGCACATAAATGTTGTTGGTGCATTTGTGAGTCCAAATGGTACCACTACAAACTCATAATGGCCATACCTTGTTCTGAAGGCTGTCTGATGAATGTCTTCGTCCTTGATTCTCACCTGATGGTAACCATACCTTAATTCAATCTTGGAAAATACCTCTGCCCATTTCATTTGATCAAAGAGGTCATCAATTCTTGGAAATGGATATTTGTTCTTCACCGTGACTTTATTTAGCTTCCTGTAATCAATACACAATCTGAGTGTACCGTCTTTCTTCTTTACGAACAGAACTAGTGCTCCCCAAGGAGACACACTTGGCCTGATATACTTCTTATCCAACAATTCTTGCAGCTGCATCTTCAGCTCTAACATTTCTGGTGTACTCATTCTATAGGGTGCTCTTGACACTGGTGCTGCTCCTGGCACAAGTTCAATTGTGAAATCTATGTCCCTCTTTAGAGGAAGTCCTGGAACCTTATCAGGAAAAGGATCCATGAAGTCTTGCAATACAGGATATTCTTCCAACCTAGGAGTTTCATTCTCTATTGCCTCCTCAATATGGGCTGCATACAACTGACAACCTTTTCTACAAAACTTATTTAACTGCATTGCTAAAATCTGCCTCACCGAGATTACCTTTGGAATTCCTCTTACAACTATTGGGTTCCCTTCTTCATCCTTGCATTCAAAAGTCTTGTTATAACAGTCAAGCTTCACTCTGTGAGCTTCTAACCAATCCATTCCAATGAGAACATCATAGGAACCAAGTGGTAGAAAATTCAGATATACACAAGTGATCAATCCATTCATCACGAATGGACATTTCTCCACCACTTCATTAACTTTTCTCTTAGTTCCAGTGGCTAGCTGAACTAACCAAGACTTGCTATGCTTTACCTTCCTAAGAGCACAAAACTCCACTACTCTAGGAGCAATATAACTATGAGTAGAACCAGGGTCAATCAAAATAAAAATAGATTTCTCAACAATCTTACCTGCAACTTCAAACACCGTTGACTGGTGATCTGCTTGACGGTCTTCTAGTGCTGCATAAATTCTAGGTACGGCCATTGCTACTTTTCCCACTGTTTCTGCCTCTTGAATATTGTATGCTGGCCTTGCATTTTAATTTTCAAGAGGACAGTACTTGTGCATGTGGGGTCCTCCACATTTCCAACATTGGAGTGGTCCTATGTTCTGTTGTGGATCTTTGGCTTCTCCCCCGTCACTCGAGCCAGTTGCTTCTCAACTTGTGCTGGTTGCTTCTGTTGATTCCTGAAGTTAGAAGGTGTGTAACCTTTCTTCCTTTGGTCAGACTTCTCACTCCTTTTGTCCTTCCATGTTTTCTGGTAATCCGGTTTGTTCTTGCTTTTCTCGTATCAATACTTAGCCTTTCTTACTTCTTCTTCCAGAGTCCTAGGTTCATAGAACTCAATTCGTTCTTTGTAGGGCTGAGGCAGTCCACTCAGAAAATGCTGGATCTTCACCTTCTCATCTTTAATATACGTGACATACCTCATCAATTCCAAGAACTTGTTTGCATATTCCTCCATGGTTTGTTGTCCCAATCTCAGCTCATGGAACTCTTTAATCTTGTCATCATAGTACCTATTAGAGAGGTACTTCTCCTTGAAATACTTCTGGAACTGCTTCCACAGAATCTTCCTTTCATTGACCTTCTTTACTTGTCTGAAATGCTCCCACCATATGGATGCCCTTCCAGTCAAATTGAAAATGGCTACTCTAGCTTTCATATTCCCAGAATAGTCTTGGACTTGGAAATATTTTCTCATTCCAAGAAGCCAAGCTTCAGCTTCTTGACCATTCTTTATCTCAACATTAAAGGTAGGATGCCTTGCCTTCTTAAATTCATCTCATGAGTGGTTCTGGTAGCGCCTCCTTCTCTGATTTTCATGAGAAGAAGAACTTGAATCTCTAGTGGACCCTTCAGAGTCAGACGACTCACTAGGTGATATGTTTCTTCTTCTAGTAGTGTTCTTACTCCCTTCTGGTTTTTCTGCCCGGTCCTCATAGTTCATCTTTCTCTGAATATCTGTCAAACTTTGCAGCATGGCTGCATTCAGCTGATTCTGATCCTCATAAGCCTTAACCAATCTTTCATTATCTTCCCTATAACTCTGCATCTCCAACATTAGGCTTCTCATGGTGGCTGCAAAATCTGGGGGAGTCTCTTGCAATCTTCTCCCATTAGATTTTGTTTCAACATTTCCAACTTGGACATTTTCCCCCATAGCATCTTCCTCATACTCATTGGGATTATGTACATCATCATGCATGTTGTTAATTCTCATAGCTGAACCACAACTCACTTTACCCAGCTGCACTATATGGAATGCTGCTTTTGAAGGTGACTATGATTCTACAAAATGTGTTAATAACATAGTTTGTTAAATTATAAATTTATAGCATTCTCAGAAATTCACAACTACTTACCTTCATTTGGAAAAATCATACATTGACAACTTTACCCAAAACACAGAATTTTCTTTCACAAAGAATGACTGTCTGAAGGGGATGACGGGGGTCAAGGGGTCTTGTAAATCATTCTATTTTGCGCATTCTGGTGCATAAATAGGCTGTCATTTTTCATCTTTCTATCCCCGCAGATCTCACTGAAAAACCCTCCTGAATTTCTCTCATTCGACAAAATTTTCAAAATTTTCACCCGCTGCATTGGAAAAATTTAAGACTTTCACCTGCTACAGCGGCTCGATCTTCATCTTCCATCCGCCGTAGCAGCTCCATATTCTTTTCTCACCTACTGCTTCGTCGACTTCATCTTCTTTTTCCTTCCACTGCTGCATCAGAAGACTTTATGAGTTTCATCCACCGTAACGGCTCCTTCCCCGTATTCTATCCGTCGTAGCGGCTCTTTTATCTACTTCCTTCCATCATGGCAGGTCTTTCCCCAACTTCCATCCACAACTGCGGCCTCGATCTTCTTTTTCCTGTCGCCGCCAACACTTAGAGAAATTTTGGTATTTTTCCTCGGCAGTGAAAAAACTTGGTTTCCACTCGCCGTTACGGCTCAAGCCCTGACTTCCACCCGCCATTGCGACTCGAAGCCCAACTTTCACCCGCTGTTGCGGCTCAAAGTTTGACATTCGCCTGCCGTTGCGGGTAGAATCCCAACTTTCTCCCGCTGCGAATCGGTGCTTCTCAGCCGACAAAGAGAGAATTTTGTACTTAGAAAAAAAATTTCGAAATTTTTTCGTTGGCTCATCTCACCCATCGGCTCCTTCCGGGCGACTCGGCCACTACAACGGCTCGCTCTTTTCTTTTCTGTCGTTGTTGCACCTCAATCAACAAAACTCTCCCACTATGTCGGCAAAGAAAGAAAGTCATAGCCTCTGTTGCGGCTCTCTTCAGGTTTCTCAGCCGCCACACAAAGAAGTATTTTCTCCAATACTTAGAAAACTCATACTTAGGGAAAATTTCAAAAACAATTTCCTATCTGCCTCTTCTTTCTACTAATCATAGAGGCTGATTCTTCATGGCCCATTGAGGCCCATAGCTACAACCAGTGCTCTGATACCACACTGTCACGTTCCCGACCCTTACTCAGCGGAGAGGACGTGACAACATCTATCAACCTGGGCAATCTAAGCCCCATGAACATAATATAAAATAAAAATGCATTGAAGATAAACATACAAAGATGCATAAACATTCAATATACAGCGTAAGCATTTACATTTCATTCAACACATTAACATGTTCATCATATTTATAAATCAAATACAAGTGCAGAGATTTAACACAAGAGATACTTATCTTTGAAAGAAGCTCGTCCCGCAACCAGCTATGTCGCTGTAGCGTTCCACCTAACCATAGGCCAGTGTGCTCTTTAATCTCTCAGCAACACTACCACCCTTGAGCTGGGCATGATCTTTCCCAAGGAATAAGGAACACTAGCATACTTCACCCATAGTCAGGGATACAATTAAAATTCAATCAAGCCAACACAGTTGGGTTTATCAGACTTACACAGATAGTGGTTTACACCTAGGAAAATTCACATGAGACACAACCAAGACAACAGATGGGTTTATCAGGCTACCAACCAAGCCATCCTTCCAGTTGGGTTTATCAGGCTGTCAAGGAGGTGGAAAGACTGACTGCTAAGCTAGTGAGCTCAACCCCAGAGCTATGAACACCCACACTGGATCTAGCCTGATTTCTAAACAATTACACACCCAACACAAGGAAGCATTCCCTTCTCTGCTACACAGTCCCTCAGGCCATGCCTTCCCTTCTAGTGCTATTCAGGGCATGCAAAGAAGAAAACCAGCCTTCTAGATTGGTCCGTGAAGTTCTTTCACACACTAGGTTTATCAAGCAAGTCTAGACTCTATTTCCATTTCTTCAATCAATTTGAATGCCAAACGTGGATGCACACATAGTGATCTCAGTCCTGGGATTTATCAAAACATAGCAGACACTAGGGATTACACACACAAAAAAAATTTACAAATCTTTGAACATTGTTGGTGCCAGACCAATCATTGCAAAATACCAAAATGAAAACGTTGTTGGTCTTTCAATTCAAAGACACAAAATCGGATTCAGGGCAATCGTGTTTAGGAAAACAACTAGCACACTAAAGAAAACGTGAAAGAGAACAAAATTTCTGAACAAGGGAAAAATCATAACACAAAAACCAAAAATGTGAAGGATTCAAATCGCCAGACAGGGGAAATTCATGAAAGGTTCAAACTCAGAATCGTTTTTTCTTGCTTACTGCTGCGTGAATGCCCAATTGGATTTCCAAAACTGTTTTGTTCAATCCAAATCGTGAGGGAAGGTGAAATGCTACCGCATGAGGGAAAAATGGTTGTTTGTGGTGTTTTCTTTCCTAAGAAAATTTAAAAACGTTTTTCCAGAATTGGTGCTCTGCCCAATTCGAATTTATTCCCACTCTTCCAATCCCCCATTCCCTCATCCTTAGGAAAAATCATGCCCCCATCTCATTTAGTTGCGTTGACATAGCCTGCTGTGGGTTTTAATTAAAAATTGCAATTTTAACATCATATCCAACTTTTTAATGTTTAGCTAACATAAAAAAAAACCATCGGCCCAACTTTAATTGCCGAAACATAACACTAAATCAATGGTGGGGATTTTTCCTAGCTCCACACCATGATTATTTACATCATTTTATTTAAATGCAAATGGGGTCAAAACCGGGGTGTTACATTTTTCAACTGTTCTAAAAAACTGAGAACATCAGTCTAGGGTGGCAGGGTGGTGCTAGGGCATGACACAAGTCTGCAGGGGGTCGAAGCCTCCTTCTAGTTGTAGCTGGAGAACAGGGTGTCGTAGCATCCTTGTCTATTGTAGCAGGCATAAAACCATAGGGGTGTTGTAGCATCCTTGTCTGTAGTTACAGGCAAAATCTAGGGTGTACCTACATCCTTTCTGTTGCAGCAGATAAACAATTTTGGAGTAGTATGGGAGCTAGATCAAGATTTGGTACTAATTTAGAAGCGTTCCTACTAGATAATGGGACAAAGAAATGGAAATTTCGAAGACTTTACAAAGAGAAGAGGGAGTGACACACACACACACACACACATGTGTGTGTGTGTGTGTGTAATAGGAAACAACCTCAAGGTATAAGTGATGCCAACTAAGTTGTTGGGAAAATTATTATATCCATTAGAAGTCTATTGCAAGTGTTGAGAATTAATTGTGACTTTGATCCCCCATAATAGGAGTATTTCCTCAAGAAAGTACATTATCTTCCACAAGAGGTGACACATAAACATGATATGGCTTAATAAATGTACAAGTCACTAGATGCCAATAAATCAAGAAGGGGCAAGGGAATTTGACCCAACGAATACCCTTTAAAGCATGCCTTTGAACAGCTTTGGGTCATTGAGGATTTGGAATGAAACATTTCAACAAACCATGGGCTAGGTAAGGGGATTGGAGCCTAAGACAAAACCCAATCAATAGAAGGGTTCCCCAAGTGAGTGTCCCAAGGTGTCTAACAAAGTTAAACTATGACAAAAAAACCATAGACAAGAGAGGAGGCGGTAGAGGACCCTACCTAAATACTAGCATGCCAAGGAGAACATCCATCTAGGGTAAAGTAAGTTGGATCAAGGGAGAGTAACCCAACACATAAGTGACCTCCTATAAAGAGTAAAAGGTATTGATACCATCAACAAGCAGGTTGTGAATGGTGACACTGCATTAGTATGCCATAACCTTGTACATTTAAGTGGATAGATGTATTTGACCATTAAAATGTGAAATACATACACTACAAAGACTAATAAACTCCAACCATAAAAGTTGTCTCAACCCAAACCAACGTCATAACTTCAAAATAGGTGACTATACTAAAATAATTTCCTTAAGTATGGAGGTGTAGATTTAGTCATTGCAACAAAGGTAAATTAACATTCTATTGTGACTGAATGATAATACTCTTAATCATGTCGTTCCAAGGCTAAGTTAGTTCCAAAGTTCAATCATGCTAATTATTTTGTCATGGTACATTGGTGCACTATTCCAAACTTAGTTCTACATAACACTAGCGCGACAACAAGTCAAGTGGCCCGTGAACGTGTAGCTAGCCACTTAGTTTTGTAGAGATGGGTGGTTGTTAAACAAATACTAAACATTAGACTAATTATACATAACAATATACAACAACCATGAAATAAACCTCCACTGGATACTTGTTACACTCAAGTTAATTTTTTTGATCAACTCAAAAAAAATCCAAAATATAAAATAATATCTAAACACCTATAGGTATAATAGCTAGCATTAAATGTATACATCTAGAAGTCAAACAACATGAGCATTAACTCTATGCATAAAGAAATCAAAATCTTAATAGTGTATCGTGAAGGAAGATCTACTTTTATAACTAATTGTATTACCCTATCTCATGGAATACAAATCAAACACACCAACTAGAACTAATATATTAATTAAATTGTTTGTTGTAAAGCTTTATGTGGTTTAGAGCTCATTTTATATTCAAAGCTACCCTTCGCTACCTGTTTTCGATTCGAAAGCCCATTGTATATCCTAGCCACCATTCGCCAGAGTGTTAGGGATGAGGCAATGGTATTTAATTCGCTGAAAGTTAAAGAAGATGTTAGGATAAAATGAAACGTTCAAATATTGACCAACGGTAGCGTGTCTATTAAGTCTAACTTGCTCCCAAGAAAATGGATTTGCATTTGTCACATGCCAATACACAAACATGCTCGACTACTTTTTCCACCCACCGCCACATCTCATTTCGATTTTGCCGTCAGAACCGGGCCGTCATGAAAAAATCACATGCCATTATTTTCCGTTAGCAGCAACTTTCTCAGCTACCGCCACACCACAATTCATTTTCACCTCGGAACCGTGCCGTCATGACCAATTCACACGCCATGATTTTCCGTTAGCAACAACTCTCGTGCGCATTGAACCGATACTTTCTTCAAAGTTCACATGCTTCAAACTGCGATGGCTGACAGAAGTTTCCAGGGTTCGTAAATTCGTAATTGCTGTGGCGTCATTTGACCAGATTGCGGTAATGGAGTTTCAAGGAAAAACAAAAGATTGTTTAACTTGAAAATGAAAATGTCCACATGTTGAATTTACAGATGTGATTTGCAAGGCAACGTCCTCTGCTCACCTAATCTCGCCTCTGTCTGCCACTTTTTTCTTCTTATTCACCAGGGAGTAGACAATTCTCCGCACTTTGATTGATCTCCTGAAGTAGCAAAGATTTAGAAAAGATACATTGCAGTGGAAACTTGCAAGATTTATCGGAATATTTTAGCTTACAATCTATATGTCGACAAGTGCAGCGCCTGTGGCGTTGGAGTTTCTACGCGTTCAGAACGCCTCTGAAGCAAACGGAAAGGTCGTGAATGGCAATACTAATTTGGAATTCGTCCCTGGAAAACAGCTAGCCAAGCAGAGATGTATGCTTTCTTTTGCAAACACCTGGAATCTTTCTTGACTTGATTTTTCAGATCGTACCGAAGCAATATGCCTTCTTTCTATAAATTTGTCTTGTACTGTAGGCTGTTTTGGCTGATTTTGCATCTATTTTTGATGAATGTAACAGTCATGCAGGATTTGTCGCGGATAAAACCGCAGATGATGCAAAAGGTGCTTTCGTCCATCGGTTCTCCAGAGGAGAAGAAGACTGGTTTTGCCCATGTCAATCGTCAGGCCGAGGGCTTTGATGGACGCTCTGAGATATCAAGTCACGCGGAAATGTTAAAATTATTTCCCGTAAGCACGGGTTTCGGTTCAAACCCTAGAGTTACGGAAAAATATATAAACTTGCCTTTTGCAATTGGCCAAGGTGATTTGGATTCGAGGTATTTTCATTTCCAGACATTTTTTGTCATTTGAACTTATTTTGCATTCTTGATAACTGAGCGAGCTTAAATTTAATACACGGCTAACTTTGTGTTTTTTGCATTCTTGATAACTGAGCGAGCTGAAATGCTAATACACGGCTAACTTTGTGTTTTCAGAAGATCTGTTCCAGCGAAAGCTCCTGAACAACAGTCCACAAATAAACTTACTATTTTTTATAACGGAACCGTGAATATTTACGATGTGTCTGCTGAGAAGGTATTATTTTGATCCGAGGTCAAAGCGTTTGAATCTTTAGTTCGTTTTGCTTATTTTTAATTCTGACGGAGTACTTTGGTCATTTTCTTGGCAGGCTGAAGTCATTATGAGGCTTGCCGGTGTTAATAGCTCGAGCAACACAACAATATCTACAATGACCAGGCCTAAAATCGAACAGATATCGAAACCGCTGCCTTCCAAGCCTGCATTGAACGCTGTCGAAGAGAATCGAATTCAAAGATTGCCCGTAGGTATGTATGACGCAGATCGCACATTGAAGAATAGAGCCTCCTCGGGATTGTGAAAAAATATTAAAAGATTTTAAAGAAAGATAGAAAACTATTTTAACCGGGTTTCATTATCGCGTGCAGGCCTAGAAATTGTTAGGAAATTATCTCTGCAGCGCTTTCTCGAAAAGCGAAAGGAAAGGTAATTAATAAATAAACATTGCTTTCTTTAAATAAATTTATATAAAGATTAGATAAACAAATGTGTATTAAAGTCGAAGGTTTTTGGTGCGAGTGCAGAATCAATAGCGTATCTCCTTACACCACAATGAAGACGGCGACTTTATCTTCGAAAGAAGGGAAGAGGTCAGACGACCAGATTGTCCTCTCGTTGGCTTGCCCGTGACTCACAACAATATTAAAATGTCGGTGGATGTTGTTAACTTTCAACTTATGTTCGTTGTTTTAAACAAACGCGTTTTCTGTACAGTCGATCCCACTCGAAACACATGGGCGACAGAAAAGTTGCAAACTTGCACGGAAGGCAGTTTCGTGTCATCTATCATAAAGTAGGTTTGGGCAGTAAGAAGCTGCAAAGCCGTGTGTCCATTTTGCAGCATTTTTGTCTTATTTTGGAATCTTTATTTATGGTGGGTTTTAACCGCACCATCTCATTGTGGAGAGATACCAACAGTGGTATCCAAAATAGAAATTTGAATGGAGGGAATTTGTGGCCTTAAATGTATCGAATTGATAAAGTGAATTATGTAAATTGTGAAAACAATTTCTTAAATTATATATATTTATATGATTTGTGGCGAATTGTTCAAGTGAATTATGTAAATGGGAAAACATTTTTTTAATTTATTGTATTTTGTAGAATATAAGAGTTATTATTGAAGTTCCTCATAGTACCTCAATTGGTTGGAGATTTGAGTGTAAAGATCATAGATAGTAAGATATGGGTCTTCTCAAAATTGTAATTATTTTTTATTTTATTTAATAAATCAAATTTAATTTGTAATAACAATTTTAAAAAACAAAGTTAATCAATTATATATCATAAAAATGTATTTTAAAATTTATATCTTCAAAATATTATAAGAGAGTATGTTTTTATCCTCATTGTAGCTCAATTGGTTGAAGATTTAGTGTAAAGATCATAAATATTAAGATAAGGGTCTTTCCAAAATTGTAATTATTTTTTATTTTATTTAATAAATCAAATTTAATTTGTAATAAAGATTTAAAAAACAAAGTTAATCAATTATATATCATAAAAATTTATTTTAAAATTTATATATTCAAAAATTTATATATTCAAAATATTACAAGAGAGTATGTTTTTATCCTTATAATTTTCTTAATATATATCAAGAAATATTTCTAAACAATATTTAAATTCTTTAAAACCACTCATTATTAATTTATATGATTGAAAATGTAGCCTATCACATCTTGTAATAAATAAGATACCATTATTTGCACCAAAATATCACAACCTGTGAGAGTTACATTTTAGGGGCATGGAACCAAGCATTCTTGTTAACAACAACCTTCTCTTCTTTAGCTTAGGATCCTCCCCTTAGCCAAGTATGGGGAGAGGCATTATTAATTTATATGATTGAAAATGTAGCCTATCACATCTTGTAATAAATAAGATACCATGTTTTGCACCAAAATATCACAACATGTGAGAGTTACATTTTAGGGGCATGGAACCAAGCATTCGTGTTAACAATAACCTTCTCTTCTTTAGCTTAGGATCCTCCCCTTAGCCAAGTATGGGGAGAGGCAATTGGGTGCTCCCTCGTAACAACAAGATACACCTTTTTGGAAAATACCTCTATAAAAACCCATGCTTTTACCATATTGTTAACAACCAAAATATGTTTAGCTGACACATCGTTAGCCTTGTCATTGTGATATGTCATCATTCCACCTCATCTATATTCATTTGACCTTGATAAGTCAATCAAAAAGCCCAAAAATGAAAGAGAAACCTTAAAATAACATTTGAAAAGTATGCCTCTCTTAATCCTTTTATAAGAGTGATCCAGGCCACTCATAATCCCTTGATTTGAGTGACCCAAGTCACACAAAACCCAAAAATAGTGCGTCCCAACCTTTGGTTTGTCTTTCGGTTGTCTCTACTTCATGTCTGACAAATTGGAAGGAATGTTGATATGACCATTAGATCAAATTTGGGGTCTAAAATGGGCCTTGCAAGGAAAATAATGAAATTATAGTTAAAAATAATAAAATAATATTTATGAATTTTGGAGGAAGAGAGGAAAAAACTATTTTTTTCTACGTATTTTCAACAAATATCCCTGTGGTTTTACTCAAATTTCAAGTGGGAGCATTCGTAGGTTGCAGAATTAATTCTACATCCAATGAGTACCCATAGTGCATATTTTCGATGGATCCCACCCCACGAAAAAAGGGAAATACATGTCGCGTGAGATATCGATGACTTGTGTCAGATATTGAAAGTATGCATTTCAATATCTTGTTTTTCATGGGGTGGGGTCCATCAAAAGTATGCAATGTGGGTACTCGTTGGATGCATAATTAATTTTGCGTCCAACAAATGTGCCTGCTCAAAATTTAAGTAAAACCACATGGAGATATGTTGAAAATACAAAGAAAAAAATAGTTTTTTATGACAAATATACCATGTCAACCATTAGGGTTGACATTTTTCTTGAAATTCTATTGGTTCTTGAATTCTAACTCATTAAGAAATTATGACCTTGGCTCTTTTTCTTATGCGGGCCATTTTAAATGCCAAAATTTCTCTAATGCCTTTATGTGGATTTAGTAAAATGACGAATCTAGGGCCCAAACCCAACCCTAGGCTCTCATCATAAGCCACTTCTACACTAATAAAAGAAGCATCAAGGTCCCTCATTTCATACATTTCTCATTCCATTTGCTCAAGCCGATAATATATTGGATTCTCACTAAGTATGAAGTTAGCCTCTCTTGCCTTCTTTCTCACCTTTTGGAGATGACCTTTTGTGATGTGTGGCCAAAGAATTGGAAGATCGTGAGCATAACTAATGGACAAATGTCACACTGACTACTTCTGTCTATCCATCTATCTATATTGGATGGAATATTGTCGATCTCTTCAAGTAGTCCTTCTCAGTATGAGATGATTCTCCTTAGTAACCCAACGTGCACCCATACTTATTCAAAGAACATGTTTGTTGCTTCTTGTTCTTTGATTTATTTTTTACAAGGGATAGGAATCCACATCTTGTTAAATTTGTCAACTACCATACATAAATAGTCATGTCCCTTCCTAGTGGTTGGAAGACTACCCAAAAGATCCATGGATGCTCTTCCATGGTCTCGTAGGAACAGGTAAGGGATGGTATAGACCTTGCTTCCTATTAATGGTATTGATTGTACAATAAAGTATGCATCCTTTAATAAACTGAGCTACATCTTCATACATTCTAGGCCAATACACATACCTTTGAATGTTGGCTACTATCTTCCCAACACCAAAATTCCCTACGACTTTGGAGGTGTGTACCTCTCTGATAAGCTGCAATCTATCGCCTTTAGGAACACAGAGCTTGTCCATCTTGTAGAGTAACCCATCCTAAAGATGATATTTAGCCTTGATGTCACCTTATTTTACATGGAATTGTTCTTGTAGTTGTTGAAATACCTCCTTGAATTCCTCATATTTTGTGTGTTGCTCCTTGCATGCATCATGGGTGAAAGGTTCCATGTGCATAAGAGTTACAAAAGATGTAGTCTTGGTTTTAAATGGCCTTGAGAGCATGTCTTCCATCTTGTTTGTACCACCTTTATTTTATTTGATGATTATATGTAATTGTTGTAAGAATCCCATCCATTTATAATGCTTGGTTTATTGTAGATTGCTCTAGGCCTGCAAATACTGTAGTGGTTAATGATCAGTGTGAGTGATGGTATCCTTTCCCATTAGATAATGCTTCCACTTCTTAAAATCTTGAACTATTGCATAGAATTCCTTATCATATGTAGGGTAGTTTAGGATGCCTCCATGGACCATTTTCTAATGTTAGCATACTAGCATCCTTTCTTGCATCAAAACCACTCCCATGGCATACCCACTTGCATCTGTCTCCAATTTGAAAGGCTTCTACAAGTTGGGAAGTGCAAGAACTGATGCTTGACTAATATTTTGCTGGAGCTCTTCAATGTATTTTTGTTGATTCTTCACCCACTAGAACCCCTTGCTACTACATGTTATGGCATGGAGGGGTGCAATCACTACAAAAATGGAAGCTATGAATTTTCTGTAGGTATTATGATGCCTCAAAAAATATCTTATCTTCAGTGACATTCGTAGGAGTATGCCACTTATTGATGGCCTCCATCTCTACATGAGGATCAATCATAAGTTCTCTTCAACCAATCACATACCCCAAATACACCAAGGGTTGTTGGACAAATTCAAATTTCTTAAGGTTTTCGAGTAGTTGATTTTATTTCAAGGTCTCCAACATATACTTGAGATGTGATATATGGTATTCCTAGGTAGCACTTTAAACCAATTTATCATCTAAATACATTATTACAAATGAATCTAAGAAATGGTGCAATACATCATTTAATCAAATGCATAAATATAGTGGGTGCATTGCATAAACCAAATGACATTACTAACCATTCATATAGAAATTTCCTAGCCTTGAAGGTGGTATTCTAGGTGTTTTCTTCCCTCACTCTCACTTGGTGGTATCTCGATTTGAGATCCAACTTGGTAAAGTACTTGGCTTACTACAACCGGTCCAATGGATTGTCGATCCCGGGAAGGGGGCATCGATTCTTGAGTTTGACCTTGTTCAATGCTCTGTAGTGATGCACATCCTCCAAGTACCATCCTTCTTGGGTACTATGATGATAGGTGACCCACAATCCGAGGTTCTTGGTTGAATCACGCTATCCTCCAACAACTGTTGCAATTACTTCTTCACTTCATTTGATTCTATGATAGATTATCTATACAGTCCAATGTTTGGAAATGAAGAATCTGTAAATAGTTGTACCTCATGCTCCACCTCTCTCTTAGGAGGTATCCCCTTAGGATCCTAGAACAATTCTATGTATGCCTGCAAAAGGTTCTCCAACTATTGTTTATTCTCTTTGGTACATCCCTCCAAGGATGGCTTCACTTTTACTTTTTCACCTTCTTGTTGATTTTTTATTAAGAAAATCAATACAAACTTCCTGCTGAATTGATAAAATTTTTTGCTTGGTTGGAACTTACCAAAGAGATATTATATTTACCTTTATGCATGCTCATTATGAAGGATTTCTCATCCTTAATAAAATGGCATCGATTGGATTCCTCTTGAAGATAACATCCCTCAAATACATGTAGGGGATTCTAAATGCTATACCACAAATCCAAGGGTACTACATCTACCTCCACTTCATCAATATACTCTATGCTTATGCAAAACTTGATCTTACACTATTTCATGACTCTGATTTTTGCATCCTTATTTACCCATCATAATGGGTAGGGATGGGGATGAACATGTAATTCCACTCCAAGATTAGATACCATATCGTCTGCTATGAGGTTTTCATGTGAACTAGAATTGAACAGAGCATAGATATTCACTTATTGAACTGGATCTTGATATGGAAGAGTTTCACCATCTCTTTATCTTCCTTAGGGTGAAGGATACTGAGATTCACCTCCTTCTACATTGTCATATAGATAATCTCTTCAGCCACTTTTGAGTAGCTTTCTAACTCCTTTCTCGACTTTATGGCTAAAAGGTTCTTCTTCTTGGCATCCTTCTTGTGGTTCTTAGGGTTTAGCTCGGGCTATAACTTCCAGCTCTTGTATTCAATGTGGCCATTAATGTTATAAAAGTTACAACGTTTTTTTGGACCCTTGCACTAGTGTGTCGTGGTTATAGTCTTCTTTTACTTTCCCTTCCGCTTATTCCCCTCCTTGGAAGCATCTTGGTTCTCTTTCTATTTGGAACCACATGGTTGACCTTTCTTCTGGCCTATGTTTTCTAGGAATTGTTCTTATACACATGATTCATAATTTGACTCAGGATTGAAGAGAATCACCTCTTTATGTATGTGACTATGTAAAAACCCTAGATACTTAAGGAGTACATATGGGTTTTTGGGTGAGAGTTTGGAAACATGATATCCATCTTTCTGAACTCACTGGTGTATTCTTGCACACTCTACCTTTCCTTTTCTTAGAGTAATCCCAATGGATACATTATCCCTATACATACCCAATATGGTAGAACTAGGACTTAATGAGGGTTTTTAAATAATCCCACTTAGCTACTGGCGGATCACCCTCTAGCCTAAGTGCCTCTGTGTGAATTTCCCACCAAGTTAATGCATGGCCCTCTAATTTCATTTGGGCAAATACAATTTTCCTCCCCTCATCTATTTTATGGACACTAAAATAGACCTCTAATTGTTGCACCCAATGATTCAACTTTAAATCATCAATCTCGCCTTGGTATGACTTAATATTGACCTTCACTTCCAACTTAAAGAGAGACTAGAAAAGGGATATTGGTATTGGAACTCAACTTCTCTTTATCGAGATTTTTTTTCATATCCTTTTTCTAGGTCACTTTTATCTTTTGATTTCCTCTCTAAGCCAAACACTGAGTTAGAGTCTCCAAATCATCCCAAAAGGCCCAAACTTTCTCTCTAGAGCCTCCATGAGGATCAACATGTTGCATGAGATATTGATGACTTGTAATTCCAGTTTTGTAAATCATTTGAACAAACTCATCTACCATGCATAGTGTTTGAATAATTTTTTTCACCAATTACTAGATCCTTCGATTACCCATAAAACCCAAAACAAAATTTCTCTAATACCAATATGATCTATAAAGTACCATGGATATTCCACTAGAATAATTTGTCATAATGGATCTTACAACTTAGTTCTTTTTATTACTTATTAATTAAGTGGAACTAAAAGGAAAATAAATAGAGCAAACAAATATGGCATCCACAAAAAAACAAGATATACCCTAGGAAAACCCGCTATGGGGAAAAACCCAACTAGAAATGAGGACTATGCCTTGCCCTTTTCTTCTCCAATTTGCAGTACATATACAAAGAAAGTGGTACTCTATATAGAATTACCTATGACTTTCCAGCCACAATGGATACTATTGGATCTCCTACTTCCTCTATTCTTCTCTATTGCCCACTCACGTGTTGTTACTCAACTATGGAATAATACATAACATCAAATGAATGGAACCCCTTCTTTTCCTAGCATCCTAGTCACTTTAACATAGCTCGATAGTTGTCTAGGTTAGGTTTAGCATTTTTCCATGCCCCGAATCTTAATTAGGGTTAGGTTTTTGGAAATTCTAGAATGATATTGAAATTTCACTATTGTAACTAGCTCCACATGTGTGAGAAATGAGAGTTAACTGGAATCAACTAGGCACCATGGTGGCCAACTAGATATATCAACTTTCGAGAGGCATAACTTCCTCATATTGACTCAAATTGAGCCAATTATCACACCGTTGGAAAGTTCTTGGTGTGTAGAATATGGAATATTGGTTCAATAAATGGTTTGGACCAAACAATGTTGTTTAATCCCTCAAAATGGTTTCAAAAGGTTTTGTGAGCCCAAATTTGAAAAGCAAGACATGGCCCTAAAATGGGATCTACAAGCCAATTCATCCAATATTCCAACCTCGAAAGATCCAAATAGGTGATGAATTATATATAGATCCATTTTGGATCAATCAGTTACAAGCTTCATGAATTTAAGTTTTGAGTTTTTCATGCTAAACTATACTATGGTCATTAGTCTAAGATATGAGTGTGACTTGTCTCCTTTCTTTCTTGGGAACATTACAAAAATTATATAACCTATATTTGGATAAAGGAACCGTTCATCAATAATTTCTCAATTTTTTACATCTTTCACAATAAACCTATCTATCCAGAACTCGGTCTTTTTTCCAATCTGGGTAATTTAGGGTACTGACAACAAATTTGCACTCAAGTTGGGTACATGATACACATGGATGATCACACCATGTTTAACTTCAATGGCTTATTTTTATTGTGCAAAAGAGCTAAAAAATATTTGTAGAAGCGAAAAATATAAGACCACTTTTTTATATCTTTCTTAGAGCGATCTCTAAGACTTAATTTTACTTAGAGTTTTCCAATGTTGTTATGTTTTTATAGCTTGAGACTTTTGAAACATAGTAACCATCTCCACATTGGGTCGATAGATCACTCCCATTACTGGTATCACGTGTAACGCTAATTTTTCTTTCAATTTTATAGCTTTTTGTTATATTATCTATCTAATTATCATGTCTCTATACTAATATTTAAACATATTACAAATGTTTATTCAAGTTGCACCATTCCTCTATAGTTCACCACATCCATATTTCCCTCTACATATTTCACCCATGTCATTCATCCCGTGCTACAACATGGGTATGGTGCTTAGACACCATATCCCCATCCTTGACATTGATTCCCTCCCACCCCTTGGGTCCTTCTTTCAATTATACAACTCATGGGGGTGTATATTTTCTCACCTCCACCTCCTTTTCCATTACATCCATGTATTATGGCTACACCCATTTACCCACACCAGTCCACTCAGCTGCATCCCCCATTGTTCCACCAACCATTTAATAAACTACAACTACATCTATTATAGTTACATCTATATCAACTGTATCTACAATTCATACAAATACATTATTCTATCCCCCATTGTTTCCATGGAGCAAGTTGTTCATATGAGTGGTATGGATCCTAGCATATATCCACCAATGCCCAAAATATTAACGATTATATCAATAGTTTTTAAAGAAATTATCCATCATGAATGGTATTGATTTCAAGGTTTAATATTTTTCAATAATTGGTTAATGTAATTACTATAGGGAGGAACTACTTAGGGGATATGTTAATAGAAAAGGGTAATGCCCTCACAACTGGTTGTCTCATATACAGTGAGTTTTGCAATATTGAATCATTTATCTATTTTGTAAGTGTGTTAATTGATAGAATTTTCTAAAAGTACTTCTATGAATGTTGTTTCATGTATAGTCTCCAAATAGAATAACAACTCCTAGACAAAATAAGACTTGATCACTAGTACAAAATTAGAGATAAGTGACCAGGCGACTAAAAAAGTTAGTCGTCATAGTTTTTTCAAGGGATAAACGATCAAAATTGAACAATTGAAACTGAGCCAACTAAAAACAACTAAGATAAATGACTAAGTTAGTAACATGATAAATATATGACTAGATAATAGGTGACTAAAATACAAATGACTAATTGAGTCACATGAATACAAATATGACTAGCTAACAATGATTGAGAATAGGAATTATTCGTTTATGTTAACTGTTTTTAGTTCCACCCCGACAATGGAAATTTCAATTTTGACAGTGAATTTGTAAATTGTAACACTATAGATGGATTCATGAGATACCCCCTATGTCACTTGGCATCATTTTCTTCTTTCAAGACATCCAATGAAATCCCTAGAGCTCTAGATGTTGGTGGATGTGTTCATTGGCTTCAAGCCTCTTCTATAAGTGCAATATTGTCATGTCATCATATGCACTCAAAATTATAGACTTAATTCACATCAACTCAATCTTGACTATGCTACATTGATCAATATCCCCATAGCCATTTTATTTTATCATTAAAATATGTATTAAAAACTTATAATATATAGCTTTTATATTGTTACAAAACATATATTATAATAATATTACATAATACTATATTAAAAATATACAATATAGTAACCCAACATACAATATATAACAACATATTTACACACAAAACAATATATAAAAACAATATCAAACCATTCAAAAACTAAAAACCATGCCCCATCACATTACATGCGTACATTAATGGTCCTCATGCATCATGGCGATATGCAACTAGAACTCTCTCTCCGTAGCGATATGCGACCGACCCCCAAAATGGGGAAGATTAACATATGGTTGACATTCATGAGCCATTTCAAGGACTTTACCCTCATACCAATGCCGTGAAACCTTGAATTGGAGGGAGTTTACCCTCATATCAGTGATGTGAAACCTTGGATTAGCGCCAAATTTTTGGCTTTGGGTTTGACAGGCCATTACTTTTGAGTTGGGTCTAAACTTTGGGTTTGGGCCATTTATTAAACCATTAAACCACCAAACTAAATTAATGGTGCAAGTTGTAAATTGTAGTGATGTCTCTTGGGGGTCTGCGAATTCGGTATATAATTGCAATTTTTGCCAGGCACATTGGATAGAATTTGGAGGCTCTTGAAGAGGTTGGAAAAGGCCGTTTCAGAATTGGAGTTCAAATCTAATACTCCCCATCTAGCTGTTACAGATTCTCAGGTAAATTCCATTTTTTTATAATTTTATATAGATGATAAAAATAAGAGTGGTTACATCTATGTTTGGATTTTGCACATCAAATGTGTTTGTAAGTAAATAGTATGATGATAGAATTCTCTCAAAGAACTTGACTACTCATGGGGTTTTCAATAGAATTCTTTGAGAGGTCTCTAGAACGAAGGATTTTTTTTGCTTCCTATTTCTGAGCATGCATTCTCCTCTTATTCCTCCTCAAATTTGGTTTTGGACCATTTGAAATGTTGTAAATTAACATCATTGGTAAAAGGTAGGTGACCTTCAATTAACATCCTTATGTTTGAAGGATTTTCATGATCTTCACACATGCATTGGTTGTACTATTTCTTGAATTTCAGGTCCTTTACACTCCATTGGATGTCCTTGATCCTTTGTACCTTTTGTTCATCCTCTTGTTCCTCAACTTCATTCTCTATTTCTTCCTCTAGTCGTGCATTTATATATCTTATTCTTGGATATAATATCTCTATAATGATCCCATGCTTCAAATTTTTCAGTAATGATACCGACATATGGAAATATACGTTGTTCAACTAGAATCTTGAGCATGGAAATGTTTTTCTTTGACTTTGAAATATTTTTATCCAATTTTTGAGCAAGGATTTTGATTTCTCCTATTTGACTAGCTAGTTTTCTATGAACATATTTAACTTTTGGGATGTTAACATTGGATATGAAAATAATCTATTGGTTTTTTTATTTGAAGTCATCCAATTCTTTACTCACTTCATCCTTTTCTATATAATGTTCTCATGTCTTGAATTCTGGTAAATTACATTTGCTCACAACTTCTTTCCATAGTCTGCTTATTTTCAAATTCTCTATTGGCATCCTCCTACATGTCTCCACTATAGTTTCCCAAACATTTAAACCCATATCCATGTTAAGAATATGATTGTTTGGTATCATAAGAATCTATAATTTAATATTTTGTAGTTCATCTTGCCATCTATTGAGTGCCTCAAATTTCATTCACAGGTCATGTTAGCATAGCTTCCATAGATGAACCTGATTATAAATATTGACATGATCACAAAATATATATATGAAATTTGTGCTTTATTGTAAAAATATCTTACTATAATATGTAATTCATTTTGTAACTCATATTCATAATAGATCATCTTGATTGGATTCCCCCAACTATTTTGTAATATCCCACTTGATTCTTTAAGACATCAACTTGCTTCATGATTTCATCCAATTCTATTTTTAACCTTTGAATGACATATACATTAGTGGTGTTGGAGAAGGAAACTCTAGTAGAGCTGTCATAATTGGATTAGCCTCATTGATATCCATGATTGTTACCTCAATACAAATGAACAAATCTTGGATTTCATTGAGATTATCCATTATGTGTGTCTTCTTGACAACCATATGTCTTTTTTGGTTAAACTTGAACAATCCCAAACTCGTCACCTCTAAGTTTGTTTTGGACCATATGAAATGTTGTAAATTAACATCATTGGTAAAAGGTAGTTGACCTCCAATTAACATCCTTATGTTTGAAGGATTTTCAATATCTTCACACATGCATTGGTTGCACTATTTGTTGAATTTTAGGTCCTGCTGGCACCCCAACAACTCCCCTTGATTTTACAAAAAATCAAGGGACCCCCATTAGAATCTTGTAAATATTTAGCTTTGAGTTTATTTTTCTTTCATCTTGCTTGATTTGGAAAGTGATTTTTTTTTTGGCTTTATTTCTTCGATCCTTCATTCTTCGTATTACTTGTTCTTCAGCTTGGTTTCAATTTCTTGAGATTTCACGATTTGGATCACCTTTGTCGTTTCACTTTCTTGGCTCTTTAGTTGATTCATAACACGTATTTGCTCTCATTTGGACTTAGTTGAGTCACTCACATGTGTCAATTATTTTGAATTGGATTAATCTGATGTTTCAAATGTCACACCTAATTGTTTATCTTTGAAGCATTGGCACATCAAACATTTCCTATCAAATATTTCAACTCATCTCCAAAAGTTTGGTATATAGAAGGTTTGAGGTAAGCTTGCCATGTTTAGGTGAGCAAGACATCAATTTTTATTAATCTTTTATTTTGGCGTTACCATATTTCAATTAGTTACAAATTTGATAATTATTATTAAATTTTGAAAATACCTCAATTACTTTTAATAAAGCTTTTGAGTTATTTTATAATTTTGAAATCTCATTTCAATTTGTGAGTAATATTAATTTTTCCAACGTGCCAAACTAAAATGATTTTTAATAACTTAAACATTCATTCAAAATTCCATGCATAGTATGACTTTATTTCTTTGTATGTAATTTTATATTTATTTGAAATATATATAATTACATCAATATTAAAATAAATAAAATACTATCACAAAGAATTTGATAAACTCTTTGAGAAAAAGACATTATGATTTTGATGCTTTCTCTATTTCATTTTAAATTTTATTATTATTTTTAAATGGAGAAAATAAATCAAAATTATTGTAATAAACTTTTGGTTTCCTTATGTTCGAATTTATATAGGAATATATATATTTACGAAACCAAAAGTATATAAAAAATAATAAAAAATTTCTTTTAAAAAAGATGAGCACTAGTAATTAATGGAATTTGACATCATATATTAGATGAATTTTTCTTATCCTGGAATATTAAAAAGAATCCATTTTGATAGGGTTCTCTCACTTTGATTTTGATCTTTTTATAAATATCATGATTATCCATTTGTGAAATTCTTACAATGCATAGCTATATCATATTTTGGCATTAATATGATATATTTGTTGTATATGACTTTACGTGAGTATGCTTTGATTTCAAGAGGATGAAGTTTGCATGACATTATCATATTATGGTATTGGATTGATAAGTACCAGGACGGTCTTATAATTATGCAGAGTATATTAAAACGCTTACTCATATTTTTGGTTCGACGAAAAGATCATTACCATAAATTTCAATCATGATGGTTATGACGTACGGTTTGAAGGTTCTTTGTGGACATTAAAAAACATAATTAAAAATCAATATTATTGCTAAATTAGAGATGATACACATCGAATGTTGGATTCAGCTTTATTAAAGTATTTAATTGATTTAAGAACAGTGTGCACATGTGATTATTTTACACAGATTATGGAAGGAGGTATATGGTCATTTATAAATTCTTTTCTTTCGTTACATGACATAGTTTTGACATTTTCGTTACTTGTGGTATTAGCAGGTTTGGAGAATATAAGCATTGAAACTCGAAGTAGCAGTGTGAAGAAATAGATGCCACGTATTCTTCACTGTGTCACACCATCGAATAATGAAAATAGTTTACATGTCAGCGTATGAAGCAATCTCTCATAAACAGTTAAATGACTAGTAAAGGGATTGAACTATAGCTGATGGATAGGCATATCATTGCTAAAATCACTGAATTCAATACCACCAAGATCGCAAGTAGGGATTGATGAAAAGCTAGTAATTGGTTGCATAAATTGTGGAGACTATATCACGGATTTAGATGCCATGAGATCTCAGATTTTTATTGCCGAGGCCAGCTAGAATCATTGCAACTAGAAAGACACGAACCTGTTGGGTGTAAAATACACGCTGTCCTTAAGCAACCTATCGGATTTTGCAGTCAAGGAGTTGCAATTTCAAAACGCCGCTTGTGATGCATGTTGAATAAATGACTGCTGAAAATATGAGATTATGGACCCCATTGGGAGAAGGATTTGACTCAACAGTTATGAATTTAATCACAGTTGGAGGTATTTCTAGATTCCACGAGGTTGTTACCACAGGAGAACGCGTTTTGTTACTTTTCAGTTGCTTCAAATGCGAAAATCCCAAGAGTTGTTGATCTATCTGGCAAATTTGTTAAAAAAACTTGTGGTTTGAAGGGCAGAGTTCATGAATCAAAGATATCATATGAAGGATTAACAGTAATGATGGTGAAAGTGTATCGGGATAATTTCAAATAAGGTAGTTCTCCAAACAAAAGCAATTACGCTAATTGAAAAATCATTGAATTTAGAACCCGAGCTTATAGCAACAATATTTATCAGTTCAACAGTAATTGCATCAGAAAATGAGATCCCAGAGTAAAAGATCAACTCGTGAAAGAAACTACCAGTCACATTAAAGTACTACGAAGATTGAAATGTGGTGTGCTCAATAAATGGAATATTTATTTTCTTTTCTCTCTTAACTTTAACCTTCGAAGTTATTTACGTTTTGCTTTATATTCTCTCATTAATTTTGATGCGCAGGTTTATGAAGGTGAAGATTGCATAGGCAACGGTTGAATTTCAGAAAGAAAAGAACTCATAAAATATTGCTGAAAAATCGAGCAGAAGATCAAGCATTCTTTTCTGTCAACTTAGATAGAAATAAAGATTGGTGGATGAACAGAAGATTGCCGGATTCCCGTCGTTTTTCAGGAGAGGATTTTCTATAGTGAACTGCGGGAAAACTAGGATGAAATAGCAAAATCCAAAACATGGGTTTTATCCAGAAGATCCCCATTTACCAAACTCGTGAGAAATCTGCTGAAAAAAGTGAACTATTTGGGAGATTTTCGAGGTGTTCTGGACACGTTTTTCATAAGTGCGACCAGCTACGAAATTTAGCTGAGTTTCTGTTGGGAATTGGTTTATTTAAACAACAAATTTCTGTTTGCAAAAGGAGGAGGGGTGGGGTCTCTGTAGAGTAGAGGGAACTTTTATTCTCTGAAATTCTATTTCTATTTGGTAAACTTTGATATTTGCAAATAGAGGGGAGATGTTGTTGCTGCCAAAGAGAGGGGGAATCGATGGAGCTGAAGATATCTTTGATTTCTGAAGACTCTATTGCACTTCTCTGCTAGGAGAAATGGAAACACTTGTTCCCGGATGGAGTGTTGGAAGAAAACATACTTGAAGTATAATTTTGTTGCTAGTGTTATTTCATTCCTGAAGTTGAATCTTTGGAGGTGAATACAACTGGACATCTACAGACTGATACCATTACTGGTATTTTTGTTTTGGATATATTATATACTTCTGCATCTTATCTTCTATCTTAAGATTAACACATTATGCTTTGATATATGTGTGTTCAATTACAATTTGCACTTTATCAATTCAATATCGCATTTTGAACAAATATATCGTTATGATTCTGTTTATTAGTATTTTTACTATAAACTTAAGATATAATGATATATTCTTCTGTCTGTTAAAAATATCATTTGTATGTTAACAGTGATTTTATATTAGACATTATCTTTAAGTTCAAATAGCTATGTTGATAATTAATTATTAATTAATTTCAGAAAGTTTAAATAACTGTTTATCGTCAGTTGTTTCTTCGATTCTGTTGTTATATAATAGAGTGACTTGTTATTCATAATTTAAACGTTTCTATTTAAATTGTGCTTGTAGTCTTTCTGTTTATCTTTTATTGATTAATAATTAATCTAGTCTTTAGAAATGCTCTCAGCTGAGATAGGACATATAGAATAGTTTATATTAAGTTTTATTTTAGTACATTCAATTTAACAGCTGTTAAATCAATTTATAGAATTTTAATGTACTTTTACAAATCTTTATATTCAGAAAACTCTATAAAAATTGAAGTCTTTCCTTAAGAAAGCAATCATTAAATAGTTTAGATTGTTAAAACTAATTATAGGATTCGTTTAAGTAGAAATAACATTAGAATAGGTTAGATTTTGCTGATTTTAATTTCTCCTTAAGAGAAAAATCAGCTGGTAGCAAGACCACAACCTACGAGGTTTTGTTAAATCAAACACACCGGACGCTGCTTTAAGCTGATTGTGTGGACAAAACCTCGTTATTGGCCTAGTTCAAAAAAACAGGCCAACAAATGGTGCTAGAAGGAGGGCTGATCGGCAAGTAAGCCCTTTTGAGCTATTTCTTTTAAATTTTGATTTATTTTAAAAATGGCTCCTATTACTGTTTTAGAACATGCTTTCAGCATGCCTGGGCCTGCTGGAGGTATTTCTGAAAATGCAGTAAATCTCTTGCAAAGGTTAAGCTTTGATGGAGAAGGTAAAATGACTGCTTTGAAACATCTCACTGAATTTATAGATATTTGTAACCATTATCGTATAGTGTGTGAGAGTAAGATTTGCAGGCTTTTTACTGTCACTTTCAAAAGAAGAATTCGAGGCTGGTTCGAAATGTCACGAGCTAAATCCATTCATTCATGGAAACATTTCATGGAGATGTTTATTGATGCGCATGAGGATTATAATTATCAAGCGTTGAAGTATGAGATTGTAAATCTTCGCAAACAAGAAGGTGAATCTACTAGTACTTTCTTTTCAAGATTTATGTCAATGCATTTTAGATTCCATGAGAAAGATCAACTTTCTGCAGAAGAAATAACAAATTTATTTTTATTTCTTGATTCTCATTCAACTTTACATGATCAAACAAATAATGATGAGCTTCAAATTGATTATATGCATGTTGATTGTTGCATCACTTCATTGGTTAATATTGATTCAAAGTCTAATTTTATTGATCCAAATTTTGACACTAAAATTGTTGAACATCAACAAATCTTAGGATCTTCTAATATACAATTTCAAGAACAAAAGAATTTAAATTCGACACTTACATTAAAAAATCTTTCTCTTGTTCAAACAATTGTAGTCGAAAAGGAATTGATGATTTTAGGACCTAAAACCGAATCTTTGAATGATCGTTGCATAAATCATGATTTTGCATTTTCTTCTTCTCAAATTGAACAAAATTATCTCATTCCTTCACAAAATATATCAACAAATCAAATATGGATAATGATTTTTCTTTTGAGTCAATTAATCAAGATTGTCCTTTGCAAACATAAACATCTAATTTTCAACATTTGGAAAGTTATCATGCTTTATATCCGGATCTATTTACTGATTATAGTTCAAGTCCAGATACTAATATACAAACACTATGGTCAGTTCCTATGCAAAGTGATTTGTTGTATAAGAATAAGGAAAATATTTCTACTCAAGATATTGACGAGGAAAATAATCTTATAAATATCGCTCATGAATCTCATGCATACAATAATATTGAAGAATTTAAGTTAGAAGATAAAACCATTTCTTATAATGTTGGCGATACTAATCTTTTCAATTGTAAATTAATCGAATCGTCAAAATCTCATGAATTTCAAAGGGAAAGTGCTTACTCTAAGGTAGTATCAAAATTTGATTTTCAAATTTATGATGATGATACTTCCTTACAAAATATATCCTCTACTTTAACTTTTCCTGGATCCTTTGATCATAATCTCGACATGCCACTTTTTGATTACTATCTTGATGAACTTGCTATCACACATTCCATTGAATCTTCACGAGTTTTAGATCTCCTCCAATCTTCTTTTTATGACCCAGTTTATGCATGGTTGGAAGAGTCATATTTTAAAAGATTTTCATGTCATCTTCTTCTTTCTTTTGTAAATATAAGTTATAATTTAATACTTTCTATTTTTCAATATGAAGCATTTCAATTCATATTATTAATATTTGATATGTTTTATTTTGCAGGATTACAAATGCTTCAAAGGATTCATTGGCTTTTTTACTTTACCTGATTATGATTGAATATTTGACTAGGAATAAGATAGAGAAGTTTCTTTTCTTTTTCTTTACTTCTTACTTCTTAGTTTTGATTTCACACATAGTAGTAAATATAAGAATGTATATATTTATTAATCAGCTCAATAGTTTTCTGCTAAGGATAGATTGATCTCTACTTAATTTTTGGTTAGGTACACTTGGTTGGATTGACAAGTTAGAAAGCGTTTTGAAGCAAGTGATACAATCGGGAATGCATGAATACGAGTATGGCCTTACATCAGGGAAGTGAATTCTTTATCTTATTTCCATTTCAAAATTTGTATACTTGTTATTTATCTTTTTAAACTTTGAAGTATTGAATTTTGGTATTAATTGTGAGAAATCATAAATTTACAATAATTCAATAATGATAAATCTATCATTAGGTTATTTTACATGATTGTGGGATGATGTCATTAATTATGCACTTTTAGACTATATTTAAATTATTACAGTGACATTCATCAATTTATTTAAAATGTGTAGACTAGCCTTATGGTTTTTTCTTTTATCATTCAAATTTTGATTTTCTCTTGAAGTGAGTTTTCTAAATCAACTCCTTGAAATTTCTAAATCATTCATGCCAATTCCTGATTGTGCTCATAAATATTGTTTTGATGAATATTTCTCTAAATTTTTGTAATCGATCATTTTTCAAAATTAATAATTTAGTCTTTTCTATGAATACTTGCCATATTTATAATTAAGGAAAAGTCTTATTTTGATATTATCACAACCACAAATTAAGATAAATATAATTGAGGGTATGGAAAATTGTTTTATAATTTGAGATCAATTAAATCTGTGTAAAATATTATTACGTGTTGATCTTCGATTTAAGAATTTTCTTTCATTCGATTATGATGCTTAGTGAAGTTGTGACATGAAATTAATAATGATTTGCACAAATTAATTTAATCATCAAAGGAAATTAATATTGAGTTTGGTTTCACTTGATTGCTTTTCGTTTTCACTTTTGAGACCTAGATGTTTGGATTTCTTATCACCTCAGCCTTGTACATATTGACTAGATTTTGAGTTGATATCTTGCTTTTTGAAATAATTGGTTTCTTACAAGTCTTCTTTATTTCTTTTGATTATATTTGATTTAGAGGATTTTGTTATGAATGATTTTCTTTTAGGTTTTTCATTTATTTTTGTTTTTCAAAATAAAGATTTGTAATCATTACATCTTGCTCACTTTGTAATTATTCTCACGAAACTTTACAACTTAAACTTTTCATTTTTCCTTTTGTAAATAATGATGAATAAAAGGATTCGACTTATTCAATCTTCTCATCGATTAACTAAATGAGTCCTGAAAGAATGAAGAAATATTTTAATAAATTGAATGATTCTGCAATACTCAAATATTTTCGAAACTTTACATCAATAATAAGTTTATGATACTTTTTGTGAAAATCACCATTTTGACGTACATATTTGTGTCTCCTATTTTCTATTTTATATTGACATTTATTTAAACTTTAAATCTTTATATTCTGGTCAATTTTAATATTAGGATATTTGTCGTTATTTCTTACGTATGCCATAATTTTATGATTTTTACGTTATTTTGTATAGCTCATCATATAGAAAGTAATCATATCTTGAATTTTGATTTTCGAGTTTATTAACCATCTTCGACTCTCAGTTAAAGTTTCGATAAATTTTTAATTTTTCTTTTGGATTTCAATACATACCTTTTGGTTGAATTTTGGATTTGATCGGATTCTAGCTTTTTGAGTGTTTTGGTTCAATTAGTGATTTTGTCTTAAAATTTGTTTGATTGATTGGTTTCAGTAGCGAATTTAATATTCTTCAGCTTTTTTATTTTCTTCTTTGTTTTTAAGGGAGCATTGTAGATAAATAATACTTTGATGGCACACTGCTGGGTGTTCATATGTTTCTCTACTAATCAACCTAATATCTTTAAGGGAAACCATTGTAAGGAGTTTCTTGCCATATCAAATGTTCTTACTGTGACTGAATCACTCCTAGTCTTGAAAGATTTCTTATGAACTTAGCTAATCAGTTAGTTGAACTCACGGTTATTATTCTTGGACTTTATTTTGAGAATGATATCATTAGCTAGGCAAGTTAACTTGTTGGGAAACTTTTCTCTCATAATCTTTATGAATCAATGGCATTAGTCATCTTTAGGCCTTCCATGTTATTATAGGGGTATTATCTGGATTTGTTTCTCATCCATTAGGAATTTTTTTTTTAAAACTAAACTTTGATTGAAGAATAGGAGGTCTCATTACTAGCCGACCTAATCATGATCATCAGCCCTGTCAGGGATAACATCATTTCTGATCACCAAGGTGATGGCTCTTGGTCATAGGATCAAGAGACAGGAGGCCTCATCACGAGCCAGCTTGTTTATCTCTGGCAGTTCTCGTGAATGATGCTATCAATAGCTGGTTACCAAGCCAGGATAGTAGTCTTGAATCAAAGATATATTTAAAAAAAATAAAAAATTATCTTTCAGTTATTTATATTTAATGGATGAGGAACTTATCTAGATATCTTCTTAAGGTATGGAGGACATATCTTTATGCTAGTGTTATTCGATTATCCTTAACTGTTGAGAAATCATTCTTGATAAGGTTTATTTGCTATGCATATATTTCAAACTCATTCATCTTTATGAAGTCTCTGAATAATAGTTGCGATAATTCATTTGATTGTGACAGCACTTTAAGTTTAAACTTTACTATATAGGCTAGTGATGTGAGAATGTCATGTGGTGTGAAAGTTTGATATTTTGAGAAAACCTTGGTTTTGTTTTCCTATATCTATAACCTTTAGCTAAAACATACAGAGATAACTGGTTCACCTAGCATCTCACCATTTGTTGGCACCCCAACAAATCCCCTTGATTTTACAAAAACTCAAGGGACCCCCATTAGAATCTTGTAAATATTTAGCTTTGAGTTTATTTTTCTTTCATCTTGCTTGATTTGGAAAGTGATTTTTTTTTGGCTTTATTTCTTCGATCCTTCATTCTTCGTATTACTTGTTCTTCGGCTTGGTTTCAATTTCTTGAGATTTCACGATTTGGATCACCTTTGTCGTTTCACTTTCTTCGCTCTTTAGTTGATTCATAACACGTATTTGCTCTCATTTGGACTTAGTTGAGTCACTCAAATGTGTTAGTTATTTTGAATTGAATTAATCTGATGTTTCAAATGTCACACCTAATTGTTTATCTTTGAAGCATTGGCACATCAAACATTTCCTATCAAATATTTCAACTCATCTCCAAAAGTTTGGTATATATAAGGTTTGAGGTAAGCTTGCCATGTTTAGGTGAGCAAGACATCAATTTTTATTAATCTTTTATTTTGGCGTTACCATATTTCAATTAGTTACAAATTTGATAATTATTATTAAAATTTGAAAATACCTCAATTACTTTTAATAAAGCTTTTGAGTTATTTTATAATTTTGAAATCTCATTTCAATTTGTGAGTAATATTATTTTTTCCAACGTGCCAAACCAAAATGATTTTTAATGACTTAAACATTCATTCAAAATTCCATGCATAGTATGACTTTATTTCTTTGTATGTAATTTTATATTTATTTGAAATATATATAATTACATCAATATTAAAATAAATAAAATAATATCACAAAGAATTTGATAAACTCTTTGAGAAAAAAACATTATGATTTTGATGCTTTCTCTATTTCATTTTAAATTTTATTATTATTTTTAAATGGAGAAAATAAATCAAAATTATTGCAATAAACTTTTGGTTTCCTTATGTTCGAATTTATATAGGAATATATATATTTATGAAACCAAAAGTATATAAAAAATAATAAAAAAATTCTTTTAAAAAAGATGAGCACTAGTAATTAATGGAATTTGACATCATATATTAGATGAATTTTTCTTATCCTGGAATATTAAAAAGAATCCATTTTGATAAGGTTCTCTCACTTTGATTTTGATATTTTTATAAATATCTGATTAGCCATTTGTGAAATTCTTACAATGCATAGCTATATCATATTTTGGCATTAATATGATATATTTGTTGTATATGACTTTACGTGAGTATGCTTTGATTTCAAGAGGATGAAGTTTGCATGACATTATCATATTATGGTATTGGATTGATAAGTACCAGGACAGTCTTATAATTATGCAGAGTATATTAAAACGCTTACTCATATTTTTTGTTCGATGATAAGATCATTACAATAAATTTCAATCATGATGGTTATGACGTACGGTTTGAAGGTTCTTTGTGGACATTAAAAAACATAATTAAAAATCAATATTATTGCTAAATCAAAGATGATACACATCGAATGTTGGATTCAACTTTATTAAAGTATTTAATTGATTTAAGAACAGTGCGCACATGTGATTATTTTACACAGATTATGGAAGGAGGTATATGGTCATTTATAAATTCTTTTCTTGCGTTACATGACATAGTTTTGACATTTTCGTTACTTGTGGTATTAGCAAGTTTGGAGAATATAAGCATTGAAACTCGAAGTCACAGCATGAAGAAATAGATGCCACGTATTCTTCACTGTGTCACACCATCGAATAATGAAAACAGTTTACATGTCAGCGTATGAAGCAATCTGTCATAAACAGTTAAATGACTAGCAAAGGGATTGAACTATAGCTGACGAATATGCATATCATTGCTAAAATCACTGAATTCAATACCACCAAGATCGCAAGTAGGGATTGATGAAAAGCTAGTAATTGGTTGCATAAATTGTGGAGACTATATCACGGATTTAGATGCCATGAAATCTCAGTTTTTTATTGCCGAGGCCAGCTAGAATCATTGCAACTAGAAAGACACGAACCTGTTGGGTGTAAAATACACGCTATCCTTAAGCAACCTATCGGATTTTGCAGTCAAGGAGTTGCAATTTAAAAACGCCACTTGTGATGCATGTTGAATAAATGACTGCTGAAAATCTGAGATTATGGACCCCGTTGGGAGAAGGATTTGACTCAACAGTTATGAATTTAATCACAGTTGGAGGTATTTCCAGATTCCACGAGGTCGTTACCACAGGAGAACACGTTTTGTTACTTTTCAGTTGCTTCAAATGCGAAAATCCCGAGAGTTGTTGATCTATCTGGAAAATTTGTTAAAAAAATTTGCGGTTTGAAGGGCAGAGTTCATGAATCAAAGATATCATAAGAAGGATTAACAGTAATGATGGTGAAAGTGTATCGGGATAATTTCGAAGAAGGTAGTTCTCCAAACAAAAGCAATTACGCTAATTGAAAAATCATTGAATCTAGAACCCGAGCTTATAGCAACAATATTTATCAGTTCAACAGTAATTGCATCAGAAAATGAGATCCCAGAGTAAAAGATCAACTCGTGAAAGAAACTACCAGTCACATTAAAGTACTACGGAGATTGAAATGTGGTGTGCTCAATAAAGGGAAGATTTCTTTTCTTTTCTCTCTTAACTTTAACCTTTGAAGTTATTTACGTTTTGCTTTATATTCTCTCATTAATTTTGATGTGCAGGTTTATGAAGGTGAAGATTGCATAGGCAACGGTTGAATTTCAGAAAGAAAAGAACTCATAAAATATTGCTGAAAAATCGAGCAGAAGATCAAGCATTCTTTTCTGTCAACTTAGATAGAAATAAAGATTGGTGGATGAACAGAAGATTGCCGGATTCCCGTCGTTTTTCAGGAGAGGATTTTCTGCAGTGAACTACGGGAAAAATAGGATGAAATAGCAAAATCCAAAACATGGGTTTTGTCCAGAAGATCCCCATTTAGCAGACGTGTGTGAAATATGCTGAAAAAAGTGAATGATTTGGGAGATTTTCGGGGTGCTCTGGACATGTTTTTCATAAGTGTGGCCAACTACGAAATTTAGCTGAGTTTCTGTTGGGAATTGGTTTATTCAAACAACAAATTTCTGTTTGCAAAAGGAGGAGGGGTGGGGTCTCTGTAAATTAGAGGGAACTTTTATTCTCTGAAATTCTATTTCTATTTGATAAACTTTGATATCTGCAAATAGAGGGGAGACGTTGCTGCTGCCAAAGAGAGGGGGAATCGATGGAGCTGAAGATAACTTTGATTTCTGAAGACTCTATTGCACTTCTCTGCTAGGAGAAATGGAAACCCTTGTTCCCGGATGGAGTGTTGGAAGAAATCATACTTGAAGTATAATTTTGTTGCTAGTGTTATTTCATTCCTGAAGTTGAATCTTTGGAGGTGAATACAACTGGACATCTACAGACTGATACCATTACTGGTATTTTTGTTTTGGATATATTATATACTTCTGCATCTTATCTTCTATCTTAAGATTAACACATTATGCTTTGATATATTTGTGTTTAATTACAATTTGCACTTTATCAATTCAATATCGCATTTTGAACAAATATATCGTTATGATTCTGTTTATTAGTATTTTTACTTATAAACTTAAGATATAATGATATACTCTTCGGTCTGTTAAAAATATCATTTGTATGTTAACAGTGATTTTATAGTAGACATTATCTTTAAGTTCAAATAGCTATGTTGATAATTAATTATTAATTAATTTCAGAAAGTTTAGATAACTGTTTATCGTCAGTTGTTTCTTCGATTCTGTTGTTATATAATAGTGTGACTTATTATTCATAATTTAAATGTTTTTATTTAAATTGTGCTTGTAGTCTTTCTGTTTATCTTTTATTGATTAATAATTAATCTAGTCTTTAGAAATGCTCTCAGCTGAGATAGGACATATAGAATAGTTTAGATTAAGTTTTATTTTAGTACATTCAATTTAACAGCTGTTAAATCAATTTATAGAATTTTAATGTACTTTTACAAATCTTTATATTCATAAAACTCTATAAAAATTGAAGTCTTTCCTTAAGAAAGCAATCATTAGATAGTTTAGATAGTTAAAACTAATTATAGGATTTGTTTAAGTAGAAATAACATTAAAATAGGTTAGATTTTGCTGATTTTAATTTCTCCTTAAGAGAAAAATCAGCTGGTAGCAGGACCACAACCTGCGAGGTTTTGTTAATTCAAACACATCGGACGCTACTTTAAGATGATTGTGTGGACAAAACCTCCTTATTGGCCTAGTTCAGAAAAACAGGCCAACAGGTCCTTCACACTCCATTGGATGTCCTTGATCCTTTGTTACCTTTTATTCATCCTCTTGTTCCTCTGCTTCATTCTCCTCTTTTTCCACTACTTGATAATATTTTTTTGTTCCTTTTGAATTAGGACTATACAGTCCAATTAAATCCATTCAGTTATTTGTTGTTTATACCTATGTTGCACACATTTATTCTATGTGGTATCTTTGAGTACGAGTATTCTATATGGATATAAGCTTATCCATAAGTAATGTTACACTGCATAGGTACTATATAGGTCATTCATTAGGATCTATGTGAAAATTAAAGGGAGGGGATGACTAGGCAACTATTTTTTCATACAATGAAAATTTATCTATAAATTTTGTTTGTTATAGGAAGACTAGTTGATTTCCAAATTCTTCCAGCTGTAATGGTCATACTCTCAATTATTTTAGCAGTCTTGTCAAGCTTGAGATGAATGAATATAGTAGGCACCTTTCAATACTTAGGGTTAGTCAATTTGTGCATGTATAAGGAGGATGATCACATTGCATAGGAACTCTATAGGCTATTCATTAGGTTCTATAGGAAAGCGTTGGAAGGTGGGGATGACAAATAGATTATTTTCTCATATAATGAAAATTTTACTAGAAAACATTTCAGTTTGAGTAGTTGTGGTTAATCTCAAAAATCCTGCTAACTCATACTGGCCTCTCATTTTTTGTAGGATCTTGTCAAATCTAAGATTTAGAAATAGGAAGGTTAAAGGTATAATGTTAGGAAAACCATGTGACATGTGCCATATTACTTATTTCTAACAAAGAGGGATGAAAATAGTTTCAATGACCAAATATTTGATGCCATAAATCTCTTGTTACATTCATCAACCTCTAATAGTTGTCGACAAATTGTTGTTGATACAAAATTTGTATAAGGCACCTTTCATAATACCTTTTGGAAACTACTTTCTAATCGTCCAATTTGTCTATTATAAGACATCTACCTTTGTCAAACTCAATTATGTAATCCTGCTTTGCAATTAAACTTATAGATATCAATGTTTTTCTTTAAAACCATTTCAAAGAGCACATTACCTACATTTTTACATTAACATTCTATGTCTTTATGCAATCATGCCTTACCTATGGCTTTCATCGCTAATCAAGAATTTGTCAAAAAAATAATGAGATTCAAAATTTTCAAGCTGTGGGTACCATTCACAGAATGTGAGAAAGTGCCTAGAGGGTTTCCATAAAGAAGTTTTCCATGGAGTATATGTATAATTTTAAAATCTTCATAAATAGTAGAAAATTTTTGCAATTTTTCATAAACATAGCTGTTATTGTTTTGTTGTGTTTTCTGTTATTCTCTTCATTTTATTTTTATACTTGTGGGTTAGTACCATGCCACTTACGAATTTTAGAACACAAGAAAAATAACTTGCTTGTTGTTTTCCTGAAATTTTTCGTAGAAGAAACTACTAGGAAATATATTTGGAGAGTTTCTGGGTGTTTTGTACCATTTTATGTGTTGAAAATGCTTATGGTATTGAAATTGGGGGGTGTGGAACAAATTTTATATTAGTTTCTATACTGAAAATATATATGGTATTGAAACATGGGGGTGATGCCCAAGTTATGGAAATATGGTTTCACCACTATTTGAAAGTGTTGAGAATTTATTTCAACTGGCCAACTCATATTTCAAAGAACCATCTTTTCTAGGTTTCAAGAGACTTATATTGATTTTTTTTCTTGAGAATTTTGCTCACTGATTTTTTCTAGGCTACCATTATTTCGATTCATCGAAATTCTATTAGAACTTAGAATGATCAAATTTTGTTTGTTTGTAATTTCTTATTTAATAAGCTTATGATATACATGAAGTTTGTTCTTCTATTTCTTATTCCTTTTTGTGTATGTGCCATTCATGACATTTTGAGTTGGAATTTGGAGAGATATTTAGTCTTATGGATAATGATTACTGATTATACTATATCACTAAGGAAGATTACTCTAGTAAACATGTGTGAAGATGTATCATAATTGTACTTTGTCAGTTATGTACTTTCGTACACATTTGTTCTTTGTATTTCCTCCTTTAGGCTTTGGGTTCCTTAATCCAAATTAATCACTTACCATCTTTATTGTATTTTATTGAAGAGTTGGATTACTTTGATCTCTCAACCTCTAGTTTTTCACTTTATATATAGCTATGTTGCATGGTGGGGGGAAATAGGTATGCATAAAAAACATGACCCCTAAATTTTGGAAATGGGGAAATATAGTATACTATTAACAAATTACACACACACACACACACACATATACACACTTGATGACACACCTTTTTCAAAAATGTGTTCTCCCTTTCTTTCCATCTTTTAAGCATAACTGTACTCATTCCCATACTTTTATCGCTCATTTTGTTCTACTACACTTTTTCAAACACCAACACTAACTCCCCCTTCCTAAAAAAGGCATTCCATCACTCTTGGGTAAGAGTCCTTGTAGGTATCATGATAGAGCTTGCAATACCCTTCCCATGAACCCCCACTAGGAATTTGTGCAATATTATTAACATACTTCCATAGAGGATGCTAGTATTTATGCTTGTTCAAGTCAAAATTTTGAGGATAAGAAAAATTATGGTGAGAATCTATTGATGTTGCAAAAGAAGAAAGTAATCTACATAAAACCCTAATACCATGAAAACACTTTTGTTGAGATAAAGATAAAAGAGTAAGCCTAAAAGAAAGAAAGTTTCTTTCCTAAGACAATGAAGCGTGGACCAATACTCTTGTTTTCCAAAACATTCATAAAACACTTACTATAGCTAGCTTCAACAAAGAAAAACTGAAAATCCTTCCTTACTATAACTACCCAAAAATTCGAAATTTCTTGCATGTTGTAACTATTAAAACACAAGGAAAATTCCTTGCTTGTTTTTTTTGTAGCTATAGATGAAGAGTCTCCTTCAAAAAAATGCTTGTTGTTTGTGCGTGAAACCTCTTTTCCCAAATGCACTAAGAAATAATGAGAGGGGAATATTTTTTATAGAACAAACATAGGATTTTAGGGATTTCTAGAAGTTTCATGAATGCCAAATTAGGTTGAATGTTAGTTTAATGGATTTGGGAAGGTCCCTATGGTGAACTCCCTAGTCAAAATGCATGCACAACTATTTGAAATGCACCTCGAAACATTAGTCAAAATCCACTTAGTGTTTCAAATGGTGTTTCCATATTGTGAAATGCCATTTGAAAAGTTTCAAAGTGTTTGTAATGTGTTTCTTATACATTTGAGTGTTTTGGAATTTCAACCTGAAATGGGGCCTAAGCCAATGTTTCATGTAACCTATATCTATATAGGTAAAATACAAATGAGTGTATAACATATACATAGTTCCAACAATATTCTTCTCTCACATTTCCATAGTTGTATTTGTATGTTTTGCTTTCATGTTAGTATCTTTGTTGGCATTGTGATCATATCAATTAGTGTCACATATTTTAATATTAGGGCTTCCCAAGAGCTTTGTCATTCTGGTTTCCTTTTGGATTTTATTTGTACTCTAAATCTTTCTTCAATATCTCTTCAAGCTGTTTGAGCATATAGTTTTGACAATCTTGAATCTTCTTCTCCCATTCTTACATACTTTTCCTCTTTTGCTTTGATTTTATATTAAGATATTTCCATTGTTAGTATTGTGCTCATCTAAATTAGTCTCATAGCCTTAATATTATCCTTATGGATTCTCAAGAGATTTTCCATTATGATCTCCTTCATGTTTTTCTTCGTACTTGAGATATTTCTTAAATCTCTCTTTAAGTGGTTTTAGTAACAAACATAACCCATTTTTTTCTTTCAAATTGCTCCTCATTTCTGTCTTACCATAGTTTATTTCCATGCTATTCTACATTCTTAAAATCAACAAAACGACAATAAAATTGATGATTTTGACACTTGTAACTATCTCACAAAAAGGTACCATTCCACTGATTCAACTTGGGAAAGGTCCCATACTCATGATTTTTTCTATGAAGATCCTATTTCATGCATATAACCCATACAATACTGTATTAAATTGCAAAAAAATACATGTTCAACCATTTCTTGTGTCCTATATCTCCTTGAAAAACCTCTAGTGACTACAACCTTGGATAAATATTTAGTTGAAACTTGAACATACAGTGGAAACAATTCCTCTTGGAAACCCATACTACAGTTACACAATGGCAATTTTTTGAAAGAAAACATGATGTAGGAAATGATGAGTATGCTTCAATAGATGCACAACCACTAAAAAACAGGTCCAAACAAAACCTTAACCTAAACCCACTATTCACTAGGTTTTTTCTATTGTTCAATAGTTTTTCAAGTTGGGCATGAAATTATATGTGCCCAAGTTGATGAGGCTTTCAATGGTCACAAGATTTACTCTTGGATACACAGTATGGAATCTTATTTCAAGCATGGTCAATGCTGATAGAGGCCAATACAATTCTAGGTGTCGAAGTTCATATGGAGGGTTGGGTCCTCGCATGGTGTAGACCACACACTACAAATTACAATTAGCAACTAACCTCTAATTCAATATATTTGTGAGGAATTCAAGGATGTTTTCCACAAGTAGTTCTACACCTTATGTTACAAGGATGTGTTGTTTGCAAAGTGTCTCCAATTTCAATCCATCTTGGGACAAATTGTATGGCAAGTGATTTAGTTCTTCAACAAAATGTCGATAAAGATAGAGGTAATAGAGTCTAAAGATACTCTTATATATCAAGTTTATTTTTGGCTTATTATCTTAACTCTAGGAGGAACCCAAATATTTTCTTGTTACATTCTTTCTAGCTTTAAATATCGAATCTAAGTTATTGAAATCTAATCCTCTTATCCAAAAGACATTTTCTTTTGTCCCTTCTTAGCTTTCTAACACTTCAATGATGGATAGAATATAGGTTCTCCTAGTTCCACTCCTATTGTTGGGACATAGAATTGGAAGTGGTGTTCATACCATAAGAAATATTGACACTTGGGTGATGTGAGTCAATTGTGATTGCCAATAAGTGCCATGCCTTTTTTGATGGGAAATAAATTTAGGTAGGTACAAATGTAGAGGCAACCAACCCCTAGTTTAAAAATCTACATCTAATGTTGACGTCCATATACTACACAAACAATCATATAGATGCTTTGTTCACTTAAAATTCTTAGAGTACGCATCTAGTCTGGACAATGGTATCCAGAAGAATGTATGATCCCAACCATTGTTCGTAGAAACGAACTGGAAATGACACCTTGTCCTAGGCCATATATGATTGGATGGGTCAACTCCAAACAACCTACCGTAATCACTTGAAAGTGCACCAAATTTTCCATTGGACCCTTTTGTGACACTGTGGAGTGTGATTTCACTCCTCAATAGTTTGGACCTAATCCTGGGATAGGTAGTACCCTTATGGTAGACATGCAAAATATGGTTTCTACTTCAACACCTACAAGTTGCACACATAGGGTAAGACAAACAAACTCTCCACTTATTAATCTATTCCACTTGCACTCTTTGGTAGACCAATGGTTAAGTAAGTCATTCTCAATGATTCACATCATTGTGTGTTGTTTGATAAGTTAAGGAGGACAACAAAGGGAAGTTGCCTCCCTCTAATATAAAAAAATTCAATGATTCATACAAAATGTGTTTGAAACTCCTAATGGTTTTCCCTTCCCTCAAGTAAATATGACATACCATTGAGCTTATTCTTAGCTTATCTCTGCCATATTTTCTTGCATACTACATTGTAAAGAGAGTGCAATAATTGAGCAATATATTGCACAATGTTTGGAGGATGGAAAAATAAGGCATAGTATATCCCCTTGTGGTTCTTGGAATTTGGTGGTACCCATGAAAGAGTAGTATGGGCGGCGAATCTACATTAACTATAGAGCTCTCAATAAGGTCATTATTAATAATTACTTCCCTCTTCCTTAGATTGAGGACCTTCATGATTAACTGAAAAGGGACAAGTACTTCACCAAACTAAAACTAATTTGAATTTATCACCAAATTCATATGTAACCTATATATGTATGGACAAAAAATTTAAAGGTGAATTTGGTCTCTATGCGTGGTTGGTTATGCTCTTCCACCTCACCAATTCCCTCGCAACCTTCAAGTGAAGCATAACATCTTTTAATGAATTATCAGTAAGTATTTTGTTGTTTACTTAAATCACCTTTTGGTTCTCAAGAGAATTTGTTTGGATCCCTTACAATATGTGAAACAAATTTGGACCTTTTACATGAAAATTTTTAGAAGTTATTATTTATCCAAACTTATGTTCCAACTGTTGATGTAATTGTAACTTTGGAATGTATTCACTTGTATTTCTTATCTATTGTAACCCGATGTTTATTCTGGGATGTTATTATGTCATGTCATGCTCCGATGTTCTGATCGAGAAGATCTATAATGTAAACAAGTCATGTCAAGTCATTGTGGGTAACCCTCCTATTGTCTAAGGGTTAAAGTCCCCGTAGTTCCGGGGCACTAGGGTTATTAGAATCTCCTAGAGAGGTCAGCCCTAGTAGGGTTTTAGTCATGCTGGGATTAGTATAAATAGAGAGCTGGAATCTATATTTAGTACACATCACAAACACACTCAAGTGTAGCACATAGTTGAGGAAGGAGAAGACATTGGGGCTAGACAAGAAGAAGGTTACTATTGTCAGGAGATCATCTTATTGTTTTGGGGTTTTACCTTTTGTGCTGATTCTATCTTTGAGGAAGTTACAGGGTTTTCTCCATTTATGGTTTCCCCGAGGAAAAACACTGTGTTCATTGTCTCTTGTGTTTGATTGCTGTACTTGTTGTTCTCTTAGTTAAAGATCCTAACATAATGCTAGCTTGAATGTTGAAAAACTAAAATGGTATCAGAGCTAACCTTACAAGAAGACACTGTGCAGCTATGGGAACTAGGGATTCCTACTTTGTGGATCTCTCTCCACAGATTTTCAGTAAAAGAAGGTTGGAATAACTCTCCTCCCTAGGGTGCATCTTTTTGTCGAAGCAGAATCTAATTTTGAGGTTTTTCAGTTTTGGACCCGACACTACTGCCGAAAATTAGGGCTTTTCACAGAAGAGGAATTTTTCAGTGAGCCCAGGATTGGATTGATCTCCTCCCCAAAATCGAAGTTAGGGATCAATTTCAAAGCATTTGGTTGGACAGAACTTCAGAAAAGCAAAACCCTAATTTGCTCCTGAATTAGCTCTGCAAGATTTCAGCTCAAAATTCAGATCCGACATCTTGACCTGGTAAGATCTAAAATATTTTGTATTTCCATTTGAGGTTCTCAGTTAAGATGTCTCATCATACCAAGCTTGATGAAAATATTGAGGAAGCTGATAACTTCTGAGCTTGGAAGTATAGGATCTCCCTGGTCCTGGAAGAGAATGAGTTGGACTCCTACATCCATGAGGAGGTTCCAGTTCCAGAGGGAGATGAGGCTAAGGCCTTGCATAAGAAGAAGTTGGTTATGGCAAAGAGAATCATTGCTGATTCTATCAAGGATCATCTCATACCACAGGTGTCCTCCCTAAAGACACCTAAAGCTATGTTTGATGCCCTAACCAAATTGTTTGAAGGGAAGAACATAAACTAGAAGATGACTCTGAGAAACTAACTGAAGAATGTGAAGATTCAGAATGCAGAAACAATCCAGTCTTACTTCACAAGAGTTTCTCAGATGAAGGAAAAACTAGAAGCAGTAGATGAAGAAGTGGAAATGCAGAGATTATGATGACTACCTTGAATGGTCTCCCTAGATCATGGGACTCTTTTATTCAAGGGATATGTGCTAGGAAGAAATTAGTCAAGTTCAGCAGACTATGGGAAGAGTGCTCTCAAGAAGAAGCTTGGATAGTAGCTCGAGAAGAAAAGATGGGAAGTGAAGATCAAGCTCTCATGGTACACTCCAAGTCAACCAAAAGAAGATCTCATCACTCCAGAGGTAAGCACTCTCACAAAGATAACACTAGAAAAGATTTGTCTAGGATCATATGCTATACATGTGATGAAGCAGGACATTATGAAAGAAATTTTCCTAAGAAACAGAATAAGAAAAGGAGCAATAAAAGAAGACGTCATGCTCATGCTGTAGAGGATGATGAACCATCCAAGAAAAGAACCAGATATGAAAGTGAAGATTCTTCAAGCGAGGATGAATATGTTTTGATTTCTTCTCTCACAGGAAACATTACTCATGGAAGCAATGATTGGCTTATAGACAGCAGGGCTTCCAAACATATGACTGGATTCAAGGAATCCTTTGTGAGACTGTCAAAACATGAATCACCTCACAAGGTGAAGCTAGGAGATGACTACCAATATCCAATAAAAGGTAGTGGGGAATCTTCCTATAAACTAGATTCTGGAAAGTCTCTGACAATGAAGGAAGTATTGTTTGTGCCAGGACTCAAGAAGAACCTCCTCTCCATATCCGCATTAGATGCAAAAGGAATGCGGGTTGCATTCATAGATGGTCAAGTCATCATGTGGCCAAAAGAAAAGACTATCGATGATGCGGTGGTGATTGGAGAACAAGAAGGAGGATTGTACAAACTAAAGGGCCATCCAGAACAAGCGTTGGTCCATGACACAGTAGAGCCAAGTGAACTTTGGCATAGAAGGCTTGCACATGTGCATTATAGAGCACTACCTATTGCAAGAAAAGTTGTTGAAGGTCCTCCATAAATTAAAGTAAAACATGACGGGGTCTACAAGGGATGTGCGAAAGGAAAGAATACAAAGAAGACATTTCCAAGCAGCGAAATCAAAGCAAAAAGAATATTGGAAATCATCCACTCCGATGTATGCGGTCCTATTTCATCAAAATCACTAAGCGGGTATGCATATTATGTTTCTTTTATTGATGATTTTTCTAGGAAGACATGGGTTTACTTCATGAAGAACAAAGATGAAGTATTCATAAAGTTCAAGGAATTCAAAGCCTTGATCGAGAACCACACTAAAAAGAAGATCAAGACATTTCGATCAGATAGTGGCGAATAATTCACTTCAAATGAATTCAAAGAGATATGCAAAGAATCAGGGATTAAGAGGGAGTTGTCCACTCCTTATAATCCACAACATAATGGGATTGCAGAAAGGAAGAATAGAACTATCATGGAAGCCACAAGAGAAATGTTTCATGATCAAGATATTCCTATACATCTTTGGGCAGAAGCTTCCAGAACAACGGTGTATGTACAGAACCGTACTCCACATAGAGTACTTGAGAACAAGACTCCTGAAGAAGTCTTCTTCGGCAAGAAACCAGAAGTCAGCCATCTCAGAATATTCGGCTATCCTGTGTACGTCCACATTCCAAAAGAGAAGAGAACAAAATTATATCCTTCAGGAAAGAAGGGTATATTTGTGGGATACTCTAAAAGCTCGAAGGCTTACAGAATATATTTCCCAAGATTCAAGAAGATTGACATCAGCAGGGATGTGACATTTGATGAAGACATAGATTACAACAAATCCAGAAAGAGACCTGTTGAAGAACCTGAAGAAGCAGAAGCACCCAGAATTCATGATACAACCATGAATGAAGAAGCTCAAGAAGAAGATCGAGAATTTGAAGAACCACAAAGACCTATAGATCCACCTCTGGAGAAAAATCCTCATAAGAGGAAACCTGCTTGGGTACGAGAACTTATCCAAGGTGCGGAAAGATATGGGGCTCCAGAAGAGAATCACAGAGAAAGAAAGAGGACCAGATCCTGCTCTGGGTATGTAGCTTTACTATGTGATTTCATTGTTAAAGAACCTTCCAGTTATGAAGAAGCGGTAGAATGTAAAGAATGGAAGGATGCTATGATTGAATAATACCAATTGATCATGAAGAATGATGTTTGGGATGTTGTCCGAAGACCAGATAGGAAGTCAGTTGTAACTTCCAAATGGATCTACAAGATCAAACATGCTGCAGATGGTAGTATTGAAAAATATAAGGCAATATTTGTGGTTCGGGGTTTCTCTCAGAAAGAAGGAATAGATTATGAAGAAACCTTTGCACCTGTAGCCAGATACACTTCCATTAGATCAGTACTTGCTCTGGCTGCAGTGATGAAATGGAAGATACACCAGATGGATGTCAAGACTACTTTCTTAAATGGTGTAGTGGAAGAGGAAGTGTATGTAGAACAACCACTCGGTTTTGAGACACATGACAGGGAGTCTCATGTCTGCAGATTGAAGAAAGCCCTGTACGATTTGAAACAGGCACCCAGGACATGGTATGACAGAATTGACAGATTTCTATCTAATTTGGGATTTACCAAGAGTAAAGCAGATTCCAACCTTTACTACAAGGTTGAAGATGGCAACCTAGTGATGCCTCTACTGTATGTAGAGGATCTGTTTGTGACAGGTATGGATTTGTTGATTACTAATCTGAAGAGAAAGCTTGCTGCTGAGTTTTAAATGAAGGACTTGGGTATGATGCATTATTTTCTAGGTATGGAGGTGTGGTAGAATGCGGATGGAATCTTCCTTGGACAAGGGAAGTATGCAGTAGAGATCTTGAAGAGGTTTGGGATGATGGACTGCAAGGCTATGGCCACACCTATGGCATCAAACCTGAAGCTATTAAGCGATGCTTCATCAGAGTCGATTAATGCTACGATGTATCATCAGATGATTGGGTCCTTGATGTACCTAACGAACATGAGACCAGACATTTGCTTTTCCGTGAACACCTTGAGCCAGTTCTTGACAGATCCGAGAAATGTTCACTTGATTGCTGCAAAGCATATTCTGAGGTACTTAAGGGGTACGGTTGATTATGTGCTCAAGTACGATGTGAATCAGAAGATTAACTTGGAAGGTTATGTTGATTCAGGTTAGGCAGGCAGTTCCATCAATAGGAAGAGCACTTCAAGGTGTTGCTTCAGTATGGGATTAGGTGTGATTTCTTGGTTTAGCAGGAAGCAATCCTGTGTGGCACTGAGTATAGCTAAAGTAGAGTATGTCACAACTTGTTCAACTAGTTGTGAGGCAGTATGGCTGAGGAAGCTACTGTCTGATTTATTTGATCTCCAGTTGGATGCTACTTGTATACATTGTGACAACTAGATTTGTGTGAAGTTGTCAGAGAATCCAGTGTTCCATGACAAGTTGAAGCATATCGAGATCAAGTATCACTATATTAGGGATATGGTGCAGAGGGGAGCAGTGAAGCTCCAGTATGTTGTGACAGATGATCAGATAGCTGATGTGTTGATGAAGCCATTGGCCATAGTGAAGTTTGAGTACTTCAGGGAGAAGCTTGGTGTTCTCCAGATCAAGGTCCCTTCCAAGGGGAAGTGACAAGTCCGGAAGCCATTCTGATGAGCAGGTTAGATGTAAGGGTTGAGCCATTCTGTCATGGTTAAAGGATTAGGTTCCTGCCATGTCAGATATGAGTGCTGGAAATTTTGATGAGTAGGTCAGATGTAAGGGCAACTGCCACTCTCTGGGATAGTGGAGGCACTTGGTCCGTTACCAGGTAGCTCAGTCTGGGACTGGGGGCCATTCTAACGAGGGTGTAGGATTTGGTTCCTACTAGGTCAGATGTGAGTGCAGGCCATTTTGATGAGGGTGTAGGACTTGGTTCTTACCATATCATATATAAAGGGAAATTTCCATTATCCGAGAGAATGGAGGCACCTGGTCCATTACCAGGTAGCTCAGTCTGGGACTGGGGGCCATTCTGACGAGGGTGTAGGATTTGGTTCCTAGAAGGTCATATGTGAGTGCATGCCTTTCTGACAAGGGTGTAGGATTTGGTTCCTACCAGGTCAGATGTAAGTGCTGAAGCCTTTTCACAGATGATAGTGATGTCCTATCATGCTGGTGAATGTGAGTGCTGGGCCTTTCTGATGTGATTGTAGGCTCCTACATGATCAGATGTGAGTGCTGGGCATGCCTTTTTGATGAGTAGGTCAGATGTAAGTGCTGGGTGGGCCATTTTGATGAGTAGGTCAGATATAAGCGTTGAAGAAGACCTACATGGTGGCTAGGCCTACAACTAGCATGAAAGAAGTCCAGCTCTGTAGAACTTCTTGTGATGAGAAGAATCATGAGATAGCACATATGATGATGACCAGAGGAGATCCAGATCCAGTTATGATGACTCCGAGAGATCCAGATCGAGTAATGATCCATATACATCAATGATGATCCAGATCGAGTGATGATCCAAATCCGGTGATGATGTCTAGTGATGATCTAGATCCAGTGATGATCCAGATCTAGTGATGATGTCCAGTGATGATGATCTAGATCCAGAACTGAAGATGGCATGAAGATAAAGATAACTTGAAGACAAAGATGACTTGGAGATGCAGATGATGAGAAGATCTAGAGAAGAAGACCAGTGATGAAAATTGTGTCGAGAGAATACCTTCCTAGTTAAGAGGGAGTGTTGATGTAATTGTAACTTCGGAATGTATTCACTTGTATTTCTTATCTATTGTAACCAGATGTTTATTCCAGGATGTTATTATGTCATGTCATGCCTCAATGTTCCGATCGGGAAGATCTATAATGTAAACAAGTCATTTCAAGTCATTTTGGGTAACCCCACCTATTGTCTAAGGGTTAAATTCCCCGCAGTTCTGGGGCTCTAGGGTTATTAGACTCTCCTAGAGAGGTCGGCCCTAGTAGGGTTTTAGTCATGCCAGGATTAGTATAAATAGAGAGCTGGACTCTCTATTTAGTACACATCATAAACACACTCAAGTGTAGCGCATAGTTGAGGATGGAGAAGGCACTAGGGCTAGACAAGAAGAAGGTTACTGCTGTCGGGAGATCATCTTACTGTTTTGGGGTTTTACCTTTTGTGCTGATTCTATCTTTGAGGAAGTTGCAGGGTTTTCTCCATTTATGGTTTCCCCGAGGAAAAACACTATGTTCATTGTCTCTTGTGTTTGATTGATGTACTTGTTGTTCTCTTAGTTAAAGATCCTAACATAATGCTAGCTTGAATGTTGAAAAACTAACACCAACACCTAGGTTTAGTGATCGATGATATGGGTTCATATTCACATAGATTTGACTAAAGTTTAGGTTTTGAAGAACTGGTCTACACATACCAACGCTATAGAACTCAAGTTATTCTTGCGAGGCATGAATTTCTACAGGAAATGCATCTATCATTACTCCTATATTGCTTAGCCGCTCAATTGGGATATCATTCACAAGACTCCTCATTGGACTTCTGAAGTAGAATGAAAAATTTAGATGTTGAAGGATGCTCTTTTCCTTAGTGCTTGTTGTCCTAAGACACCATCACACGAGACATATTCTCTAGGAATTGCAAGAAAACCCCTCACGTGTGGCTTCTACACTAGAGGAAATTCTTCCAAGTGACCCCAAACTTTCCAGGATGTTGGTCGTTGCATTCACATTTAGGTACAGTTTCAATAAATGAAGTTTTAAGGCCCTTTTTTTATTGTTGTTCATTCCCATAATGCGATATTACTGTTGTTTATTGTTATTTTTATGCACATGAGGCTAAAAAAAGGATGAAAAATACACAAGAATTCCTAGGATTGAGGATTAAGGGATAATTATTGTTGCTGTAAGATAGAGGATTTCCTATAACTTCCCTTTTAAGGAGGTGTACCACTGTCATGTCTACCTAGAATTTTTGTTTCACAACAGGTATGAGATTTAGGGTTGTTTAAGTGCCCATACATGCCTAGACTATTGTTTCTTATTCATAGAAAGGTACATGATGCTCAAAATTGTCCTCAAAACTCACCATAATTCATAGTGATTTCTTTGTTAGTCTAAACAAGGCAGAAAACACACCCAGAACTTGCCTAAAATAGGTCTAGACATGGATTTTGGGTTCCCTTAGCGCTGTAATGTTCCCAAAAATATCCATAAAAACACCCATACTCACTAAACTTGCTCGCTTCTTGCTAATATTGTCCATAATCAACACAAGATACTCATATTGAGGTTTTAGGCCTCTTCTCATCCTATCTTATCATGAAAAGTGCCCAAAATGATCTCTAAAAAAACCCTGTTGAAAACTCTATCTGGTGATTCCATTTTCCCTTATTCTTAACTTCTTCAAATATGAAAGTGTACATTGGAATACCTTAAAACCAATAAGATAATGTATGGAGTTTCCAAGATACTCCTTCACAACGTTTTCTATTTTAGGTCTATTCACACCTTTTTCTTATGATGAAAATCCCTTATAATGATCTCTAAAATCCTAGTGAACACCCTATACAGATAGGGGGATAGTCATCTTGGAAAAACTATGGAAGAAGGTAGTCATTTTGATAACTTTCACTATGAATCAACTATTTCATTTAAGTGGTAGCCACTGAGCCCTATTCTCTCGTCAAATTTGAGATGGTGTTTATGTTGTTCCTTGATTATAAAATCTATGGAAGAACTTTGTATTATTTCCACCCTTTACCAATCGTAAGGCTCTACATGTGTAGTCTCCACTGAGTTTTGTTTCTTTTAGTATCTACCTCTTTTTTCTCCATAGTGTTACAAAGAAAATTCTCCTATGGCTCGGGGTGGACCACAACATAATGACACCAAAAATCAAATCCATTCTCAAGCATGCTAGATAAATTAAAGAAACTAACCACTAAGGGATAAGAACCTTACCTCAACGAGATGTTTGAAGATGACCAACATTGAGCTCTCGATCATAAGCTTATCCCTACAATTTTCCCTTAACAACAAATAGATATACAAGCATAATATATTAAGTGTTAACATTCAATCTAGTATATTCCATTTAAACATGTATAAATCAACTACACCCATCGATAGAAATATACATAATTGCACATGAAATTTGGAAGAGAAATGGATATTTGTATTAATATAAAACAAATATACAATGTGAAAGCCTATGTCAGAGCTGAGAAACTAATTCCCTCCACTTGGGCCTCCACCACTTCAATCCTCCATAATAAGGAAAGCTCATAGAGACAATGTCAAGCTTGGGACATGAACACAAATGGTTCTATCAACAAGGACAAAGGGATGCAACCTCAAGCATATAACAATGGGGAATTTTTTTATTATAGTCTCTTTACTCTCCAAGTTTCTCCTCTTCTAATGCTTCACAATGGGACAATAAATAGCCCTCCAATGGGAAACATAGGGTCAAATTAGAGCATTTCTCGGCATATGGAAGGCCAAGGATCAAGGTATTCGTTACTTGATGGGGGCAAATACAAATATTTTTTTTGAGCACAAAAACATTCCACTGATGGCTGCAAGTCTCAAGGCACTCAACGGATTGTAGATCCCAATTCCAGAATAAATTATCTGAAGTTGATGGAATGGAATCCACTGGAAGGAGGAATTAGGGAATCCCCCATAAACCAACATGAGGTACACAACAAGGATGGATAATTTGGAAGAACTCGGGTGAACAATATGTACATGAACCGGTAACCATGTGCATCTCTCATGCATACTAGATGGAATTAGCAAGTGAAAGAGACCCTTTGAATAGTATCCAATGATGAAAAATACCTACAGAGACAAGGAAAACACCAATAGGGTCCAATGGAATCCAAGACATGACATGAATCCCATTGCTTGAATAGATTTCTTGTCGTCGAACACGATGGAAACCAATTAGTAAATGACCAATGATGATATGTCATTCGTTGAATTCAAGGTCACCTACCAATGATGACAGTAGGCTCAGGGTTCCAGGTAGGACCACATCTCTATGATGTATCAGGAATGGCCAACATGCATAGCCAAGATAACTGAGGAATGCCCGAATCAGGATAAGTACTTCCTTTGAACAAGAGCATGAGGTAGATGGAGACACTTAGGCAACATAGACTCAATGTACAACCTGGGACAACTTTCGGACACAAGAGGCATCAACAAAGGCTCCATAGTGATTGGAAGCTTAACCATTCGGTGGAGAAATATCTAAATAATAAGTACATCTCATAAGGTCATGATAGAAACCTAACACATGATGAATAGACTCATGAACTGTGCTATATTCGAAGACGACATGACAATTGGCAATAAGAGAATATCATTTCCCATATGTCTTTTTATGTTTTTGGAATTTTTTTTGGTATTTTTCATATTAGAAATCTTGAAAAAGAACAAAATATGCTTGTAGTACAATAAAGAGGAAACAAGTGTCATGGGAAATCTAACTAGTTCCAGGAGTGGAACATACATATGCTTAATGAAAGGAGGCAGATGCAATATAAGGACACTCAGGGGAATGTTCCCTCTCGGATATGGGATAATCAAGATATACATGATAAATAATAGGCTCTACTTGTCTAGAATTGAGACAATCTCATGCTATATGGCTTATAAAATTGAAACAAATATCCGACATTAGGCTCATTGAAGGAAAGTGTATACATGCAATGCATTTACAACTTGATGTAAAATGGGAGACCCTATGGGATATGGCCAACATAAAAGATAAGAAAGAAGACGGGGTTTCCATTTGAAGGAATGGCAGGACTACAAGGGACTCCTAGACTTAAGGAGGACACTCATCATGGGAAATGGATGGAAATACGAGATCTAACTAGGGTACCCATGATTGGGGGAATATCTACCGCTTACATAATGACACTTCTAGTAGCAACATAATCGTTTCGTGTCATTAAGAAGTGGGTTCGTACCTAGGGTTTTTGAATCATGGTATAAGGATAATGCAATAATTCAAGTGGAGTGAAATCCTATCATATATTCCAGAGACGAGATACAACCACCAAGGCATGATCATACTAGAAATAACCCCTAACCACCTGAAGAAACTGTTCTACACAAAATACTCACATTGTAACGTTAGTCCATAAAGCTCAAATAACTATATAGAAATGGATAAATGACTAGAGTGAAGCTATAAAATTCTGGTAGGTAGAACCAAAATATATACACTGATGTACAAAGTGTCAGCCAAAGCTGGAGGTTCAAACATAGTTCATTGAGCATGAGTGAGGTAACTAAAGTATTACCTCAACATTTAAATGATCAACCAATATTTTGACCATTGAAATGATAAATCACAATAGATGCTTACCTCTTTCAAACACAAGTCGAAAGTGAGATGGATAATATACTCTCTTGTGAGAGTGCACCATGATACTATCTAGATAAGTCTCAACTTCAATGACAGGAGTCTCATGGGGATTCATCGGGATGGTTGGAAAAATATCTTCTATGTTCCCTTCAACATATAGACTATCCTCGTCCAAAGGGAGCATGGGGTGATCAAATTCCTCACCTAAGGCCAACCAATACTCATCATGCTTAGTCCTTTCAAGATCTTGTAAGGAAAAAGGTCTATAATGTAAGTCCTCCCAAGGCCTTTCAATACAACTCATGGTATTGGTAATAAATTCATATGGGGGAAAAGTATCATCGATACAATCATGTGAGAAATTTGAGTGGACCACCAAAGAGGGAATTAGCACGGGATCTCCCTCCTCTATCCATGAATACAAAATATCAGGGTCTACAATAGTTTCATATGAATATTGGAAAATGGTGTTTGTTGTAGACAAAAACATATCCATTCCGATGGATGGGTGCCCTTCACTAGATTCAAATGGAGAAGGAAGATTCCTAAGGTCACTCAAATACAAAGTACAGAATAGGTTCGTACTCAACGATGATAGAGCACCATCGGAAGTGGAATCAATAAACAAAATTGGAGTTGGAAAGTAAATTTTCCCATAAGGGACAGATACATCTCGACACCAACATCCTCAATTGTCGGTAGAGAATTCTCAATAATTAGGACCGTAGCTCCCGAAGATGTAGAGGAACTAGAATTAGTGAATGATAATCAATCGATCCTCACAATTCTATCTTCATGAGGAAAGGATACAACACGAAACATCGACGATATGATTTCCTTCATGGCATACATCTAGTTATGGCCCAGTCAAAGGTTGTAGTCAAGGGGTGCACCAACCACCTTGACCTCAAATGACACAGTCTTCCCTCCCAACTAGACCCAAAGAGAAGGAATAATTCCATGCAATCTAAATGAACATCCATCAAATTCTGTCAACATAGTCATATATTAAGATAATGGGGGAGACCACATACCTTTCCAACATGACAAAGGCATGGATGATGTCGAACTGCCTTCATCAATAATAGTGCGTTTTATGGTGTTGTTTAAACACTCTACATGTAATTGAAAAGAAACATGGTAAGGAAATAGAGGTTGGACATCATCCATCTCAAACTTAATCGTACTTGGACTACTTAAATCACAAGCTTCCAAAGCATCCAACAAGGAATTCCTCTATGAGGGACAAGTATGAAGCACCTCTAAGGCCAAGATTGCACAGGGAGTTTTTCCCAAATCCTCAACAATACAATAGTGGTGGGTGGCTAGAGCATTGGGATTGTGACCGAAATTCTTTAACATCCCTTTAGGAATGCAGGGTATAGTCTTGGTCGTATCAATCTCCAAAGGAATCTCTAAATGTGGAGGATATTTACCTATGGTTGGTTGTGATGAACCATAATCATGTGAACGATTTGTAACATGAACAACGGACATCATATTGATACAACGATGAACAAATTCCATTCCTGGTAGGTTTTGAATCCCACTATAACAACATCCAGCGACTGGGGTCCTCGAGGCCATGTGTGGATGGTATGGAAGGGGATCAATCACCACAATTGGGCTCTACGCAATAAAATTCGAGTCATCCTTGATTTTAGGGAGAAATTACATAATATGGTCTCCCCCAGAAAGCTTACAAGGGAATTTGACCTTCCATTTAGTATTCTTGTCCCCCTCATCATTTTCGTCAGTCTTTTCATCATTACCATACTCCTTATTATTTTTCCCCTTCTACCTATTCTGTTCGGGTTGCTGGTTACCCTTCTGGTTCGATGATTTCATTGAGTGTACATCCACCAATTGGGTGGGGGTTGACAAAGGCGTATCTTGTCCCACCATAGAATAGTTAATAGACAAAATTTTCATTTGATTTGTACCTTGTTCCATAGCTTTCACACTCATAGAGCCAACAATGCAATAAACATGTGGCCTGGGTTTAAAATTGTAATCATGGTTTGACCTTTTCGCATTAGGAATAATCTCATATAAGATCCTAGATCGACTATATATCAAATCTAACTTCTGAGATCGAAAAAGGCTTGTTCCTCAGTAGCTACCCTAGAAGTTGAAACATCCTTTTCAATATACGACAACAAGGACTTAAGGAAACACTCCAATAGGAACTCTAGTGTAATGTTGGCCTTAATCAATCACTTTCATCTACGCTACTTTTGAATATGGTTGGAAATTTGTTTGTATTTATCTTGTCAAAAAGTCAACAAGAGATCGGTACGGACATCATAAAGCACCAGCAACTGAAAGTGATTAAGGAATACCAAGGCCAAGTCATTAAAGGTCCCCCAGGAAACTCTATATACTATTTCACAGTTGAACCCATGAGGGTGTGTTGAAATAGTCTTAATTGAATGGAATCATGATGCAATGAATTTGAAGAGCACCATAGATTAAAGGTAGTAATGTGATAACCAGGATCCTCTCCATTATTACCCTCAAGCTTCAGAACATCTGAAGGAAGTTTGGAGGGAACGAGGAGCCATGTTGGATTGTTACACACCGAGTTTTTTTTGAGTCTAGATAGGCTAGGCAAGTTCAACATAGCTAAAAATGGGAGCCTAGGATGTACCGTTTGATTCCATGCTCCTTGGAAATATTGGTTCTGATAAGGATGATTATGGTAAAGGCCATGACCTTGACTAGTGGGATAGTAACCTCCTCCCATATGACCCATGTAAGGTGCACATGAATTTGGATCTGGGGCATTCCTTGAGAAGGGGGAACCATATAACCATAATTATTCATCTAGTATACTAGATGAACCCCCGACATCTAGGGAGGAACGTAACCTATAGATACAAGGAAACTATATGATGGGGGAACAATATAACCAAATGGATCATACCTTCTGAGGGCCCATTTGGGATATGTGGAGGAGGTGTCATGAGAAATGAATTCAATAGAATAAGTTAAGTGGATGATGGATGAAAGATGGAATGCAATACATAGACCCAATGTTCACGTATACACCACCACCCCCACTAGGATGAACAATAGTGTGAAGACCAGACAAATGGGTTGGCCACCCTCCAAAAAATGGAGTAGAGGAGGAATATGACTACCTTCAAACTAATGTGCAATGTAAGGGGATGATGTTCCCCCCAATCCAACACTAAGGTACCCACTAGGACCTTGGATGGATGATGGAATAATAGTGGAGATATTTGGCATGCCGAGTGTAAAAGGACTTGAACTAAAGGGACCTAATTATGTCTCACTACCTGACCTTGTTGAGGAAAAGTTTGGGTTAAATCCTGTAAATTCTAGAGAGTTCATTCTTACCAGGTGGGAAGAAGCAACCCCGTAGATCGGAGTCCCAGGAATCCATAAAGTATATGAAGGAGGAGCTTCATGGGATTCTCCTCCAAATATATATGAGGGGGATGGAGGGAACTCTGGTGTCTCAAAATTGGTACTCATGGTAAAAATTATATGGATACCTCGGAGAGAAATATGGCACATGTAATGTCTATCCCTCTTATAAAGAGGCTATGTAGGGTAAAAATGTAGTAAACCTACTGAGAAACAAGAATGATGGAGCACCATAACTCAATCCACGATGATTCCACAAAGAAAGAGACTCAAGTAATTGTGATCCCTGAATCCAACTAGCAAACATAGAGAAGACCCCTAAGTAAGCTAGGAAAAATGTAAACAAGAAAATAGTGAGGAAAAATGAGCTCCCAAATGCTGCAGGTATGTATCACCTAGAAGAGGCCTGAGACTCCCATACACTACAAGAGGAGGTGTGTAACTAGCTATAGTGGCCCTCAACTTCAATGCATAAAATGAATGTGTCATCTGACCTTTACCTAGCTAGGACACTTACATAATAACCTATGCAAGTACCCCTTGTGATACCTGTGAAAAGCAACTAAGGTCACCTCAATATAACCAATGCTTAGGTGGAAAGTTGTAGGAGGGATCCACCATATGGGAAGGGTAACTAATCCTGAATCTTGAAAGCGCCAAAGGTACCTCAAGATCCCCCTTATATGAATAAGATCCTGAAAATATCTACAATGCTCACTGAAGGTATTGGAGAGCTATCCCAGCTACCATTAATGTGTGTGCCGCCTCATGATTAACTCCTGTGTAAGAGGAGCTTCAGGATAACACTAATTATAGAAAGGATTTCTCCTCTCCTTATTTAGGCACCTAATTGTTTTTTTTTTATAGTCTCGGAGAATTATACTGACAAAATCCTATTCTAAGAATCTAAAACCTAAGCTTGTCGGCGCACCCTTTAAAATAAAATCATTCTAATCAAATTTAATTTAAGTGTTCTTTTTTAGAGGTTGTGCTTACTCAAGGGATATGATTGTGAAACTAGTGACGTTATTGTTAGAATAATCAACCCATAGTTTACTACCTTAGACATTAATTTAATTATTTTTGTCTTATTTTCCTAGTTCATGTGTCCCACCTTATGCAAGTTGTCAATTACCTATCCATAGTGGTCCAACTTGCCTAATTTGACCCATGTAGCACTTGGGAAACCTCAAGGAATCAATTCTGCTTTATTCCTGGTCTCCTAGGTTCCCTTTTGCTTTTTCTGCTTTATTGCCTGCTTTTTCAGTGTTTTAAGGCAATAGGGAAAGTTTGACTAGGTGAGGTGAACTAGTTTTTTGTCCTCTTCATCATCCACTCTTTTCTCCTTGGAAAAGCATGTATGAGTTGTCATTCCATCACTCTTTAGCTTGCCTAATCCATTTTTCTAATTCGTGAGCTCCATGACAGATTTGGGATCAACTTTTTACACCTATGGGGGATTTGCTTAATTTTAGTAAGCCTGCTTTATGCTAGATTCGAATTGCTCCTCATGCATTCGAATCCATGATGTATTTTATTTATTCAGCAACATATTATGTTACAGGGTTGGCTATTGTACACTTATTCAATACATTTTAGTGTTCAGCTCATTATTCAGTCTCTTTTGTGAGTGATTTTGCATGTTCAATTGATAATTGTTGTGAGTAAAATTAATCTATCACTGGGTTCAATTTCCACATGGTATCAGAGCCATTGTAGATCAATTTATCTCTTTCAAAATTGTTTTGCAGGTTTGACATTAGTGACTGGGATCCTTCTACTGACAGCCGGGACAGATTTTATAAGCTATGGATCAATCACAGAAAACTATCTTGACTCCCTTCAATTTCTTTGAATGGAAAGCAGAGATGGAGATACCGTTGAGAGCGAAAGGCCTCTATAGGGTGACTATGGCAATAGAAGCAGAGCCTAATGCAGCTGCAGAGAAGATAAAATGGCACAACAGGAGGGATGAGGCCTATGGTCTCCTGTGTCTGAGTATTTCCAGAGACCTCCTTTTCCATCTTGATGGATTGACATCACCGAATGAAGTATGGGAGAAGCTTGCTAATATTTTTGGAAAGACAGATGAGATGAGGGGACATCAAATAAAAAATGAGCTGATTTCTCTGAGTCCAAATAGCTTTGAATACCTGCAGCTATATTTCTCCAAGTTCAAAGCACTTGTTTTGCAGCTGAAACAGTGTGGGATCGAAAAGAAGGATGATCAGCTCGTCCTGGCCATTCTATCGAAGCTACGCCCTATCTATTCAGTGTTTTTTTCAACCTTCTATGCCACAAAACTGACAGCTTGAACCTCGAAGATGCCTAGCCTTGCAAATTTCATGGAATCTCTCACACAAGAACAGGATAAGCTGGTGATGATGGGCACCATCAAACCATCCAAAGATCAAGCTCTGATTGCTGGAGATTCGAAGGTGGATTCAAAAAACAAAAAGAAATCTAAAAATCCACTTGAGCAAAAGAGAGACAAGAAACAATCTTTGGAGGAGCCACAAGGTTCCAAGAAGAACTACCAGAAGAAGAAAAACAAAGGAGAAATGAGCAAGTGCGCATACTACAATAAGGGCAATCACACTAAAAGCTCTTGTATGAAGAAGCAAATAGACATGATGACCCAACTCCTAGAGAAGAATGGCATCTCCCTTCCAGACAGCTCAAAGAAGAGAGAAGGACGATCAATTTCAGATGACAGAGAGAGAGTTCATGCATTGGTTGCTGGCACATCAAGCTCACCCAGTTTTATCATTGATTCTAGAGCTTCAAGACACGTGGTTTCGACCAAGGAGGCCTTGTCCTCACTTGAAATGTCGAAAGGAACACCTATAGTACTGGGAGATGACTCTCTCACTGAAAGTTTGGGCAAAGGGAGGATTGATCTTGATCATGGTCAGTTCAGCAATGTGTTGTATGTGCCTGGTCTTGCCTCCAACCTCTTGTCAGTGTACCAGATGACTCACACTAGGTCTCCAAAGAAGGTCATATTCTCCCCTGATGAAGTTGATATCATTGAGATATCAAGTGGTAGAGTCATTGCAAAAGGAGTTGCAAATCATGCTCAAAAGGTATACATGTTCTCACACTTCCTTCCCTACTCAAACCCCTCTGCTCTTCTGATTCATGATAATGAGGCTAGCAAGATTTGGCATGAAATATTTGGCCACCTAAATTACAAGTATATTTCTAATCTTAGTGAAAAAGAGATGGTCATAGGGTTTCCCAAGATAAAATTTTCCAAAGGAGTCTGCCAAGGTTGTATCCTAGGAAAACACCCAGAGCACAAATTTGAGAGAGCCAGTCATGAGAGAACCTCTGCACCCCTCAAGCTAATCCACAGTGATGTTGCTGGCCCATTCCCTCATATGTCCATGAGTCAGGCTAAATATGCATTGAATTTCATAGATGACTTTTCCAAGTATTGCTGGGTTTACTTCCTGAAACACAAGTCTGAAGTTTTTGGCCTCTTCAAAGTCTTTAAGGATTTGGTTGAAAACCAGTCTGGGAGGAAACTCAAGGTCCTAAAATATGACAATGGTGGTGAGTATGTCAAGTCTGAGTTTATTAATTATTGCACAGATGCAGGTATTCAGATGCAACATTCTATCCCTTACACACCACAGCAAAATGGTGTTGCTGAGAGGAAGAATAAATCACTGAAGGAGATGGCAACATGCATGATGGAGGCAAAAAGTTTGCCACCAAAGTACTGGGCCGAAGCTATAAAATGTGGAGCCTATATCCAGAATAGGGTGCCTCACAAATAGCTTGATGGTATGACTCCTTTCGAATCATGGAGTGGGCACAAGCCAGATGTGACCCATTTCAGGATTTTTGGCTCAAGGGCTTGGGCTAGAATTCCAACAGAAAAGAGAAAGGCTTTGCAGCCCCAAAGCCAAGAGTGTCTATTTGTTGGATACTCTGAAGATTCAAAAGGGTACAAACTAATAAATTTGAGCACAAATAAATCCTTCATCGAAAGGTGTGTTCAGTTTCAAGAAGAACCCCTTGCAACAGTGGAAGTTGGAGAAGCCTCTTCACCACCTGAACCTCTGAAAGTAAGTGAAGAGTTTGTTGAACATGCTGATTCTGATTTTTCTGATGGATATGAGTTTATTGTAGACCCTAACATCCCTACAAGGCCAAAATGGGCAGCCAAGACACTACATGCAATAGGAGAGCTAGCTGGGGATCCCAATGACCCAAGGAGGACTAGATCTCAATTTGAGAGTGGTCTGTGCATGAAGGATCCTATGTTTTTTGAAAAATGCTATTTGATGGTGGAATATGATCCTAAAACATATGAAGAAGCATTAGGATATCCAAGATGGCAAGCAGCCATGAAGGAAGAGTTCAGCTCACTCTAGAAGAGCAACACATGGGAGCTAGTGGATCTTCCCCCAGGGAGGAAGTTAGTTCAGTGTAAGTGGGTCTACAAGACCAAATTTCCTGCTGATGGTTCACCACTGAAGTACAAGGCCAGATTGGTAGCCAAGGGCTACTCACAAGTTCATGGGATAGATTACAATGAGACCTTTGCCCCAGTGGCAAAGATGGATTCCATCAATCTAGCCCTAGCCATTGCAGCCTCAAAGCAATGGGAGGTACATCACATGGATGTAAAATGTGCCTTCCTAAATGGAGATCTCACTAAAGAGATATATATGCAGAAGCCTCAAGGTTTTTCTACTAACCCTTCTCTTGTGTGCAGGTTGAGAAAGTCATTGTATGGGCTAAAGCAAGCCCCCAGGGCTTGGTATGCCAAGATCGATAGCTTCTTGATATCACTGAATTTTGTTCGGTGCAAATCAGATCCAAATGTCTATCTGAAGTTAATTAATGGTTCATTAATGATCATTGTGTTATATGTTGATGACCTCCTCATTACAGGAAGCTTAAAGGATGAGATTGCTTCCTTAAAGGGTGCAATGAACCAAGCCTTCTCCATGACAGATTTGGGGCTCTTAAGTCAATTTTTGGGGCTTGAGATTGCTCAAACCAAAGATGGAATCAAGGTGCACCAGTCCAAGTATGCCTTGGATTTGCTGAACAAATTCAAAATGAAGTATTTCAAAGCAAGCAAAACTCCTTTCCTTTCAGGAGTGAAGCTGGAAGAAGCTGATTCTTCACCTATGGTAAACAATACACTGTATAGGCAATTGATTGGATGTTTGTTGTATATGACACATACTATACCTGATATTTCTTATACAGTAAGTGTGGCTTCTAGATACATGGATCAGCCTCATGAGATCCATTGGAAAGCAGCCAAAAGGATCCTTAACTTTGTTCAGGGAACAAGGACACATGGGATCTTCTATAAAGGAAAATCTGATCTTGATTTGATTGGATTTACTGACAGTGATTGGGCAGGTGATAACACAGACAGAAAGTCCACATCAGGATATGTGTTCATGCTTGCAGAAGGGCCAATCATTTGGTCAACCAAGAAACAGAGTGCCATTGCACTCTCATCTACAGAAGCAGAGTACAGAGGAGTTGTTAATGCAGCAACTCAATGTTTATGGTTGCAGGGTTTACTTGGAGAGTGTGGCTTCGAATCAGAGTACTCAACTACCATCTACTGTGATAACCAGAGTACCATTCGAATATGCAAAGATCTAGTTCAGAAGCAGATAACCAAACACATTGAGATCCATATGCACTACATCAGAGAGCTTGTGCATGATGGCACCATTCACCTACTCTTCTGTTCATCTTCAGAACAAGTAGCTGATATATTCACCAAATCATTTTGTGAGAAGACCTTCAGCAATCTCAAATCACTGCTGGGGATTACTGATCATGCTATGAAGCATGATTGAAGACAATATTTCCAAATTTTGTTTTACAGTCCATGTTTAAGGGAGGATTTTTCCAAGTTTGTTTTTCCTCTTTCCTTGGTTGTATGGACATGCAATATGTAAAAGGGTGACTAAGCCTTGTTGCTAGGCCCTATAATTTTCTGATATATTACTCATAAGTCAGGCTTAAGGGGGGGTGTTAGAATAATCAACCCATAGTTTACTACCTTAGACATTAATTTAATTATTTTTGTCTTATTTGCCTAGTTCATGTGTCCCACCTTATGCAAGTTGTCAATTACCTATCCATAGTGGTACAACTTGCCTAATTTGACCCATGTAGCACTTGGGAAACCTCAAGGAATCAATTCTTCTTTATTCCTGGTCTCCTAGGCGCCCTTCTGCTTTTTCTGATTTATTGCCTGCTTTTTCAGTGTTTCAAAGCAATAGGGAAAGTTTGACTAGGTGAGGTGAACTAGTTTTTTGTCCTCTTCATCCTCCAATCTTTTCTCCTTGGAAAAGAATGTATGAGTTGTCATTCCATCACTCTTTAGCTTGCCTAAGCCATTTTTCTAATTCGTGAGCTCCATGACAGATTTGGGATCATCTTTTTACACCTATGGGGGATTTGCTTAATTTTAGTAAGCCTGCTTTATGTTAGATTCGAATTGCTCCTCATGCATTCGAATCCCTGATGTATTTTATTTATTTAGAAACCTATTATGTTACAGGGTTGGCTATTGTACACTTATTCAATACAGTTTAGTGTTCAACTCATTATTCAGTCTCTTTTGTGAGTGATTTTGCATGTTCAATTGATAATTGTTGTGAGTAAAATTAATCTATCACTGGGTTCAATTTCCACAGTTATGACTCAACAATGGAAGTGAATATGAACACCTAGAAACAATGCCCAGTGCAACTTTGTTTTCCAAATGAAAATATGATATGCCACTAAATGAAATGCAAAATAATTCATTTTATTTTCGAATGTAAATGCACTGAATGAAATCCTAAACACTAATATTATCCCAAGAAAACCAATTCAAATACTTACTTTCATGCACATGTAAAATGCAAGTGAATATGAAACAATGCAATTAGTTTTGTATTTTCGAAATAAATGAGTGAAAATGCAACAAGAACCATTAAACTCTTAGTCTCTACAACAAGTAGCAGACACAAGCCAAGCAAGACATTGAGACTCAATGACTCATGCATTAAAACCAAAACAAAAAGGATAAAATGAAAACAACAAATTTATAAGAAACTAATAAAAAATGAGTTTCTAGTCACAACAAGAGAAGTCAATAGAAAACATAAGGACCCTGGAAGACCCAACAACACTCACAAACCACCCAACAACTTCACATACCAATATCAACCAAAATGGGAGATATACACAACTGCTCAAAGAACAACAACGTATGTACGTGACCTGATAGAGTACAACCCGTATATACACGACAGTAAGCACTGTGACCCACGTATTAAAGGAAGAAGGTGGTAAAAAGTAAGACAATGACAAAACCATTCTAAGGAACTGTCAATGGATGAACATACTACCAAATGAGACACAGAAACACATAGAAACAAATAGCAATTCGAGAAAAAAATGCACTAAAAGACCCCAACAAAAAGGAAAATTCCCAATGGATTCGCCAATTCTGTTATGGAGAAAATATTCCTATGGCGTGGGGTGGACCACAACAGACAATATGACACCAGAAATCAAATCCATTCTCAAGCATTCTAGATAAATTAAATAAACTAACCACTAAGGGATAAGAACCATACCTCAACCAGATGTTTGAAGAGGACCACCGTTGAGCTCTCAATCAAAAGCTTGTCCCTACAATTTTCCCTCAACAACAAACATATATCCAAGCATAATATATTAAGTGTTAGCATTCAATCTAGTATATTCCATTTAAACATGTACAAAGAAATTACACCCATGGATACACATATATCTATAATTGCACACGATATTTGGATGAGAAATGGATATTTCTATTAATATAAAATAGAGATACAATGTGACAACCTCAGTCTGCACCTCCTTGGAACTGAGAAACTGAGCCCCTCCACCTGGGCCTCCACCACTTCAAATTTCATGTCCCTTCCTTGAAGGACATTAAAAGTGTTGACCTTGTTAGTGTTTAGGGGTTTAAAAATGAATTAAATGAATTCTGCCTAAGGAATTTTGATTAATTAATACTATGGAGGTGATAAGGAGGGCGCATGATGCCAAGTGGGCCATGATTTATCAACCAGAAAAGGAAACATATAGAAAATAAAGAAAATGCTAGAAAGGAACTCAATCCAAAAATATAGAAATTGCAGGAAAAAAAATTATCATAAAAAGATACCAACTATCAAAAGTAGGGAAAAGCAAGGTAGTTTGAAAAGCAGAAAAATGCAGAAAAAACTGTCAGACATTAAGCATGAAACTTTTAGTCAAGGAGGGCACAGTTTCCAATTTGGTTAAAGGATGCAAAGCAAGGAGAATTTTCCTAAATTTCATACTTGCTAATCTCCTCAAGGAAGGAACACTCATGGGATAGGGTTAGGGTTTGCAAGTGAGTAACTTGATCAACAGGATGGATGACTTGCTCAAAAATTCACTCAGTATATAAAATAATGCTTCCAACTCCTTTGAACAACTTTTGATCATTATTATTTTTATTTTGAGTGATTCCTAGCTTCCTTGTCCGAGTGATGCACCTCAACTACCTTGGGTGATGCACCCCAAGCCTTCCCATTCTCTTCTCTCTTCCATTCTATTATTTAGTGCAGCCATAGAGAGCCAAGGAGAATCCATTGAATACCAATATCAAGCTCATATATCATCCATTCAGCCTTGGGAATTGATCTCTAGTGAAGGAGACTTCGCTTATGCTCTAAGGAATGTAATATTGGTGTCGAGTGTTGGTTTTAAGTCTGTATTCTTCAGTATTGGGAACCATTGAGGGAGATCAGCTCCTCCAAAATATTTATGATATTATCCTATATTTATTAACATTCTGATATTCGATACACATAAATATCTCTTCTCCATGGGGTCTTAATGCCAAATTTTCAGTGAGAGAAGCATTCCAATGCTCATTTAATGAGCCTTTTGTAAGTTTTTATGCACTGAAAGTGATGCCATGGCCATGATAGTGATATATGAGTTTGATGCTTCTTAATATAGTTTTATAAATTTTTTATAGTAATTAATTGTAGAGATGATAAAGTACAAAATTGAATTTCATCTTTATTTGCTTACCTGTGCTCTTTAGCTAGTCAAATTTGACTAGTTTTATTGTTTTCGATTCCATGATTTTTCAGTATGCCAAATTTAATTCTGTAAGTTTCTATAGGTCATAAAATCACCCAAAAACCCTAAAAAATCACATAACTTGATTTTTTTTGAGTCCGTACAGTGTTTGAGAGGCCTCCTCTACGCAAGCAATCTTTAGGCCAAATTTTGCTTGTTTTTTCCAAACACCCCCAAATTCTTTCGAAATGTCCAAAAATATTATGGACTTGCTTAAATGGATATTTGATTTCTAAATAGAGACTAGAAACTCAACTAATCCTTCTTTATATTTGGTTTCTTCGAATTGACCGTTCAAATCTCAGTTTGCACCAGTTGGGATACCCAGAATCCTGGTAGTAGACTTCAACCTGGATGATGCTCAAAACCTTAAAGGGAAAAAAATACAAGTGCTTAGAGACCTAAAATTTCAGTCTCCAAACCTTTCTTTTGGTTTCTCCCACTAACCCTCTTCCACTCTCAGTTTATGTCTTTGCTACCTATGTTTTTCCTTGTTGAAGAAAGTGCTTAATCACCTTGTAATATTTTATTCCAATTTTGATAATATCAACAATAAGACTTAATATTTCAGATCTGATTTATATCATGGATATTACAGTGGTATCACATCACCTTATTCCACTCCCTTGTAAAGTAAGTTCTTAGTGAACAAATATTGCAAATAACTAAATCAAGTTGCAGCTATGAGGCTCCTACCCGTGATTGAAGAAGACCTTGGGAAGTATGAAGAAGAATACTATGAATACCCCTCATTCATTACCTCAGGTAGAGGTAGTAGGGATGACGTTGATGATTTGTTTCTTCCATATTACGATGAAGTCATATGGAAGAAATATACAAGTGTTGTTGGTCAAATGTTCAGTGCAAAGAACTCTAAGGAATCCTTCTTGTATTTGATGGAATACTTTGCTTTAAAAAAAGAGATAAGGGATCTCTTATATTTCTGAGATTACTGCTACCTTGAGATGAAGAATTTTTTCAAGAACCCATACTACAAGAAAATGATGGGAGGATTAGACATATGGTTAATCAAGTGTGCAAAAATTTGGAGACTAGGTGGTTTCCACCCAGAGTCAAAAGAGATAAAGGAGAAGAGACACCTAAAGAAGAGCGCAATCCATCACAATAAGATTGAAAAATAGATGAATATATTGAAGCAGATCCTACACTTAGTTCTGTGGAATAGGAAACACAAAGGTATAATCAAAATTCTGATTTATGCATTAATCACTCTATATTGCAGCTCCTTGAAATACCTTCAAGTCCATACAATGAAAGTGATATAGGAAAGGGTAAATCCACAATTGAAGATCTACTTTTGGAGGAGCATAAGGCACTCCAAAATGACTCTGAAAATTTTGGAAATCCAATCCATAATTATGAGGATTATTTTTGTTCAGGGAAAATCTACCTTATGACCTAAGGGTCTGGTGTCACCAACATACCAATACTAAACTTGCAGACATACAAATATATAGAAATTTGAAAGAGAAATAGGGCATAAAACTAGGGTACCTTTTTTTATGAAGGATTCCGCTAGCTTTCTCCTTCAATCCAAATGCTCCAGCATATTCAGTTATTTTTTCAACATTAAGCTAGCATTATTAGGATCTTTAACTGAGAGAATAACAAGTACAACAATCAAACACAAGAGACAATGAACCAATGTTTTTCCTCGGGGAAACCATAAATGGAGAAAACCCCGCAACTTCCTCAGAGATAGAATCAACACTAAAACAGTAAAAGCCCAAAACAGTAAGTGACCTCTCGACATCAGTAATATTCTTCTTGTCTAGCCCCATTATCTTCTCCTTCCTCAACTATGCGCTACACTTGAGTGTGTATGAGTTGTGTGTTAGATAGAGACTCCAGTTCTCTATTTATACTAATATCAACATGACTAAAACCCTACCAGGGCCAACCTCTACTAGGAGAGTCTAATAACCCTAGTGCCTCGGAACTGCAGGGACTTTAACCCTTAGACAATAGGAGGGTTACCCATAATGACTTGACATGACTTGTTTAAATTATTGATCCTCTCGATCAGAACATTGAGGCATGACAACATGACTCAATTACATTATAGATACATCCCAGAATAAACATCGGGTTACAATACATAAGATACATAGATGAATACATTCCAAAGTTACAAATACATCAACACTCCCTCTTAACGAGGAAGGTATTCTTTCGACACAATTTTCAGTACTGGTCTTCTTCTCTATATCAGCTGGATCATATCGTCTTCTGCATCTCAAGTCTTCTGAGTCTTCAAGTCATCTTCTTCTTCAAGTCCTCTTCATCTTTGAATCAGGATCATCTCTCGATCTGGATCATCACGGGACATCATCACTGGATTTGGATCATCATTGGGCATCATCACTGGATCTGGATCATCACTTGATCTGGATCATGACTGCTGGATCATCATCACTAGATCTGGATCATCACTTGATCTGGATCATCACTGGCCATCATCACTGGATTTGGATCATCACTCGATCTGGATCATCACTGGTGCTATATCATGATTCTTCTCATCACATGAAGTTCTATAGAGCCATCCCTTTTTCATGCTGGTTGTAGGCCTATCCTCCATGTAGGTCTTCTTCAGCACTTATATCTGACCTACTTGTTAGAAAGGCACAATACTCACATCCATCCAGGTTGGAACCACATCCTACCACAATGATGGAAGATCTATGTTCTTCCATCTAGGCTGGAACCACATCCTACCATAATGATGGAAGAGTTCTATGCTTCCATCCAGGCTAGAACCACATCCTACCACAATGATGGAATATTTTCGTACTTCCATCCAGGCCGGAATCACATCCTACCACAATGATGGAAGATCTATGTTCTTCCATCTAGGCTGGAACCACATCCTACCACAATGATGAAAGACTCTCATCCAGGTTGGAACACATCCTGCTCACAATGATGAAAGATTTCTGCACTTACATTCATCCAGGCGGGAACACATCCTACTCACAATGATGAAAAGGCTCTGCACTTACATCCATCCATGTAGGAACACATCCTGCTCACAATGATGGAAGGGCTCTGCACTCATATCTGATCTTGTAGGAACCAATCCTACAGTCACATCAGAATGGCCCCCATTCTTCCTCGACTAAGCTACCTGGTAACTGACTAGGTTCCTCCATTCTCCTAGAGAATGGCAGTTTCCCTTACATTCGACCTGCTCATCAGAATGGCCAACACTCACATCTGACATGGAAGGAACTTAATCCTTTTGCCATGACAGCATGATTCATCCCTTACATCTGATCAAGTGGGAACACATCCCTCTATCACATCAGAATGGCTACTCAGTCCTAGACTAAGTTCTCTTGGTACCTCACTAGGCAGTTCCATTCAAAGAATGGCAATTGCCCTTAGATCTATCCTACTCAATAGAATGGCCAGCACTCATATCTGACATGGAAGGAAGCAATCCTCTCACCATGACAGAATGGCTTATCCCTTATATCTAACCTACTCGTCAGAATGGCTATGGATATCAGCACTCATATTTGACATGGAAGGAACCAATCCTCTCACCATGACAGAAGGGCTCAGCCCTTATATCTGACCTACTCATCAGAATGGCTATGGATCTTAGCACTCATATCTGACATGGAAGGAACCAATCCTCTCCCCATGACATAATGGCTCAGCCCTTACATCTGACCATGGAAGGAACCAATCCTCTCACCATATCAGAATGGTTATGGGACTCATCACTTTCCCTTGGAGGAAACCTCTATCTAGAGAACAACAAGCTTCTCCTTGAAGTACTCAAACTTCACCCTATCCAATGGATTTTTCAATACATCAGCTATCTGTTCATCCGTCGCAACATACTGGAGCTTCACTACTCCCCTCTACACCATATCCCTGATATAGTGGTACTTGATCTCGATATGATTTGACTTGTCATGGAACACTGGATTCTCTGACAAGTTTATGCAACTCTAGTTGTCACAATGTATACAAGTAGCATCCAATTGGAGATCAAATAAATCAGATAGTAGCTTCCTCAGCCATACTGCCTCACAACTAGCTAAACAAGCCGCGACATACTCTGCTTCAGCTGTACTTAGTGCCACACAGGATTGTTTCCTACTAAAACAAGAGATCACACCCGATCCCATATTGAAGCAACACCTTGAAGTGCTCTTCCTATCGATGGCACTACCTGCCCAATATGAATCAACATAACCCTCCAGGTTAATCTTCTAATTTGCATCGTACTTGAGCCCATAATCAACTGTACCCTTCAGGTACCTTAGAATATGCTTTGCAGCAGTCAAGTGAACATGTCTTGGATCTGTCAGGAACTGGCTCAAGGTGTTCACAGTAAAGAAAATATCTGGTCTCGTGTTCTTCAGGTACATCAATGACCCAATCATCTGATGATACATCATGGCATCAACAGACTCTGATGAAGCATCATTCAATAGCTTTAGATTCGTTGCCATAGGTGTGGCCATAGCCTTGTAGTCCATCATTCCAAACCTCTTCAGAATCTCTACTTCATACTTCCCTTGTCTAAGGAAGATTCCATTTGCACTCTACCACACCTCCATACCTAGAAAGTAATGCATCATCCCCAAGTCCTTCATTTCAAACTCAGCAGCAAGCTTTCTCTTCGTATCAACAATCAATCTATCTGTACCTATCACAAATAGATCATGTACATATAGTAGAAGCATCACTGGGTTGCCATCTTCAACCTTGTAGTAAAGGTTGGAATCTAGTTTACTCTTGGTAAAGCCCAAACTGGATAGGAAGCTGTCAATTCTGCCGTAGTAGGTCCTGGGTGCTTGTTTCAAACCGTACAGGGATTTCTTCAATCTACATACATGAGACTCTCTGTCATGTGTCTCAAAACTGAGTGGCTTCTCTACATACACTTCCTCTTCCACTACGCCATTCAAGAAGGTAGTCTTGACATCCATCTGGTGTATCTTCCATTTCATCACTGCAGCCAGAGCAAGTACCGATTTGATGGAAGTGTATCTGGCTACAGGTGTGAATGTTTCTTCATAATCTATTCCTTCTTTCTAAGAGAAACATCGAGCCACAAATATTTCCTTATATTTTTCGATGCTACCGTCTACAGCATGCTTGATCTTGTAGAACCATTTGGAAGTTACAACTAACTTCCCTTCTGGTCTTGGGAAAACACCCCAAACATCATTCTTCATGATCGATTCATATTCTTCGATCATAGCATCCTTCCATTCTTTCTGTTCTACCACTTATTCGTAACTGGAAGGTTCTTTGTCAAAGAAATCACATAGTAAAGCTACATGCCCGGAGCAGGATTTGGTCCTCTTTCTTTCTCTGTAATTCTCTTATGGAGCCCCATATCTCTCTGCACCTTGGATAAGTTCTTGTACCCAAGCAGGTTTCCTCTTATGAGGATTCTTCTCCAGAGGTGGATCTACAGGTCTTTGTGGTTCTTCGAAATCTCGATCTTCTTCTTGAGTTTCTTCATTCATGGTTGTATCATGAATTCTGGGTGCTTCTGCTTCTTCAGGTTCTTCAGCAGGTCTTTTTTCTGGATTTGTTGTAAGCTGTGTCTTCATCAAATGTCACATCCCTGCTGATGTCAATCTTCTTGTATCCTGGGAAATATATTTTCTAAGCCTTCGAGCTTTTAGAATATCCCACAAATATACCCTTCTTTCCTGAAGGATCTAATTTTGTTCTCTTCTCTTTCGGAATGTGTATGTACACAGGATAGATGAATATTCTGAGATGGCTTACTTTTGGTTTCTTGCCGGAGAAGAATTATTCAGGAGTCTTGTTCTTGAGTACTCTGTGTGGAGTACAGTTCTATACATACGCCGCTGTTCTGGAAGCTTTGACTGAAATATGCACAGGAAGATCTTGATCATGAAGAATGGCTCTTGCATCTTCCATGATAGTTCTATTCTTCCATTCCGCAATCCCATTCTGTTGTGGATTATAAGGAGTGGACAACTCCCTCTTAATCTTTGAATCTTTACATAGCTCTTTGAATTCATTCAAAGTGAATTCTCCGCCATTATCTGATCGAAAAAGTCTTGATCTTATTTTCAGTGTGGTTCTCGATCAAGGCTTTGAATTCCTTGAACTTGCTGAATACTTCGTCTTTGTTCTTCATGAAGTAAACCCATGTCTTCCTAGAAAAGTCATCAATAAAAGAAACATAATATGTGTACCCGCTTAGTGAGTTTGATGACATAGGACCGCATACATCGGAGTGGATGATTTCCAAGATTCCTTTTGCTGCTTGGAAATGTCGTCTTTGTATTCTTTCCTTTCACACATCCTTTGCAGACCCCATCATGTTTTTCTTGTAATTCTAGAAGACCTTCAACAACTTTGCTTGCAATAGGTAGTGCTATGTAATGCACATGTGCAAGCCTTCTATGCCAAAGTTGACTTGGCTCTATTGTGTCATGGACCAAGGTTTGTTCTGGATGGCCCTTCAATTTGTACAAACCTCCTTCTTGTTCTCTAATTACCACTGCATCATCGATAGTATTTCCTCTTGGCCACATGATGACTTGACCATCTATGAATGCAACCCTCATTCCTTTTGCATCCAATGCTGATATGGAGAGAAGGTTCTTCTTGAGTCTTGGCACAAACAATACTTCCTTCATTGTTAGAGACTTTCCAGAGTCTATCTTATAGGAAGATTCCCCACTACCTTTTATTGGATATTGGTAGTCATCTCCTAGTTTCACCCTGTGAGGTGATTCATGTTCTGACAGTCTCACAAAGGATTCCTTGAATCTAGTCATATGTTTGGAAGCTCCAGTGTCTATAATCCAATCATCACTTCCATGAGTAATGTTATCTATGAGAGCGGAAATCAAAACATATTCATCCTCGCTTGAAGAATCTTCACTTTCATATCTGGTTCTTTTCTTGGATTTTTCATCATCCTCTGCAGCATGAGCATGATGTCTTCCTTTGTTACCCTTCTTCTTATGAGAGTGGACCTTATTCTTAGGACAGTCTTTTGCAAAGTGTCCTATCTCATCACATGTATAACATCTTAATCTAGATAGGTTATTTCTATTGTTATATATATGATGACGATTCTTACCTTTGGAGTGATGAGTACTTCTTCTGCCTTTCTTGGAGTGAACTGTGAGAGCTTGGCCTTCACTTCCCATCCGTGATTCTTCTTGAGAACATTCTTCCCATAGTCTGCTGAATTTGACTAATTTCTTTCTGCCACAGATTCATTGGATGAAAGAATCCCATGACCCAGGAAGGCCATTCAGAGTTGTCATCATAATCTATACATTCTCCACTTCTTCATCTACAGCTTCTAATTGTTCCTTGATCTGAGAAACCCTTGTGAACTAAGACTGGATGGTCTCTGCATTCTGAATCTTCACATTCTTCAGTTGATTCCTCAGAGTCATCTTTCGATTTATGTTCTTCCCTTCAAATAATTTGGTTAGGGCATCAAACATAGCTTTAGGTGTCTTGAGAGAGGACACCTGAGGTATAAGGTGATCCTTGATAGAATAAACAATGATCCTCTTTTCCATAAGCATATTCTTCTTATGTAAGGATTTTGCCTCATCTCCCTCTGGAACTGGAACCTCCTCATGGATGTAGGAGTCTAATTCATTCTCTTCCAGGACCAGGGAGATCCTATACTTCCAGGATCGGAAGTTATCAGATCCCTCAAGCTTTTCATCAAGCTTGGTATGATGAGACATCTTAAACTGAGAACCTCAAATGGAAATACAAAAGATTTATATCTTACCAGGTTAAGATGTCAGATTTGGATTTGGAGCTGAAATCCCGCAGTACTGGATCATGAGCAAATTAGGGTTTTTCTTTTTCAGAGATCTATCCACCCAAATGCATTGAAATTTGTCCCTAACTTTGATTTTGGGGAGGAGATCAATCCAGGCCTGGGATCACTGAAAAATTCCTCTTCTATGAAAAGCCCTAGTTTCCGGCAGCAGTGTCGGGTCCAAAACTGAAAAACCTCAGAATTGGATTTTGCTTCGACAGAAAGATGCGCCCTAAGGAGGAGAGTTATTCCACCTTACTTTTGCTGAAAATTTGTGGAGGAAGATCCAAAAACTAAGAATCCCTAGTTCCCGCAGCTGGACAGTTTCTTCTTCTCAAATTAGCTCTGATACCATGTTAGTTTTTCAACATTAAGCTAGCGTTATTAGGATCTTTAAATGAGAGAATAACAAGTATAGCAATCAAACACAAGAGACAATGAAGACAATGTTTTTCCTTGGGGAAACCATAAATGGAGAAAACCCCGCAACTTCCTCAGAGATAGAATCAGCACCAAAACAGTAAGTGACCTCCTGACAACAGTAATATTCTTCTTGTCTAGACCCAGTATCTTCTCCTTCCTCAACTATCTGCTACACTTGAGTGTGTATGAGTTGTGTGTTAAATAGAGACTCTAGATCTATATTTATACTAATATTGACATGACTAAAACCCTACCAGGGCCGACCTCTACTAGGAGAGTCTAATAACCCTAGTGCCCCAGAACTATGGGGACTTTAACCCTTAGACAATCAGAGGGTTACCCATAATGACTTGACATGACTTGTTTACATTATTGATCATCCCGATCGGAACATTGAGGCATGACAACATGACTCAATTACATTATAGATACATCCCAGAATAAACATCGGGTTACAATACATAAGATACCTAGATGAATACATTTCGAAGTTACAAATACATCAACATATTCAAGGGATCTTCACACCTGCAAAAGAGACAGATACCTTCTCGCAGAATCTTAGATGTTTTATAAGAGATTAATGATATATTATAATTGTAATAAGGAAAGAATGTAATTCATGAATCATAACACATAAGAACATTGGTGCACCAATTTGGAAGAAAATATCTCCTTATTGATAAACAATAGTGAAAGATACAACCTATATCTGATGCAAGTCCTCCTCTGCTAGCCAAGGAACTGAGTTCTGCTGCTCCAAATCTCCAAAGGCATTCCTCTAGCATAACCTTGCTTTCTTGAGATATATCCTTAACCTCAACCTCTCCCCTCTATTTATACTTGATGAACATGAGGAGTTACGAAGGTTGATTTGGTTAGAGAGGTTGGGGACATTATGATTACGAGCCTAATTGTCCCTAACTAAACATGCTTTTATTTTTAAATTTTGGCTTAGCGTAAGCGCGGGTATAAATATTGGAAAGTTGTGAGTGAACCACGAATTTTATGAAGGAAACCCATGAATGCAAAGTGTGATCATGTAACTGGGGGTTGCATACATGGATACTCATGAATGGTTCATAAGTTGGAATGTCAATAGTCGCGATTACACCTTAAGCCTTTTAGAAAACATGGGAAAGACTGGAAGGATCAAGATGTATCAAGGCACATGCTCATCTATAGGTTTTTGGCTACTTGAATCCATTGTGTCCTTTTGTGTACCGACGCATTGAGTGTTAGTACTCAAACAGAGAAGTGCTATTTAATAGGATAATAGATTCCCCCTAATGTGTGAGGTCAAAGGGAAACGATTGCCGAAATACATTACAATATTTATTCTTGGAGAACTCAGTTCCCAAGACTGCAGAGAGGTATCTGAACAGACAAATCAAAGTCATGTGATACATTTATGAGAGTGCCATTTTCAATAAAGTGGAACACTAGCTCTGTTACAATATTCGATTACATCATATGATACAAGCAGCAAGGCCACGCATGTATTACAATGGTGGATCAAAGCCACAATATACAATGATGAGTCTTCAATATCTGGAAGTAGTGTCATAGAACATAACAAAATCTTGTGCAACTTAGGTTATAGAGATTGTAACCTAAGGTCTTTGTCCAAATCCATAGTAACCAGTACAACTCCTACCATGTGAATATGTGAGTTGAAGTCGAACATGGAAGGAATTCATCAGAGTACCAGTAAATGAGTGATGCTAAAAACTGAAGAAAATGAGTTCACTAATATGGATAATGAATCCTAAAGTACCATCCTTGTAACTCTATGTCTTCAACTTCAAGAGATGATGATGAGAAACTGTAGCGTGAGGAGGAAGGAAATGAATCCTTCAGCAAATCACTAGAGTAACTGGAAGACTAGATGAGGGAAGGTAGACACAATGGATTCTCAAAGATGATAAGTATGGGAATCAAGATGAATAGACTGAGGTAAATATCTTGGAAAAGTGAGCACGTCACATAGATGACCCAAGGCAGCTTTAGACTTTTAGATAGGACAAATAGAATTATCTGTCATGTGGGAGACATGATCATATTCCCCATGTATTAAGGACAAGTGGAGGAGTAATAACTCAAAGTGATAGTTGAACTAGAAGTAGAAAACTGAGACACGAGTATTGGGGAGTTCAAAGAGTCCTTTGTTCAAGGATGACATGCTACCACTGCTTATAACCCAAAGAGTGAAATTAGTCCTTTATTTTCTTGTTAAGTTTTTAAGAGTTCAAGAAAGTCAACTCGAGTCTCTCTTAATTTTTGACAAGCTTTAAGAGGACAGAGAATAATGCTTGATATTTCACTGATGCATGGATTTTACGAGCTCAAATTAGTAGATGCTTGTTGGTGTTTTCATAGTTTTGAGAGTATGAAAACTCCAAAGAAGACTCTAGGGGGTGTTTTTTTGTAAATTTAGTCTCCTGAGTTCGAAAAAGTATAAAAAAATCCACTGTAGAACTCTCTTAGCTTCCAAAGAACTAAGGTATACCTTTTTTCGTACTTAGTCGGCAAGGTTTGAAAAATGGGTAAACTATCACCAGAACGATGCACCTTCAAAAGCAACATATAACCTGATTTTAATGAGTGTGAAGGAAGGAAAGATCACTCAAGAAGTTCCATTTGTTTACGAGAGATGGGACTTACAATAGTAAAATCGATGCTTTGTTCTTTAGAGTTTAGTGAGCATGACAAAGACATAAAGTATGATTGAAATATTTTTCATGTTTGGGTCGAGAGCATGAAAAATAGAAAACTAAGCTCATACCGAGAGTTCATTTTCTGTAAGTTTAGTCCTTCAGGTCCAGAAAATAGATAACCCTACAACTGAATATACTCTTCTCAATTCCAAAGAAAAGAGAGTGTTCACTAGTACAAAATGAGAAATTAATGACTAAAAAATGACTAAAATCTGGCTATAAATGACTATTTTTGAGTTGGAAACTAATAATAGCTAATTTCCACTATCTTATAGCTTGACTAACTTAGTCGTATTTCACTTAGTCATTAATAGGTTGACTTATTAGTCATTGATTTAATCATTAATTTAGCCATTAATAGTCAATGGTTTAGTCATTGATTTAGTCATTGATTTATTCATTGATGTAGTCATTGATAGTCAATGATTTAGTCATTGATTTAGTCATTGAGTTAGTCACAGATTTAGTCACTGATTTAGTCACCGATTTAGTCAATGATTGCAACAATTAATGACCAAATATATGAATAAATAAACTACTAGATGGTAACATATTAATGACTAAGCTAAATACGACTAAACGTTAGTCGTGCTATGAGATATGAGAAATTAGCTACTAATAGTCGTATATATGCGAATTTAGTCGTTTTGTAGTCACAAATTTATGTTAGAGCATGGAGGAATCGAACCACCAACCTCCTACCTATAATTAGGCAGGTTCTCTACCATTGAGCTAGCACCCTTTAAAAAGTTGTTATTTCTTGATAATGAAGATATTCAAACAAATTTTGCATCATTCAAGCATACAAAATAATGATTATCAAGTTACTATAGATCCATAATGGCTTACCCTATACTAGTCCTTCAAGTCCTTCTTGCACTTAACAAATTCATTTGAAAGACTTGAAGGACTATTACAAGGTAAGCCATTATGTATCTATAGTAACTTGATAATCATTATTTTGTATGCTTAAATGATGCAAAATGCAAGAAACCCAGAAATTTATAGGAATGACAAGCATGCATCCAATGTTAAACTATCTACCGAGTCATCTAGAGTCATGCCAAGATATCTGAATTTGACTAAAAATTCATAAGTAACTTCAAGATAGTGGTGGATGATGTCATGGAAAGGAGAATTTCAGTTTATATAGAAGCGAAGGATGAGCAAATGGAGCAACTCATCACCCAAAATGTATATAGAATAGTAAAAAGAAATATACAACTAATTCCATTTGACATCAAGAAGAATGGGAATTAACCTTTAAGTACTCTTAGCCACTAGATAAATGGAGATGAAATATTATCAACAATACCTTTGAGTTTGCTTGCTGACAAGAAGTATGAATACTTATGCAATCATTTTATTAAGAGGTGACTTAAACAACCACTAACCTACAATCAAGGAAGGAAGCCATGTTCATATCGTTATATAAATAAAATAAAATAAAAGTTAAAGATAAACTATGCCAATCGCACTATCATTTATACCTCGAAAGAGAACTAGAAAATCTCCCACAACTGTTCAAATTTGTCCAAAATTCCCATTTGGAATGCCAATATTTAAACAAAACAAAAAGAAGTTAAAAAAATTAAAGTAGTAATTTACTCTACCTATCTATTGGATGCAGAGTCCCATAGATGTATAAGATAATTAGTCAAGCACATGCAATAAAATTATAAATGGACAAAAAGAAGAAAACGATGTGGTTTAGACCTTCCTTAATTTCTATACTCAAATATATATTACGATCACACTTTGTCTCTTAGGAGACAAGTCACTAACGAAACAATGAACATACTTGAGAGAGAGAGATATAGGTAGTTGTAGGGAAGAGTGAGACAAATACATACCTCAAGGTATTAATCAAAATAGTCTAGAAATGAGGATAAAATTTCAATCACATTGCTGGAATAAATGACAGTATTTTAGGACAACCATACATCAAGAAAATAAAAGCTCCTTTGAAATGTGTAGAGGCAGGAAGCTCCTTCCTGATTAGCAATGTATCAGGAATGGAAATAAAAAAAGGGAATAAAACAAGTCTTGTGCTAAGACTTCTAATCCATAATAAAACTTGTATTTTAATTCTAACATATTTGGTCCATAGTTTTTTCTCATATAATGAAAAATATCAGAAAGAAAACAAATACACAAGCTGAAAAATAACTTTTCTTGAGAAAATGTATATGCCAACCCAGGCCTGTTTATAGCTCTCATTTCAAGTTCAGCCATTTGTCTTCTAAATGTAAGGCAATAATTTCTCACAATAAAGTTTGTATGGTCTATAAGGTTGACTGGGCTTAGCACTATTAAGTGATATGTGTATGGTCATAAAGAACCAATGCAAGGTCTAGTCAAGATTTGGATGATAGAACCTTGTTAAGAAAAATGGGTGAATCAGTACGAGTACAAGTGAAGTATGTTCTCTAAACCAATAAGTTTAAGCCTCTAAAGTTGAAAATGTAACAATCAAATGTAAAAAATGAAGCATATATCAATATCAAATAAACAAACAATTATACAAGATATAACAAATAACCTTAAAAAAAATCATCACTTTTAAAGCATGGAAAGAATAACTTCAACTTTCTTGCTCTTGCCTCTCCTTATGAAAAGCCTTCAATACTAAATTGCAATTATTTTGTCTTTGCCTTGATTTAAATTCATATGTGTTGTCTGCATCATCAACTTTCATGAAATATTTGTTTTGATCATTATCTCTAACATTATTTACACCTAGATGTGCCTTATTATAACAACATCCAATGTGACAATAACATTTTTTTCCAATTCCTACATCATTTTCAATCCTGACACTACAAAAACTGTACAACAAACTTACTATGTACTTTAACCTTACATCTGTTGGAAGTAAGTTGTCATTGATGTCAACATGGCTGAACTGAAGTTATAGTTTATGTGCAAGTCATGAATGTATGCCATGTTTTTTATGATCAGGCTTGATGACTATAGATGAACCCGAGATTCAATAAAGAAAAGAAGGATAGAGCTTGAAATGCTGAGAGAAGGTTGTGGATAAGTAAAGAGCATGATAAAATTTGGAGACTAGTCCAAGACCTCATTAATCAATTACAGTATCATCCCTTACATATAAATTTGAGAAAGGTTAACATTGTTTGAAAAAGTTCAATGAGAAAAAGAAGTACCAAGTCATCAAAGATACCTATAAGCATATCTTTATTTTGGAGAAACAATGACCTTACTACATGGAGCAACCTTACTACATTGAAGCAACACTTGGTATGGAAAAAATTAACCAAATATGGATGCACACATTAGAGGAAATTTCAACTCAAAATGGGCCTTTTAACTTTAATTCAAATTCCATGTCATCATGTGTTAGCCAGAGAAATTTCTTTAAATTTGAAATACCGTATAGGTCTTAAACACCTTTTTAATATAAATTTGGGGATAGTTATCATAAAAAAAACTACTTTTTTGTTTGTATTTTCAACATATCTCCCCTTGTTTTTACTCAAATTTCGATCGGGAGAGCTCGTTGGATGAGGAATCAAATTCCACATCGAACAAGTACCCACTCGGCATACTTTTCACGGACCCCGCTACCCCTAAAACAAGAAATACCTAAAAAAATGTGATGATGATGTCATCATCACATTTTTTCAGTTATTTCTTGTTTTAGGGGTAGTGGGGTCCGTCAAAAGTATGCCGAGTGGGTACTCGTTCGATTTGGAATTTGATTCCTCATCCAACGAGCTCTCCTGATCGAAATTTGAGTAAAAACACATTGCGATATGTCAAAAATACAAACAAAAAAGTAGTTTTTTTCTTTTCTTCCTCCAAAATTAATAAATATTATTTTATTATTTTAACTATTATTTTATTAATTTTTTTTAGGAGGCCCATTTTGAGTTGAAATTTCCTCTAATGAAAAACAATGAAAAGAGAGAATAAGTGAATACATCCCTAAATATCAGACAAACAACCCTCTTAAACATAAGAAGGAAATGGTTGTATTGGGTATTAAACTAGCCATAGAATTGAACATCTAACTCTGGGAGTAACCCCGTGAAAAATTTCTAAGGAATCAATGAAGCCCTTAGAGTGACCTCAATGAAGGTTAGCCACAATAAGTCTTAAGGAAAAATTAAATTGTATTTTTGAAGAAATGTGTAAGGTTGTCCTAGGACTAGTTGCAAATAAAAGTATGACATACTACCATTCGGTGAGTATGGAAGATATAATAAGGAATCTCTGAGATAGAACCAAAAGAAGGACAAAGGAGCAGGATTGGTGTGGGATTGAGGAGGTTAATGAAGAATAATGACAATGGGTATCAAGATCACTTTTTGGCATAAGTAATTAATGTTCCATATTGATTAACCTTTTTTGGGTATTGTGAAGCCTCTTGTGACAATATAATTGAGATTAAGTGATTAGATTCCATTCTTCTTTTATGACTAGGTATTAATCCTTTTCTAAGACCTCTAAGATTGAGACATCCTGTAAATTTTGTATGGTTTATAAGGTTTACTGGGTTTAGCACTATTTAGTGACATGGGTATGGTCTTAAAGAACCAATGTAAGGTCTAGTCAAAATTTGAATGATAGAACCATATTAAACAAAATGGGGGAATTAGTGTGAGTATAGGTTTCTTCCAATGACAGGATGGAGGTTTCAGAATATGATATATCATACTATAAATCAGAAACAAAGATATCTAGAATAGAGACATGATAAACATGTTTCTCCCTAGCACCCAAAGCATACAAGCGCTTACCATCTTCTTTCTCCAAGGAGAGCTTGGGCTCCTCTCTTCTTGCAAAATATCGAACATCAATATTGTTGTCTTCAAGTAGCTTGGTCATGATGTCCATATTTCTTATGAAGAAATATTTTTCATGATGTGAACCTCTGCAATAATCATATTTGGGATTCTCTCTCTTACTCTTCATCCTCTTAGTTTTCAAATCCTCATTAGTTGAACTTGAGCTTTCCACATACGAATGCTTCTTCTCCTTCACTATTTTCTACTTCGAATCCTTGGCTTTCATCTTGGATTTGGCTTGATTCGACACACTTGTAGCAAGGTCTTGATCCTTGGTAGATTTGACGGTACCCATTTGAACTAGCTTGTCTTGTTCCCGAGTCAAAGACTCCATGAATTTTTCCAATGGAGGCATTTTCCAATTTCAAATTGTCATCTTGCTTGAATGGAATGCTAAGGAAAAAAAAACAAATTTGGACCTAGCTTCGAAAGTATGGAAAAGATCAGTTTCTCCTCTTTCTTTTCAATGCCACAATGTTTTAGCTGAAGCACCAACAATTTGAACTTGGTTAATAATTCCTGGATCGTCTCAAAGTGAGTTGGGCTCAGTGAGATCAACTCATTTTCAAGCTAGTGGCCTTTTATCTCTTCAGTCTTCCCAAACAATGACTTGAGCTTGAGCCATACTTCGTTGGGTGTTGTCATACTATCTACATGGAAGAGAAGGTACCTCAAAATGATGAGACAAAGAATCCTGGATTCCTCATCTAGTCTGTTGAAGTAATTTGTTTTTTCCACAACAGAGTTGGGCTCGGTCTCAACCCCCATGGTGAGATTGGTGACTATGTACAGGCCATTTGACCTCAGTTGGATCACCATTTCAGCCTTAGATTCAAAATAGTTGAATGGGGTAAGCAATACATGAGTCTTGTCCATTTTTTCTTGTGCACTGAGTGACAAAAACACTGGTTGTACTTGCAATGCAAGCACTCAACTTTTTTTCTTCTGGAAAATGCACTAAACAACAACTGAAATGCTCTGGTTTTGATTTGTAGCTCCAAAGAGATTTGATACCATGTGAGTTTTATCATTATACCAAAACCTGAAGATGTTGATGAACAATTGAAACCAAGCATAAGGCCATATCATTAGGACTGGCAGTTAGTCCACATTTTTATATTAACAGAGGTGTGGTGGTTATACCATGCGGTTCTACCGATACTTCAATAGTAAAAAGGGAAGAGTCACATTGAAGGAAGGTCGATCTTTTAATTCCCAATTTTTTTTTTGAAAAAGAAAAGGACACATCGAAAGGTTCGTTAAAATTTTAATTTCATATTGTGTGGCTTGGTAAGGTGTAGTGGTTGGTAGGGTTGAAATTTGACGTCCTACCTTGCACATCAAGATTTTTATATGAGGATTCATTATTAACATTGAATTTTATTTGACATTTAAATCTTAATTTTACTTGTCATAATAATAGTTTATTTTTTTATATATAACATTTATAAGAACTATATGAAACATTGAATTCTCATATCTTTCCTCACACACTACACAATACAAGCTTTACAAAAATATAAGAAACAAAAAAAACTAACATAATGATTGAACCAAGCACACACTTTAAGGAAAAGAAGACTTATCATGGAAATGTTTAAATATGCACATTCATAAGCAATGTAATAAGCCATTATGATGGGCCACCAAATACCATGGGCTCAAAAAACCATA